>CM051373.1:10981550-11131550 GCA_028015245.1 Cardamine occulta | reverse complement strand
TTGTATACTTCGGCATAGCATTGAGGGTTTTTGGTGGTGAAGCCCCTTGGATCTTGTCGGATTTGGTTCAGATGTCGTGGATCTGGTTATCAACTGGTTTGATCGTTTTGGTTTGACATTATTGATTACGATAACTTATGGTATGTCATATATATCTACAAGGAAATCAAGTTATGATTACAAAAATCCAACTAGAATATAGAAAAATCACAACATTAGATTCGTGTATACCATATTTGTAAAGAGATCCGGCCCGGGTTCTACAACTATTTTAAAGTGTTCACATTGATAGAGGAAAAAAAGGGAAGAAGATTGTCACTTTTATTCAGATTTTGTCATGGAAAAAAAGAAAACCCAAGGGAAAAAGGTATTTTGAAGGGCCGCCAAAAAAAGGCAAAGGTATTTTGAAGGAAAATAAAGTTCACAAGTGGCGTAAGCTTCGTGAAAAGGATATGATGATAAGCGAAAAAAATATTAAAAAAAAATTATGAAATCAAGAACGTACCTTGTTACGCAATATGCTTTTAAGCCTACTTTGGAAGAACATTTGTTTTCTTGATAAGTGTTGTGCTTATTTAAATAAACTCTACAATTAATAAGAGATTATAAATTCAGTTTTGTCGTTTACATAAAATAGTTGAATGATATAATTGATATGTTCATGATTAGGATTAGCCTTAGGTCGCAAAGCTTCTCGACGTTTCTCGTACTTATTTAATCGTTGAATGTTATTTATTATGATGCTATTACTTACGCAGGCCCTTTGTGCATATGTCGGTATCATAATACATGCAATAAATAAGTATATATTTCCCCCTACTTTACAATCCAGAAAAATACATGCGCAAAAATGATATACTTCAGCCGAGCTAGCGTATTCATATTATATAACATGATCTTGAATTCCTGGCTACATATAAAATATTATTTTGACGAAAAATTTGCGACTATTATTTAGTAAAAAAACTCAATTCTTATTTAGCAATATACTCTCCACAATTTGTCCCTATAATTTTGTCATGTATGGAAAAGATCTAACAAATTGCAATTCCTATTTACTTTTTGTTCCTGTTGTTCTCAAAGTTATCAGCGTCGCAAATCTTAGTCATCAAATAGTGGATATATATACAGACACATATTAAAATAGTGTATAGTGTAGTATATACTATAGAGTAATGCATGAATGACGTACGAACATTGAATGTTTTTTTTTAATATTGGTACATCAGTGTAAGGCATGTAGATCCCATCGAGGCGACCAGATCGAAAGTGACAAAATAACAAAAGGGTGGCGAAAGAAATAAAGCCATAAAGTTGCAAGAAAGAAAAATACTTTCTTTTCTTTATCCGAAATAGGACTCGCAAATCGCAATAGCATTACCACAATTGATGATCTTGATTCATCTAAAATAGAAGATATGGAATTCAATCACTCCAAATTCTTTGAATGTGAACTATGATGAAACAATTGTTTTAATTAAGTCTAGCCTTTGGTCGAGAAAACTTCTTTTTTTATATATTTCTCTTAGTTATGCTTTTAATTTCTAATTGATTGTTCAACAATCAAATCATTTGAGTTTTCATTTAAAAAGAAATCGGTTCATAAATTACAAATATGTCGCTAATAACAAAATAAACAAATCAAATTACACAAAGAAGTTGATAAAAATTGTAAACTACCATGCATACAGTACTGCATATCACTATAATTTATTAAAGTTGTTTCAAGTTGCATAATTCATTATGTGACCAGAAAAATTCCACATACCTCAAGTGACCGACATTATATCTAAGTAGTATCTTAGCGTATATATTAGCCTGAATTAATACAATTTTTCTTATATTATCTTCCCTTATTAATTCACAAAACATAGAAACAGAAAATAGACATATTTATCATCACTGTTCGTGATTTAAAACGATAAGTTTGCTGACTATCGACGGAAAGTTAAATGCTGTGGAATGTCTTTCGTTTTATTCTCCATTGTTTTGATTGGGACAACAAATTATAAAAAAAAAAAAAAAAAACATTTAACCATAACTGTTTTCTCCTAGTTTCACAAAAAGGAGAAAATTTTACGATGACTCGGACGAAAGTTAATCAAGCAGATGTCAAAAACGTTAATAGAGTAAAGTTGATACCACTCAAGCATGCATCCCTTAACCCGTTGAGGTAATCGTCTTTAGTTTTTTTATTTTTTATTCTTTTTCTTATAATAGCTTTCCAAACTATTGAGCATATATAATAATAGAATCAATTTCTTAATCTTATAACTTGTGTTTGTATTCAAATGACACCATTTTATTTAATTCTAAATACATTAATAAATTGGGGAGGCAAAGGGGTTGGTGTAATAGATGAGAAGAATGAGATTCTTTGGTCAGAAGTGGAAAGTAGACTCAGCCTCTATTTTATTATACTCAATCAATTCTTCATACCGTCCACCAAGACTCATTCAATATTTCTAACCATGTCATCTATTGTTTTTAACCCAAACTGATTTCCAACCTAAAACATTAAACCGTTAACAAATCTCTCAGTTTTGTGTGGTGTTGAATCTCTCGAGTATTTATAATTTATATCTTTGCATTTAACACCACAAAATAGATTGTGGTTAAATGCTATCGTGAAGCACAAGTCTTTTTCACAAATCATATAATTAAGAAGCACAAGTCTTTTTCAATGAAATTTACTATTCCATGCTAAAGCATATTTATAATTAATGGAAAATAAAACATATATATTTTTAATTTAATAGGTATTTAATAGAAACATACACAGAAACACAGATTCACATTCATGTAAAAAATAAAACACAAGTTCTTACTTTTAAACCACACAAAACATATATAATAAACTTGGGTTTTGCTTGTCATCCTCTAATTACAGTTTCAAAACTCAACTTCTTTAGAACGCTGAGTTTGGGATTCTATATTACCTTAAGCTCCGGCACTGAAGGCATTTGCTCCAACGAAGTTAATGGCAGCATCGAAGGAAATTGGAGATGGAGAAAATAGGGTTTCTGAAGATAGATTCTGACCCATAAACATTGCTCCCTCCTCAGCATTATCATTGTCGATGAATCCTAAATCCGGGAGGATATCTCTGTGATCGGAAAAGGAACGGTTGAGATTGGCGTTAAGAAGATTGACGGTTGTGATGTCATGGATGCTTGGCCGACGTTTGTCCTTGGCTCCGGAGAGTTGTCTCTGGTAATACTTTTGGGCGTGGCTTGCGACTTGCGTTGGCGTCTTCGACACAACGAAGTTTCTTGATATGTTTCTCCAATCTCCTTTCCCGTACTTGAGAAGCCCTAACAAGAATCTCCTGCAGAGATCAAGAAGAAGAAACAGAGCAATGTAAACCCTAAGAAAAACAGGGGAAGTGACTTGTTTCGCAAGAAATCCAGGAAAAGTGAAATGAAACCTAAAGAGCACAAAGAGTCTCTTAACCTGTGTTCTTCCTCAGTCCAAGGGACTCCTTTCTTTCGATCTTGATCAGAACCTCTAGCTCCATTAGGCCGTTTTCTACATGCGTCCGTGTCAAACCCTAAGGGAGAAGAGGCTGTAGGGTAACCCGGAATGGGTACACGTCCAGCTTCGATATCGAAAACGTCTTCTTCAAGTTTACTGTATTGCTTCATAACATCGACAACAGTCTTTCCAGGGATCGTGGAAGCAACTTTGAACCAACGATCAGGCGAGTCTTCAGCGTATATGGCAAGGGCTCGTTCGAACATCTTGTTCTCTTCTTTAGACCAGCTGCTGCTCAAGCTCGTCATCTCTTGAACAACGAACCGGTGGTCAGATATAGGAAGGTGAGAGAGTGGATGCAGAGTCTCCATAGCTAAACAAAAGGGTCACACAGAAGAAAAAGTTTTAACTACAAACACAGCTCAAAAAAGTCCCTTTTTTTTGTGTCAGTGGGAAGCTTGAAGGAGTGATTTGTGATATTAGGAAAAGATGGAAGCTTATTATATATATAGGATAAAATGATAAAATATTAGGAATCAAAGAAAAAAAAAGAATCGTATACTGAGGGAATCAAGAACCTGATTTGGGTGAGAGATTTGAAGCATATATAACCGACCCTTGGAATCTGAAAAAGACTCAAGCTTTGAAGAATCACTAAGAATCTGCAAAAGTGGGTTGTCGAAGGAAGACAAAAACAGCAAAGCCCAGATGAGTTATTTCGTCGGATATGAAGCTATGATGACAGAGAGAACAGACTCAGAATTTGAAGACTTAGTTGAGAAAGAGAGAGATAGATTGTGGATTACGAATCAGAGTCTTATACAGAGACAAAGAGTCACTGTAGATTTGGGCACTGAGGAGAAGAAAGGAAATGTTTTCATTTTTTATTTTTTTGGTAAGGGAAATTTGGCGTATTTGTATTGGAGAACAGCGAATGACACCACTCAGATTCTTACGGTTCATTTTTGTCAGAAAAAAAAAAAAGTTGATTGATTTAATCATATTTTAATAAGGATTCGGAATACGACAAAATTTATTCTATCGTCTTTATTCTGGTCCACACACGGGTTGACTATTTTATTGACCAATTATCATATATTTGTATTAATATTTAGCTATGATATTGTTTCACAAAAAGCGCCTGTAGCTCAGTGGATAGAGCGTCTGTTTCCTAAGCAGAAGGTCGTAGGTTCGACCCCTACCTGGCGCGATTTTATATAATGTTTTTGTTCTAGTTATAGGATATATAATAAATAGAATTAAATTGGAATTAAGATTTTACCAATCCTCTTGAAAATTGATGATTGGTTTCAATATCTACGCGTTGGTGGAAGATATTTTCACAAAGTGTGACAAATTCAATTGCTAAAGCTCATTAAATCCCACTATCTCTCCAAAAAAAAATGTTCATAAAAGTTATAAATTACTTTCCTCAAACAGAAAAATCCAACTAATTAAGTATCAACTTTTGTTGTTCCAGCTCTATTAAACCAAGGTTAACATTAAACAAATTTCTTTCAGACTTCTGGATTTCGTAGCTGATTTAGCAATACATAACTTATAACAAAGATGATTAGTATGAAACAAACTAAACTAGCGTAGTGATATGAGAGGCGTTAAGTCTCTATTTTCAAAGGTGTATTAAGTAATAAAACTATCAGATTATAACTAACATTAATGTTAAATTGGAAAAAAAAGTTTCGAAATTACAGTTCTGTTTCAATCATAATTATTATTTTCTTAAAACAAAAACCAAGAATAAGTAAAGAAAAAACTGTGAACGACATGAAAGTTTTCTAACTTTTCAGGCTATTGACTCTTTCTTGAACAAGAAGTAACCAAATACACCTTTTTTTTTATAACATTTCTCAAAGTTCAATAAGATAGACTAAAATTCCTTTAGCATATGGGAGATCACTTGGAGGCGGTGGAAGTTTTCGTAAGAACTTTGTCTTCTTCAACAAAAAAACGCCATTTTAAGTCCCCAAGAAGTGTGCACTTCCAAGTGATTATGGAAGAACCAAACACCTAATCAAATCCGAATTCATATAAACCAATCTTCCAAGTTACAAGAGGGTGTATAATTTTAACAATTAGAAAGTAGCGTTCAATGGTGGCACTAGAGACGAAAACTAATTCTTATAATATTTCAACTTTCAAATGAAAGGTTCTTGTCAACATATATTTTGATTAGTCAGATTCTCTCAAGTCATATAAGCTACTAAATTGAAAACAACGATTCATAAATTAATATCTTACACTGTTTAAAAAGAGTTATAGGTTACTCCAACATATTAAACATTACCCATAAAATAAAAACTAAAAGCAAAAGAATAAATAAAGAGTTTAGGATAATAATAGACATAAAGCAGAAGTTTGGGAGAATCAGAGGATCATAAGCAGCAACGGTAGGGTTTAGGGTTAACGTCTAAGCAGATCGACGTCTAAGCAGCCAAGACATTCTCACGCTTGAGTTCTTCAACTGCAAGAAAACCTCTCTGTACTCTTTCTTCAGAAACAAATCCAACGCACACATGTAAAGATCACTGCCTTGCTCAACCTCTTCCATGGAGTCCAAACACTCAATGCACTCTCCAATCGTAAACTCGTACTGCTTAACCGATGCACTCACTGGACTCTCATTCACCCTCTCTGTATTGACACGGTGACATGCCGGAATTGCAATTTCAACATCTTGTAACCGAGACTCTGCAAAACCAACACCGATAAACCTCCTGCGCTGCTGAGTAGGCTCTTCATCGTCATAATCATCGCCAAATTCAGTTCCTGTGAAAGGCTCGTTTGTGTAGAGTGTTGATAATGGAGTTGGGTCATGTAGCTGTGGTGATTCGGAATGATGTTGTTCGCGAGCTCTCTTGCGATAAGGACGGAAATAGGCTTTTCCAGGTTCTATAACTCCTGCGAAGATGGTTGCTAGTTTATCCGCATGAAGAACATGTTTCCTTCTGAATTGACTAGCTCTAGGATTTTCCTGTAAATCAACAACAACATCAAAAACAAGCTACATAATCTACCAATTGATTAAAGAGAAAAGGAAGAAGAGTTTTTTTTACCTGTAAGTAGACTTTCCAGTCATCAGCAGTCGCGCCAAATGAACGGGATTTTGCATCCCATTTCATTATTGGTGCGCCAATGAGTTGGCACCAGATCTTCCACCCCTTACGGGTACAGTCCCAGTGGTTCTTCAGCTGAGCTCTTGTGTAGGTTCGTCCAGAGTTCTTATTGATTGTCTCAAGCATTATTCTCCAACTCTCCTTTGGATAATGTGTGTCAGGTCTGTTTCCTTTTCTAGTCTCCTCGACCAACAGATCGACAAATAGCTCATGTGAGGACGGTGACCAATATCCTTTCGTATGAGAAGTCAGGACATTAGACGCGCTTTGCCTATCGTCATCTCCAATATCATTTTCTTCATCAAGATACTCGATTCTTGGCTTCCTTTCGCTACCTGAAGTACCTTCATCATCTAAGTTACTGCCTTCAAAGATAAACTCTAGTTTCTTGAGGAACAATGGAGGTTCCAACCGATAAGGCGCAGCATCAGGATTCACCTGTGACAAATCCAATCAAGTCTTATTATACTAGCCTTAAGAAACAACCAAAATCAACACAGGACATAAAATGTTGTTTGTACCTGTAAATAGCCGGCCCAGTCTTGATCATTGGCACCAAATTTGTTAGTGACAGGATCCCATTTCATAGCACTGCATTGAACAAGTCTACGCCATATCTTCCACTGCTTGATCATTGTATCCCAATGATTCTTAAGCTGGTTTTTCTTAAACCTCGCGCCCGTCCTTTGTTGAAAAGGTTCCAAAATATTCTGTGTTCCAGGTTTATTCCCCACCACTTTTTCCTGGACGCATAAGTCCACAAATACTCTGTGGTATTCAGGATCCCACGCCGCTTTCGGCATCATAGTTCTTTACTATATGTATAGATAAGTAAAGACAACAACAACCAAAAAAGCATTAGTTCTTTCCAAAACAATATCACATTCAAGCTCTGATTGGTAACACCGTAGAAATCACGGAAAATAAATTTAAAAATGGCACAACTCACAGTATGGTTGGAACATACATATCAGCTCTGCAAAAACGTGTAATTGGTTTAAATCCCGCAGAATCGCAGAATGATTTTGTCATCCCGTGATTCCACGGGGTTGTCAAACACAGCCTTAAAAGAAACCAAATTTATACAATTATACATCCACATTTTTCAGAAAAATTTATACATCATAATTTTTTACTATATGTATCAGATAAGTAAACACAACCAGAAAAGCATTAGTTCTTTCCAAAACAGTATCACATTAAACTGGTAAAACCGTAGAAATCGCGGGAAATAAATTTTAAAAATGGCGCGAACCGCGGTATGGTTGAACATAATCATCAGCTCTGCAAAAACGTGTAATCGGTTTAAATCCCACAGAATCGCAGAATGATCTTGTCATTCCGCGATTCCACTGGTTGTTAAACACATCCTTAAAACAATAACCATATGTATACAATTATATATCCGCATTTATCAGGAAAATTTATGCATCATGGCTGAATCAAGAACAAATCTTAAGGTTAAAGCCAAACACTCAATGAAACCACTAGATTAATTACCCTAAACAGTTTCAATATCTTTTGATTGGGAAACATGGACAGGACTTATCAATTGCACATGCATAGATTCTAACGTATTTATGTTTAACATATTTTACTCGGACATTTTTCACAAATATAATCAGATAAACACATCAAGGAGACAACAAATACGAGAAACCCATATCAAAGATAAGTTATAACAATGATTTTTGGAAGGCCAATTCTGAAAATCGACTAGATCGAGTGTGCTCATTCATTTGATGACAGTCATGCAATTTAGGGTTAAGCTCTTACACAAGTGAATTTTGTAACTGGCAATTTGTTTCGAAGAAAAATCATGAAATTGAACGCGAAATTGGGTATTGGACGAAACAGTAATCGCACAACGATGGAGAGCCATCAGAGATGATACTCCTGTGGCCGGAAAAGTAGAACAAAACTTTTAAAACTACAGAGGAAATGGTAAAAACGTTTACCGGAAATTAGATAGAGCGGCGAGAGCGATTCTGATTTGCCAAAGTGTAGCTGAGGAAGCTAGATCGCGATTTTTCCTTACTTGCTCTGATTTTGGCGTTTAAGCCGCTCCGGACGGAGTTTTCTTTGCTGTGTCTGAAGTGAATACTAGGCGTGTAGGCCCATTTTATACCCGTTAGTACCGGTTCACTTTTTGGAAACTTTTTTCATTGTGTCGACAAGTTTCAATTTGTTGCAAAAAAAGACGATTTATATTAAATTTTATTGTTGAACAAAAAAACATATTCAATTCTATTAACTCATATTGTGATTTTGTAAGGGTTGATTAAGAAGCTAGTCAAAATATAGAGTTTATTTAGGTTAATTACCATGCAAATTTTTATTATTAGGTACATAAGTAAGTTGACCGCGAAATTAGTTTATTTTTAAAAATTACGTATATAAGATGAATTTACGCGCAAAATAAATAAAAAATATTAATTGTTTATACGGCATGTTATTTAATTAGCTTCATTACCATAAATTTGTTTAACTTGATGCACAAGAGATTCTTGTTTTTTTAAATACACAAACGAGTTTGCGAATGAATTTAAAAATATATACAAATGAGTTAAATATATACACTAGTGTCTAGTGAGTTAGATTAATCATTATGAATTTTTTATTATATACACAAGTAAATTTTAGTTAAATATACAAATGAGTTCATTAATAAATTGGGTCATAAGATTACGGTCGAAATTGGTTTTATTTTAATTTTAACATTTAAATATTCCATTTTTCAAAAATATATAATAAAATTAATAAATTATTTTATTTTATTTGATAATATGTCATTTAATAAATTAACACAATGTATTAAATGTAAAAAAAGTATTTTAGTCAAAATATACAAAGTTGACTGTATTTAGCTACATTTTTGTCATTTAGTTATTTACTCATATAAGGAAATGTTTTTACTGTCGGTGCTTTTTTATATTGACCCAACAACTTTTAGATTTTAGTTAAGATGGACCGATTATTTGGTAAAGCCTAAAGTCCTAATTAATATCTCTACTCGATGGAGTATTTGACTAGTCAATCAGACTAATTAAAACCAATATGGACAATTTTACTTATTGTAATAAATACTAAAGAGCTAAGAAAATCATGTTTCATTAAAGAAAAAGGGAAGCATGGTAAATCATGTTAGGATTTACTAAGAGTTATTGAAAATTTTGTTAATAAATTTGTCTAAGCCAAAACTTCATATTTCTTTCTGCTAATTTAATGTGTTAAGACTAAAATGTGACTTTTATTACTACTCATAAATTATAAAATCTAATGGGTCAAAAGAAAAGAAAAAGAAAATTACAAACAATATGGGAAAACATGACACATATTAACAAAAACAACAACAATATGGGAAAACATGATTGGATCATTTTTTCATTATATATATAATAAAATATTTGGTCAATTATGAAACAAGGAAACAAATTGTTTCAACTTAGACTTGATTTTGGTTTAAATGTAAAAATAGTCTGGATCAATTTATATGGTTTTATCAGTTAGCAATTTGATTGACTCTGCTAGAAAGTAGAAATAGTGTAACTTTGTAAAATATCACCTTTTCAGAAAATATGTTAAACGTCTCAACACTTTCTAATATTATGGTTTTGTATCATAGAAATATCCTTTAGAGCACCTAAATAAATTGAACATAATCCGAACTACAGATGCTTAGTTTCAATTTTCAAACCAGAGTTAACAGAGAGTCAAAGCTAGAACCCTTACCTCTCATTCATACACGCACATATAGACAACTTATGGGTTGGCCTTTACAACTGTGTGGTTGGATCATTATGGTCAAGAATGCTCTCTTGTTCTCTGGGAAAGATTGAACAAGACAAGACAGTATTGTTGCAGAAGAAGGAACAATGTCTTGTAGTTTCTGTTTTGTTTTTTCCAAGAATCTATGGCATTATAACAAGTTAACATCCCAACCTGTGACTCTGTTCCAAGAATCTATGGCAAAACAATATGAATCTAACCTCTGACTTCATAAACCAGTGAAACTGCAGAACATAAGTTGGATTCACACAAAGTAGCAGGAAATAAAAACAGGTGGGAAGAAAAAAAAAGCTTTGTCCTTTTCCATTAATTAATCAGTGTTGTAAATGTTGATATCACAAAACTAGGTGTAAAGAATCGACAAAAAAGGCTAAATCAAAGTTACTCTTAGAACAACCTACGACGAAAGCAGTAGAGAATCCGAGAACAAAAAAGAACAAAGAAGAACAAAAAAAAAGACACTTATTTGTGAAGTCCACTAAATGATTGCTTTCGGTACTCTGATCCTTTTGTATTGCTTTACACATCCTTAGCTTTTGGTCCAAAGATGCTGTGTAAGGTTTTTTGTTCACAGCAAAAGAGACTTGCCTGTGTTTGTTTACCTGAGGGACTGAACAAATAGAATGAGGGTTTCTTTCATTTACTTCGTTTCTTGGCTTCGCTGTAGAAGATTACTCCACAGACCGTGAGCGAGTAACCTAACATTCCCGTCACTGAGACAGGATTCCTGAATATTAGGATGGAAACCACCACTGCTACTGCACCTTTGGCGTTTCCTAGCACCTGTCATAGAAAAGTTCATCATTCACCTATAACTTATAAAAGGTTCTCAGATGCAGAATGGCTTTAGATGATTAGAATTGAGCCAACTTGGAGGAAGTGTCAATGTACAGAAGATATGTGTTGTTACCTGAAGAGTCAGAGCACTGGTGTGTTTCGTAACTAAGAAATTGGTCAAGTTCACGAAATAAGCTAGTGCCGAATTGAATAGCAGATACCAAACGATTCTAAAATCGTCTCTGGCAAGTGCAATTGTAATGCCAACAACGTTTTTCTCCATGATCAGAGTAGCAGGAAGAAGGAACATAACAGCTATGGGAGCCATGTAAAGGAGGAGATTCATGGAGTTTAGCTTCTCCCTTCAAACAAATTCAGTAAATATTTTCAGCACCACTATTAACAATACTGAAAGATGAAACTTAAGCTGATAAATCTGCGAAAAATGCTGTTATCTCTTACCCTTCTGAAGATAACAAAATTCCTTGAAGAACTGATTTAAGTGCTCTTGCAGCTGTGGCTGCAATGCACATAATGAATCCGAACAGGTGGAAACTTGGTTCACCCTGACGATACATGATAATTGAGAAAAATTAGATAGAGAGTTCATATTGTGAAATCAAATAAATCCAAGAGGAAGCATACTCTGGACACATAAAAGAACAGCTTCTCTTCTAACTAAACCTCTTGCACAGCATATAAATTTCATATTTTGAAGTGATTGAGTTATAAAGTACGTAAAACTCAGCAGCTTCGTGCTCAGAGCAAATCCCAAATGCTTTTCTAAGGGAAAATGTTACCTACGATTTCTATCAACATCAAACTACGAATTCAATCAACTGTAAAATTCATCTCTCGTTGGTGCCTCTACTTCAAATTTCCATACCCCTAAAGCTACAAATTTCATCAGCCTTAACAAACACATTCCACTTCAATTTCAAGCAAATCTAATCATGCATAAACCAAAATCAAAATACAAAACCAAGAGCACATTTTGAAGTAAGAAAAAAGCAAGTACCCCACTAGCAATAACAACACCGGTAACAACAGGGATGAGAGTGATATAAGTCAACCAAGCTTCTCTCTTAAACGTGATCAGATAAGCAAACACGGCGGTGAAAAACGGCGTCGTAGCACCGATGGCTTGGTTAAACGATACAGGAAGAAACCGAAGAGAGATATTCCCAAAAACCACCGACACACAGAAAACGAGACTTAGAGCTGCGATCTTCAGAAACTGAACTCGAGATCGGATCGTTTGCATAGGAACCATCTTCATCCAAGCAATGGCAACATAGCTGAGAAGAGAACAAGCCGTCATGTGACACATGGTGAGGAAGATCGGATACTTGAATCCATAGTTGCTTAACAAGTATTTGTTTAGCAATAGAACTCCGATATTCGATGAATACCATGACGCCACGAGTCCGATTGTGAAAAACCGGCCATTGGCCGCCATCTTCATCTTCTTATAAAACGAAATTGACCGGCCGATCTGATCGATGCTATTTGAGAACAATCCAAAAACCTAACAGAAAAATTCTATGAATTTTGGGGGGAAAGTTTCGGATTACGCCGGCCCAATCGATCTGTCCGCCTTTGAGGAATGAGAGATCTTCAGACACAGATTATTTCATGGATTGAATCGAGATTACGTCAATACAAAAACGAAGGAGAATGGTGGAATCCAGAATGAGAGAAACTGGGGTTGAAGAAGAAGAAGAAGAAGAAGAAGATGAAGGAGCAAAGGTCAATGAGAGATCATTTGGGTAAAGAGCTCTCTTTTAAAAAAATATTACTATTTCTTCTTCTATATATTTTTTTTTCAGTTCATGAGTTTTAATGCGTTATGTGATATTTTTATAAGCTCTCACGAATTTCGGTTTCCGTAATTTTAATTCTTCATTAAATGCATTCATAATACTTTTTCTTATACTATTTTACAGATTTGATTGGACTTGATTGATTTGATTCCTCGAATAATAATCAAAGTGTAAAGATATGTATGAACCAAGGAAAGGAACGTCTGACTTATTGTGAGTTATGACTTCTTCCATTCTTCATTTTTTATATATATTATATTATCCGTAACTACCCTATTTTTCTAAAGTTAGGCACTATATTTTATTTGGGAAACTGCCAAATCATCATAAGTAAATGAAATGATAACGAAGAAAGAAAAATATATCTTTATAATGGAAGAGCTGCCCCCAACAATCGTGTTTTTTTGGTTCAATAAGCAAAATGGATTTAAACACATTTCTTTTTACGGGTTTTCTTTATAATTCAATAAGACCTCGTTACAGTTCATACTAATTTTAAGACAACTGTAAAAGAATACTTATTTTGGCAAATGCATATTCAAAGCGATGTGGGAGTTGAATAATTAACATTCAATGTGAAAAAGAATTGAAAGATTTAACGATCTTCTTAGCTTGGTCCTTAAACGAAAAATACACTACTGTTCCGTCCTTTCCAGTGAGAACCTTATACTTATCCTTCCTCGTTAAGTTAGTGCACTCGAACCCTAACGTATCTGCCAAGATTTTCTGAACATGGTTAGCCACATCATACGGCATTTTCCCGGATACACATGTGGCCTCCATCGGAAGCTTATTGAGGAACGTAACCTCGTAAACCGGTGACGGGTTCATGAAGAAGAATATCATGTCCATACATCTCCAGCCTCTCACGGTGTTCGCATGGAACTATCCAACTCTATAGTTTACTGCCACCGGCACGATCACGTCCGTTAACTCGGCAAAAAGTGCGCTGAATCTTAACAAAAACGGTTGACGACAAGTTGTTCCCTCGGGACAAATCACTAGATCTCCTTTGGACAGCTCTAGCTC
The DNA here is from genome assembly GCA_028015245.1 of Cardamine occulta. Taxonomy (NCBI): domain Eukaryota; kingdom Viridiplantae; phylum Streptophyta; class Magnoliopsida; order Brassicales; family Brassicaceae; genus Cardamine; species Cardamine occulta. The sequence continues at coordinate 11,117,524 of CM051373.1, read as the reverse complement.
GATCTTCTTGGCGTCAACATCTCGTATTCTTTGTATTCGTACGATGGGAATTGGACAGAAGATTTTGGAAAACCGAGAAAGGGAGTATACAACAGCCGTGATGTTGCGTTCCAACACGGTGGATATTATAACTGGGTCCATTAGGGTTCTATGATTACATACAAAGAGAACGCCGGAGTTTCCGGCAGCTCGTGGCTGAGGAGGCTTTCCCTTGACGATGATTTGGCAGCCCAAGACTCTCATGGCGTAAGTTCTGATCCACAATGAGAGGAAAACCCCCAAAAGAAGGATCCGGATCGCAGAAAGAACAATTCCAAATGGAATCCAGAAGAGGATGAGGAGAGATGTAACTGGTGTTGGCCGCTTCACAAGGCGTCCGTCGTTAAAGATCACAGGAATCGGCCGAAACTCAACTTGTTGGTTACTGTGATTGTTCTTCTCCGGAACCGGTGCGTGAATCTGTTTTATGTGTAAAATAGGTCCAAATAGTGATCACTAATGAGTAATGATTGAGTAATAAACAAAAAATGGCATGTGAATATGTGACAAAAGAGACGTAAAAGAATTTGTTAAAGTGATACTTCCATGTTATTACGAAAACTTCAAGAATGATTTGTAGTTTATTTAAATTTTGTACTTATACTGATCATCACTTAAAGTTGTTATGCCAAAAATAAAAAATAAAAATGAATTTCACTGAAAATGTTATTTAAATTATGCAATTTATAACGTTACCTCACATAATGATAAGAAAGTCGTAGAACTCGTTACAGAGGCTTTTCCAAGACCTAGATGAGGCCTCCGTTCAACAAATAATTCAGCGACACGGTTCAAAACAGATTGATCGATATTGGCTTCACGTATCAAACCGGTAACAAAACCGAATCGGTTCACGTTCAGTTCCGTACCAATGACTTTATCGGCTCTAAGATGCTCCTTGGCGAACCTACACCATAACTCGAGGCATACTCGTCACCACGACTCTCTCCTTATACGAGCTGAAAAATCTCCACGTGTCCATGCTTACATCATCCATGTAGAACTTTGGCAGGACGGTTCTAGCCACCGACTCGATCTCTCGTTCTCGAAGACCAACCGTGGATACGAAAGTCATGAGCTTGAGAGCAGCGTTTTTGTGGCTGAAAACGTCAAGGAGTGTGATGACAGGCCAGAGAGACAGCAAGACGGCGAAACGAATGAGACCAGATGAGTCAAAGGCAAGGAGCATGAAGTAAGAAAATGAATCCTTGTTTTTCAGTAACGTTCCTTCAAACTCCGACACAACCGAACTAGATGTCATACTCGATCGCTCCATCACCATCTGTTACGTATCCTGAGTTTTTTTTTTTCTTTTTTTCTTTCTCCTTTTGGTTTGTTTGAAGATTAAAATAGATCACGAGTTAATGTTATATAGAAGGTCAAAATTTTGATAATTAACTTTCATCAACTTGATTGTTCTCCCATATTCTGAGGCAAACACTTAGAAAGATGCGAGATTAAAAAACAGCGTTATATTTGTGTTGTAGAAATTGACTTGACCGGTATCGGAAGATCTAGATGAATGTTTGACCTAACTCGAGTGATTGGGACTCACGTACTAGCTAGTCGTGTCTCAACTAACTCAATGACATCATTATATTAGCCAGAAGAGTTGTTGAGTGTTCGTTAGATTGGTTAAAACCGGTCAAGGCTATTTAAACCAAAGTCATTTTATTCATTGTGGAATCTGAACAATTGATTCTGCTTTTCTCTGTAATATTATTTTTAGAGAAAAGATTAGGTATGAATTGAATGAATTAGTATGATGATGAAGATCTACGTTGTTTCCAAAGAGAAGCATGTGCAATTTGTTGGTAGGTGTGTAAGCAGATCTGTAGAAACGAAGGATCCATGGTTTCCGGAAGAAGCCACCAGTCTCATCAAGTCAGGGTCTTACAATAAAATTTAACAACTTAGTTAATAGAATGACTAGGAAATATACCAACTAAAATCTACAAAATTAAATGGTTGAGTACCTAACTACAAGATAGGCAACTATCGACTCTTTTTGAACCACACAATACTGTTTTCTTTTAAAAGGACAAAATCCGAGAAGAATTGAGGTTAAATAAATAAATATATGATTCTTTTATTAGTTGGATCCATGATTTGATCCATCACCTGAGTCTTTTAAGTTTGAACCTAAGTTAATGACAGGCATTACCCGTCAGACAACACAGTAACGAAGAGAGCCCTTCATTAATATACTGAATGAGAGGAGAAAAATTGAGACAAAACCAGCCAAAAGGAGAAAACAACCTCTTTGGATTCATTGTTCTTCAAGCCAAGGTCACATCATAGCTCCTGATCAAGGTAAGGGTCTCGAGGAGATTTCGGGACGAGATACTCTGAAACATCTGTCATATATGTTTTCAGTTTTGATGTAGTTCGAGTAAGCCAACCGGCGTTTGCCTGCTCCATCTCATTCTCCATTTTCTTCCTCTCTTCCTCTTCCAACATACTGATCCTTCTCTGACCCATGTACGTCTTCACAGCTTCCACACCTTCCTTCACCACTTCCTTGGGTGGGACCACGAGCGGGTTCTGCTCCAGGTTCAGTTTGGTCAGGCTATCGAGTGTGCCAAAAGTGTCTGGGAGGGCATGGATTTGGTTGTTGCTCAAGTCGAGTTCTTGGAGGCTTACGAGATCGCCAAATGAGGAAGGGAGATCATTGAGATCACTGAAGTTACTGCTTAGGTTTAAGTACTCAAGGTTTGTGAGCAACACAAACGAATTAGGAAGGCCATGGAGTTCATTGAAGTGGGCATCGAGGTATTTTAGGGATCTCATTTCGCCTATACTGGTCGGGAAGGATCGGATCTTGTTATATTGGATGAGGAGCTTTTCTAGATTCACTAGCTCGAACCCGATGTTGGTCGGTAAGTAGGTGAGACGGTTGAAGCTCACATCCAAGATAACCAACGACCTGGGAATTTTAATGTAAGAAGCGGCTAAAATTGTAAATATTCAAAAGTGGAGTTATATATTACGTACCCACAACGGCAGATGGAATCAGGCAAGGATGTGAGCTTGTTAGTCGAAACATTCAGGATTTTCAGTTTCAAAAGTAAACCGATAGAATCAGGTAATGTCTCCAGAAGATTGGTGGAGACATCCAGTTCAACAAGACTATGCAATCCAGCAATTGAATCAGGAATCGCCTGTTGGACATAAAATTCAGTCAGGTAAGACAAGCGAAACTCAGTAACTGAGTATCTCAAAATTTCTTTGTAATCACTAAGCAATCAAGAAAAACTAATGCCTCTCGAGCCATAGATTCTACCTCAGAACAACCAAGAAAAGATCTACCACAGACATCAGCAGCAATCACTTGCAAAATGTGAAGTAATCTTGCAGCTCTTTCCTTCAATTACTAACTTATTGGACACAGTTTTTAAACTTATTCCTTTGAAGATTTTATTTACAACAGGCAATATCAAAGATTCAGAACCGAAACAAGCACATACATACCGCAATCTCTACAGATATTATCAGCCAAAATCTAAGACGCAAAACCAAAACAAACACACACATATCTTGAAAACAAACACACAAGAAAAGATCTACCACAGACATCAGCAGCAATCACTTGCAAAATGTGAAGTAATCTTGCAGCTCTTTCCTTCAATTACTAACTTATTGGACACAGTTTTTAAACTTATTCCTTTGAAGATTTTATTTACAACAGGCAATATCAAAGATTCAGAACCGAAACAAGTACATACATACCGCAATCTCTACAGATATTATCAGCCAAAATCTAAGACGCAAAACCAAAACAAACACACACATATACCAGAACTCCTCAAATCACATCAGACTAGACATCATTGATACAAAATCTCTTTGAATCACATAAGGCACACAAAAAAGGCAATGTTCGTCAACAAGATAATCAAAAAAGAAGCCAAAATCAAATGCTACAAGTAATCTTGTAATCTCTCTTTATTAGCTTTTACTAAAGGGATTGCACATCAACCATAGTACAATGCTCAACAAATATAACTTACACTAAAGATTACCAAATTCTCAAATCCTAAGCTAAAGTTGCATCTTTTTTGGATCAAATGAGTAAACAATCTAGCAAATTCATGATTTTGATATTGAATTTAATAAAAACTGACCTCAAGCTGATTGTTGGAGAGGTTAAGAACAAGCAACCCTTGAATCTTCCCAAATGCTTCAGGAAGCAATCTCAGTTTCCTCCCAGACAAATCAACACGATCCACCGGATTAGCCGAGGCGTGCTGCAGTATCCTTACAACCTCCTCATTAACCTCCTCCGCCGCAACATTCTCCTCATCCGCCGCAGCATTCTTCTCAGCAGAATCGTAAATCCTCACCAGCCTCTCCTCCGCTTCTTTCAAAAGCTTCTCATACGAAGCATGAACCTCATCAAGCTTCAAAATCGATTCACACCAAGTCTTCTCCTGATCCATCTCTTGTCTCCTCTTCTCATCCTTCGCCCCCGCCTCGTTAAGCGCAATATCCTCAAACGATTCAGATAAGGAAGATTCGATTTCGGAGAGCTTAACACGAGCCTTGTCAACGGACTCGTGATCAGGTCTAGGTCCTAAGGTTCTGAGGATAGATCGAGTCTCGGCGACGTCAGAGATCGCATTAGTCATGGAAGCGAGAACATCTGGTTGTGCTAAATGAGGCATCTGAGTGACGATCTCGATCGAGTGGCTCGATGATGGTGGCCGCTCGACATCGAAGGGAGGAACGGAGGAGAAAGATGAAGGGGAAGAGGATTTTCCGGTGAAAGAAGGGAGACGAGCTAAGACGTAAGAGAGGACAGGGAATTTCTTAGGGTTAGGCTCTGCCGCCATTGTTGGTAGGTTCGAAGATTGGAATCTGAAATTTGGGAATATGAAGAAGATGATGATTGATTTGATTTTGGGTGTAGAGGCAAGTCAGGAGCGAAGTGGTGAGCTTGTCTCTCCACGTTTGCCTCTTTGCTTTTCGTTGCCAAGCCGACACGTGTAAGCTAATGTTGCTGGAAAAAAAAAAGAAGAAGAGGTGAACAATTTCTTACAACAAAGTTAATAAACAGTATAAAAGACTAATATATACTAAATTAGATAAAATTTAGGTAAGAAATTACTTTCTTTCCTTTTTAAATAAACTAAATCATATATCTATATATTGTTAAGAAAATAATTATCATCCTAATTGTAATTCTAGTACTTGATATATCATTGGAAGATGTTATGAGAGAATGTATTGATTTAATCGGATTTGTGGGAATGGAAAAAAAGAGAAAACAATTTCTAAAAAGAAAACAGTAGACGAAAACTTTAAAAAAAAACCGAGTAAATAATCAAGGACCAAAGTCGAAATGTTTTGGAAAATGTTGTTTATGTAATGGTCTTATAAGATGAAAGGGTTTCTAGTTTCTACATAACTGGCATGGGTTCGTGAATCAAGTTTTGGGATTCGAGGCCAACATAGGCTTGACAGGTGAAGATATGACGAGCAATCCCTACTAAGTTTAGAAGATTTTTTTGGAGCATGTTAGTGGATGAAACATTTACTAACATTTGTGTTACCATGGTTCTTGTGTTACCATCGATATTTAAACTTCTATATTATACGTTGTGACAAAAAAATGAGAGAGCTGGAAAGTGTTTTTAGTTATGTTCACTTCTGCGGCCTTTTTTTTTTTTTAATTGAAATTCGACTCTAGTAGATAGTGCTATTCTGCAAAATAAAATTTAGATTATAGATCGGATCTTATCGATTCAAAATAATTTCAAAAAATATATGAAACCCGTTTTAGACGACATCGACCGTTTGCCAGCTTTCAGAATTCAGACTCGTGTTGGTTTCTCCATTAAATCCAAACTGTAGACGTATAAACCACCGGTTGAGTGCATATTATTATTTAGATAAATCCAAGTCTAGTAAAGATTTGATTAAAAGCAAGTTGTATACATAGACTAAAATAAGACAGACCCGAAGTCAATCACTTTTGGAGTTATTTGTTGTAAGAACTGTCACTGCTTTTGTCATCTCATGTTCCAAAATATTGACATTTTCCATGTGTTTTACAAAACGCACTTTGCATTGTTTTTCCGTTCATCAATTTCGAATCGGATTCGCATTACATATAACTGTATAACAGTGTAAGTAACGTTGCACAAAAAAAAAAAGAAAAAAAGTGCAAGTAACAAATTCATATTGGGATACCAATTTGAATTTGAGTTTTATTGGCCATCGTAATTAAAGTACAAATTGTGAATCACTAAACGATTAAGATTCAATGGATTACTCAAATTATTTCTAAATATCGAAATACATAATTCAATATTTAAAATGAATCGAAATTGTTGAATTATTTGAGTTCAACATGCACACCAACCACAACAGAAACATATCGAAAGGAAAAAAAAAAACAAATAAAACTGTAGTTTCTTGAAACTAGGGTATTAAACTGAAAAAAAAAGGTTACAACTCAATCTCTATTTTTTCCTAAATTTAGAAACAAATAAAAAAAAAACCAAATTGGACACCTCCACATGAATATTGGAAGCCATTAATTTTTTATAAGAAATCTGATAACCCCACATGCATTTGGTCATTCTTTAATAAAGAAAAAATATACACAATTTTAATATATCACTAAGATCGAATCAGCAAGTGACGTCTCTTGCTGGCGTAATAGACCTTCTCTTAGTTGTTGTTCTTTGCATATAATAGCCAAACCTCTGTGAACAAGAACTTAAAAAGAGAGAAACACAACAAACAAAACATGGAGACTAGAGAAACAAAACCAGTGATCTTCCTCTTTACTTTCCCTTTACAAGGTCACTTAAACCCAATGTTTCAGCTCGCCAACATCTTCTTCAACAGAGGCTTCTCCATCACTGTGATCCACACTCAGTTCAATTCTCCAAACTCTTCCAATTTCCCTCACTTCACTTTCGTTTCCATCCCTGACGGCTTGTCTGAATCCGAAGCCTCGAATCCCGATGTCATCGAGATTCTCCATGACCTCAATTCCAAGTGTGTTGCTCCTTTTGGTGATTGCTTAAAGAAGCTTTTATCTGAAGAACCAACAGCAGCTTGTGTGATTGTTGATGCTCTTTGGTACTTCACTGACGGCTTAACTGAGAACTTCGGTATCCCGAGGATTGTTCTTCGGACAGTTAACCTCTCAGCTTTCGTCGCTTTCTCAAAGTTTCACGTTTTACGAGAGAAAGGGTATCTTTCTTTACAAGGTATATATATATATAGAGAGATCAAATTTTAGATTTATCTCTAGTTTTTCTTCATTTGCGTTGACTTTTCTTCTCTCTCTCCATGGCAGAGTCTCAGGCAGACTCATCAGTTCCCGAGCTTCCAAATCTTAGAATGAAAGATCTTCCATGGTTTCAGACGGAAGATCCAAGATCAGGGGATAAATTACAGATAGGTGTGATGAAGGCACTAAAGTCTTCCTCAGGAATTATATTCAACGCCATTGAAGATCTTGAAACAGAGCAGCTTGATCAAGCCCTCCAAGAATTCCCAGTTCCATTCTTCTCTATTGGACCCTTTCACAGGTACGTTTCAGCTTCATCGTGTAGCTTACTTACACAAGACATGACCTGTCTCTCCTGGTTAGACATGCAAGCACCAAATTCCGTAATCTACGCAAGTCTTGGAAGCATTGCCTCCATCGATGAATCTGAATTCTTGGAGATTGCTTGGGGTCTAAGAAACAGCAACCAGCCATTTCTATGGGGGGTAAGACCCGGTTCGATCCATGGCAACGAATGGATTGAGATTCTGCCTAAAGGGTTCATCGAGAATCTCGAAGGCCGGGGTAAAATAGTGAAATGGGCACCTCAGCCTGAAGTGTTGGCTCACCGTGCAACAGGCGGATTCTTGACACATTGTGGATGGAACTCCACGCTTGAAGGGATATGTGAAGCTATACCAATGATATGCAAACCATCTTTTGGGGATCAGAGGGTGAATGCTAGGTACATTACCGATGTTTGGAAGATCGGTTTGCATTTGGAGAACAAAATACAGAGACTAAAGATCGAAAACGCGGTTAGAACACTAATGAAGAGCTCAGAAGGAGAAGAGATCCGTAAGAGGATCTTGCCAATGAAGGAAACTGCTGAACAATGCCTAAAGCTTGGAGGTTCATCATTTCGAAATCTCGAAAATTTAATTGCTTATATATTATCATTCTAATCGGTGTTCTTCTCCGCATCCAAAAACTGCTCCCTTTGATTTAATCTGCATTCCCAATGATAAGTTTTATGCCCTTTTGTGAAGATTACTCGAACCCTTGTTCAACTATAGGTGTCAAAATGGGCGAGCCGTCCATGGTCTGCCCATGTCCAAACAAATTATGGACCATCCTTAGACAGCCCATTTTTGAAATGGGCCAAAATGGTGTCCGCCCAATTTGGTCAACGGACAAAATTGGACGGACACTAATGGACAATGGTCGGACCATGGGCTACAAAAATCTAGGACAAAATCGATTTTTCCGCCAAAAATATGAAAACACAATTCCCGCTAAAAATGTTAAAACACATTTTCCCGCCAAAAAACACAAAAACACAATTTCCTGCCAAAAAAACACGAAAACACAATTTTCCGTCAAAAATTATTGGCCCAATGACAGACCATGGACATCCCATTTTTACATGGGCGTTAATGGGCTTGGACGTTTATGGTCTTGGACATTTATGGACACGAACAAGATTTGTCCACAATAGAATTGGACAATAATGGACGGATCGTTATAGACATGGATGGCCCATTTTGACACCTATATGTTCAACAAGTTTAAAGGTGTTTGTAAGAAAGATTGGATCTTTTGTCTCTTAACTCACTTTCACTCGCGGATTGTTTTTCTCTCGTGTGTATAACTTAGAAAAACAAGAACTGAAAGTAAAAGACACAATAAGTTAACGAGTTCACGTTCCAAACTTGGAAACGCTACGTCTCGCCGAGATTCACTCGGAAATCCACTAGAAATAAGAGTTCTTGGTTACACAAACCCTTGAGACCAACTATAAACTTAGCCGCCTCTCTTTTTCTTTTCTTCTCTCTCGTTCTCTCTTACTTGATAAGGATCTTAACCTTGTATTTATATAACTCGTCTCAACATCTCTCACTCTTTTCTGTCTTCACTAACTCTGTTTGTCGTACAAAGGAAGAAGACAAAACAGAGTTGAGAGTTTAAACAAGAGTTAATTACTCTCTTGTCCACATTAAGACTGCACGTGAGCTCTCTTCGTGCCTTCTCCTTATTTCTTTGTTGAAACCTTCTTTTATCTCAATAGAATCTCTTAGACACTTTTGTAATTTAATTATTTAATTAAGAAAAAAAACTAAACCAGTAGTAAGAAGACAAATGTGATCAAAGTTTCTTATAGAGAAACTATAGGCTCTCGTATTTCTCTCTCATTCTTTTATTTTTTTTGAATTTTTTAATAAGTAGTATTCAGTAAGAGACTGCTAATGCAACTACTTTTCTGCAAAACCTCACACCTAAAACAAAAACACAATTTTAATCGTTATCTCTCTATACTATTAAAAGAGAAGTATAGATAAATAAACATTGTATCCAAACAATCATCTACATATTAATATTATGGAAACTAACACTAATTTCAAATTTTTTAAAATTTCTCTACCTAATTTAAATCTATATACTGAAAAAATAGGAATCTCTTTTCACTTTTGATTTTATTTTTAAATTATTATATAATACATATAATTAATAAAAATTTAGATTTTTTTCTCCATATGTTGTGATTCAAATTTTAAAAAATAGACATATATTACTCGATCGATGAAAAAAAAATATGTTTGTTCAATATCTAACATCGGCTAAAAAATCCGGGTAATAATTTAGAGTCATATTATAAAAATGACTAAAATAATTTCAAATACAAATAAGCAGAAAGTTTAACTTATCATGCATTCAAATTTAAAAGTTTTATTCAGTTTAATCCGATTATTTAGTTAAATAAATTTAAACTTTTAAAAAAATTCAAAATATTATAAATATTTAAACTTTAAAAAATTTCAAATATTATAAATATTTAAATTTTATAAAACGTTTAAAATATTATTAATATATATTTAAACTCTATAAAATGTTTAAAATATTATTATTTGAGAAGAAAATTTAGGAAATTAATTTATATGTTAGTTATTATAAAATGCTACTAAAGATATACTATTTTTTTAATTCACTAAAAATAGTAATGAGATTAAAATAATCTAAAACATTGTTTGAGTCATAATGATCAACGAGTTGGTAAAAATTTCTACACGGGTATCCTGTTCTCGTACTAAATTCCTTACCTATTTGAATAAAATAATTATATCCAAAACATATAATTATATAAAAGGGATAAGGTACAAGACGAAAAGTTCTCGATGGATACGGGACATGACAGGTTTTCATCCCAAAATGAACAGGTCAAAAACAAATATTAGATAATTAATTTTATAATATAAACTAATAAACAATATATATATATATATATGTGTGTGTGTGTATGTGTTAGCCATTATAAAATGCAACTAAAGCTATACTAAATTTTTTCAATTCACTAAGAATAGAAATAAGGTTAAAAATAATTTTAAACATTAATAATTTTAGGTCTTATATCTTGACCATCATTACTCATAAGTTGACAATTTCGAATTATAATTTTAGACCATCACTTCAATTAAAACTAAAAAGGTGATATATTGTTGGGAAATCTCAAATGAAGGAAAAAACTACATATATATATATATATATGTATATATAATATTATATAAAAAAAAAGTAAAAAGTAAATAAAATACATGAAATTTGGTAAATAGAAATAAAATAATTGTAATTTAGTGCCTTCATCACATGAAGACTTTAGTGCCTTCATCACACCTATCTGTAATTTATCCCCTGATCTTGGATCTTCCGTCTGAAACCATGGAAGATCTTTCATTCTAAGATTTGGAAGCTCGGGAACTGATGAGTCTGCCTGAGACTCTGCCATGGAGAGAGAGAAGAAAAGTCAACGCAAATGAAGAAAAACTAGAGATAAATCTAAAATTTGATCTCTCTATATATATATATACCTTGTAAAGAAAGATACCCTTTCTCTCGTAAAACGTGAAACTTTGAGAAAGCGACGAAAGCTGAGAGGTTAACTGTCCGAAGAACAATCCTCGGGATACCGAAGTTCTCAGTTAAGCCGTCAGTGAAGTACCAAAGAGCATCAACAATCACACAAGCTGCTGTTGGTTCTTCAGATAAAAGCTTCTTTAAGCAATCACCAAAAGGAGCAACACACTTGGAATTGAGGTCATGGAGAATCTCGATGACATCGGGATTCGAGGCTTCGGATTCAGACAAGCCGTCAGGGATGGAAACGAAAGTGAAGTGAGGGAAATTGGAAGAGTTTGGAGAATTGAACTGAGTGTGGATCACAGTGATGGAGAAGCCTCTGTTGAAGAAGATGTTGGCGAGCTGAAACATTGGGTTTAAGTGACCTTGTAAAGGGAAAGTAAAGAGGAAGATCACTGGTTTTGTTTCTCTAGTCTCCATGTTTTGTTTGTTGTGTTTCTCTCTTTTTAAGTTCTTGTTCACAGAGGTTTGGCTATTATATGCAAAGAACAACAACTAAGAGAAGGTCTATTACGCCAGCAAGAGACGTCACTTGCTGATTCGATCTTAGTGATATATTAAAATTGTGTATATTTTTTCTTTGGGAATTCGGTCATAAAAATTACCAACTTTGTTGGTTTTGCCAAAACAATTACAAACTTATTAGTGAGACATTTTAAGTATAGATTTTTGTTGACTAAACATAATTAAACACCTGATTAGTCAATTTTATACCATCGTTATGTGTAATTAACGTGATGTTACTGTGTTTCGTTATCTAAAACGACACAGTTGTTTATTTGAGAATAAGAAGTTAATCCCCAATTTAGAACCCTAAAATCCCAAATTGATTTCTTCCCTTTCCTCTTCTGCACCCTTCGATTTCTCTCACTCTCAATTCACAGTGTCTCTTTGAAATTCTCTGATGCGCCACATCTCTTCCTCACTCATTATCTTTTTCTGTGTGTCTAGAGCTCTTGTGAACCATCTCTTACTATCTCCTTCTCCGTCACGTGTCGATTCTGCAATCTCAGTCTTCAACAAGTTGTTGGTTAACTTCGTTTTTGTTTCTTTAATTAGTTTTCATACGAAGTTCATAATCTTAAAGGCGACAATGACGTAACAAAGGATGTGATTGTTGACTTGAAAGAAGATTTAATGGGGATGAAAAACGAGCTGAAAAAGTGGAAGATCATGTATGGATGTTGCATTTGCGTAATGGTTATCGTGATTTGGATATCTCTTCATTTGAATTGTCTTGTTGCTTTTGATTGAAACTCATTTTCTTCTTTTGTAAGACTTGTTTAAGGTCAAAAAATTGTCTTGGATTGTAATGGATTTTCAATGTCAAAATGGATTTTTAATGTCAAAAACTAGACATAAGCTTGTCTGAACCTAAAATTAGACATAAGCTTGTCTCAGACTTAAACCAAAAATTAGCTCTTGAATTGTGAAATCACTTTGGATTTTTTATCAAGCATTCTCGAGTATTTTATTTCAAAACATTAGACAAAATGAAGAAGAGGAACATAATCTAAAGAATAGTATTTTATCAAGCATCCACGAGTGTTTCAAAACAGTAGACATAAGATGAAAAAGATGAACATAATATGAATTTGAAAGAGAAAGAAGTAAACCGATTGAAAAAAACAAAACCGATTAAGTTTAATTATTAAAGAACCCAGCACCTTGAAAATCTGAGTAAATCCCGATGAAAATCTGTGGTCCTTCATATAACTTTGTGTCTTTAAACCTATGATCAAAACAGAGATCCAAGTAGAACTTGTGATGCTTCTTGTGAACCGAGTTGTGATCCAAGCTGTAATCCTCCGTCCTTTGCGAACACAACAAACGCAGTGAAAAAAAACTGTCATTATAAGAAAACCGAGATACTAATTGAATTAAGAACTTATTAAATGAAATCAAAGTAACCTGTTCTTGCTTCCTTGGTTGAACTCTAGGTCGTTTTGGTGGAGGTTCAACACTCGACTTTGAGCAGGTGAGCTTGTTGTGGCCTTCTTCCTTACAGTTGGAGCAAGTCATGATGCGGTGCTTCCGGCTTAACTTCGTCTTCTTAGATGCAGTTTCATTTGCTGATTTTTTTATAGTTTTTTGGCCTACCGCGGTTGCCTAATATGTTTGGAGGTGGCAGAACAGGTAATCTGTTTAACCTAGGCCACTCTTTCATTCCTTGCACAGGCGCAATACCACGCTCATAAGTTAGCCGCCATACCCGAGTTGTATAAAACTCAGAAACATACTCATCAACTTTCTGCTTCTTGTCTATGATAACTTTCCTAGCATGAGCACATGGAATTCCAACAAGCTACCACTTTCCACATCCACAAGTCTTCAAATTCATGTCAACAACATAAGCACAACCGTTTAGCTCTACTTCATGTAGATTACCTGTTGCTGTGCATCTTATGCAGTAGTTAGATTGCTTGTTAGCCAACTCAATCTCACGATGAGCACTCTTGGTGAACTTAGTCTTCAGTCTGTTAGCCAACACCGATCTCCTGGCATGAAGATTCATGCACTGTTGTCTTACATCCTCTAACAATTCAAGCAATGGCTTTCTCCTGGCTTGCTTGATTGTTCTATTGAAAGATTCACTGAGATTGTTCAGATTATCATTGCAATACAAACCGAGTTTGAAGAAGGTCCTAGACCATGTTTCTGGATTTGTTTTAAGTAGAGACGTGTGAGCTACTTGACTGTGGTGCTCCATTGCTTTCAAATTATCTTCATAGTCTCCTCTGGTGTAGCTCCGAGCTATTTTTCAGAATATACGCTCAAGCTCCGGATCATGACTGTCTCGTTTCTAATTTCCAAGGATGTGTCTAGCACACATACGATGTTCACATTGAGGAAGCACATTGTGCATAGCCTTAACCAAACCCTGCAAAAGAAGACACAAAAAAAACAATGTTTGAAAGTGTAACTTCAAAGGAAAACTGTAACTTCAAGTGATTTGAAAGTGATAAAATCAAAACTGGTCAAAGGAAAACAATGTGAAAAAAGTTGTTTAAATCAATTGGACTAAAAACAATGGACTACAAAAATAATATGTGGCTTAAATCGAATAAAAACAATGGACTAAAAATCATCAAGCAATGAACAAACCGATCACTGAACAAACTGATCAACATATAAGCTGCTATTTTTTCAAACAAACTCATCAAAAAAATTAACAAAGCGATAAAAAAAAACTGAGGAAACAATTCAACAAAGAAGCTGCTAGTTTATGAAACTATAAAAACCATAAGTAACCTGTAACCTGTAAACTGTAACAGCACAAAATCAGAAACCATAGGTAACTTCTAAATCTCAATTCCGATTTTAAAACTAAAAAAATTTAGAAATCTGTTCAATATTTAACAACACAAAACAAACAAAAACAGTAAGTAAAATATACTTTTTGCTTATCGGAAATGATTGTGTAGTCTCTACCATCCCCAAGATCTAAGTCACGTGTGATATGTTTTACGAACCAATCCCAATTCACATCATTTTCAATCTCCACAACAGCCCACGCAATTGGCACAATTCTGTTATCGCCATCTCTTCCCACTGCAGCTAACAATTGCCCTTTAACATCCCATTTAAGAAACGCACCGTCTAGTCCTATAATTGGTCTACAAAAACCCTTCCAAGCAGCTCGTTGCGCATCAAAGCACACGTATAGCCTATCAAACCGCTGCTTACTTCCTGGTTTGGCCCCTGGAATTGTTTCAATCTCCATCGTTGTACCGGGATTTCTCTGAAGAACCTCAGCTTTATAGTCCCAAATTCGAGCAAAATGTGCTTCGTGGCTCGCTCTTCTTGACCTTGTAATTTTCGTTTTCGCTTTTCGGCATTGTTCATCACTTACTTTCAGCCCGTATATCCTCTGTATATCGTCAGCCATTTCCAAAGCCATGAACTTTGGATTCAATCTCAGCTTTTCATCATACAATTGAGCAATTGTACCACTTTTTAGCATCTTTGAATACCCGGATCTGATACATGTGTGTTTGCTCTGGTAAACCTTAATTTGCAATTTGTGTTTCCTTCTCTCATACCCACAATAACATCTCCACACACATGGCTCCTCATCTTTGTCTGGGTCTGCTTTGTATGAGCAAATTGCACCTAATTTCCTCTGTGTAGACATGTACAGCTTAATGTCATAGCGAATTTTCAAGGAGTACCTTAGCAAAGCGTTTTTGAAATCAGCTGCGCAACCAAAAGTTTTGCCCAGTGCTAGGATTTCTTCAGGTGACTCTTCTTCAGTCCGATTGTATCTGCGTTCTTCTTCTCCCTCATCTTCCGATGATGACAATGGATCAGGTATATTCTCTTCGTCCCAAATATCATCTCTGCTATCATCACTCCTTACATCTTCGTCAGCAACGTCTCCAAAATGGGTAGCTAAAATCATCTGAGCCTCTTGTTGCACAGGTACAAATTCCTCATCTTCTTGACCACTATTCTCCTCGCCGCTGCAATCATCAAACTCATCTCCGAACTCATCTGCGACTACACCACAGTCATTATTCTTAATTTCTTCAGTTGCGTCTTCTTCAATATCTTTTTCTAGCGACGCCATCTTCTCAGCTCGATTTTGTCGACGATTGGGAACTCTATCCTCAGCTTCGACTTCGAGATCTGCGAGTGGCGCCCCCATCGTCTCTGTTTGATTCCGACGACGAGTTGGAATCTTGCTTCTTCCTGTCATGACCAAATTCAAAGAGACGCCGTGAATTGAGAGTGAGAGAAATCGAAGGCTGCAGAGAGAGGAAAGGGAAAAAATCAATTTGGGATTTTAGGGTTCTAAATTGGAGATTAGTTTCTTATTTTCAAATAAACAAACTGTGTCGTTTTAGATAACGAAGCACAGTAACGTCACGTTAAATACATATAACGATAGTTAGAGTTGACTAATCAGGTGCTTAATTACATTTAGTCAACAAAAGTCTATACTTAAAATGGCTCACTAATAAATTTGTAATTGTTTTGGCAAAAACAATAAAGTTGGTCATTTTTATGACCGAATTCTCTTTTTCTTTATTAAAGAATGACCAAATGCATGTGGGGTTATCAAATTTCTTATAAAAAATTAGTGGCTTCCAATATTCATGTGGAGGTGTCCAATTTGGTATTTTTCTATTTGTTTCTAAATTTAGGAAAAAATAGAGATTGAGTTGTAATTTTTTTTCAGATTAATACCCTAGTTTCAAGAAACTACAGTTTCATTTGTTTTTCAGCATTTCTTTTATTTGATCGGTGAGAAATCCTCAGTTTTTTTTCGTTTTTCTTGGGCCTACCAAATAACTGAGGATTTCGTTTATAAAATGATTTCCTCAACACAAAAGGATCGTTCTCAGTTATTTGGTGATTTTTTTCTCAACACAAAAAGGATCGCCCTCAGTTATTTGGTGATTTCCTCAACACAAAAGGATCGTCCTCAGTTATTTGGTGATTTTCTCAACACAAAAGGATCGTCCTCAATTATTTGGTGGGCCCAAGGAAAACGAA
The DNA here is from genome assembly GCA_028015245.1 of Cardamine occulta. Lineage (NCBI taxonomy): Eukaryota > Viridiplantae > Streptophyta > Magnoliopsida > Brassicales > Brassicaceae > Cardamine > Cardamine occulta. The sequence goes on along the minus strand of CM051373.1, from coordinate 11,100,849 downwards.
ATCATTTTGTGTTGAGGAATGTCATTTTATAAACGAGGTAGGCCCAAGAAAAATGAAAAAAAAACTGAGGATTTCTCACCGATCAAATAAAAGAAATGCTTCCATAACGACTCTTCATTCACTCATCTGATCTATGAATCACCTGAGGATTTCTCACCGATCAATCTCATATCAGTAGGCCAAATTGAGGAAATCATTTGGTGGGCCTAGCTATTATACATATCATTCTAAGTTGCAATACGATAGTTTTTTCACAAATATCTTCTTAAATATCGATATGATAATCATTCGTAAAAAATTATATCAACCTTTACAATTTATATAAAAAATTTATAAGAACCAATGGTTTGTTTCCACGTTATGAGAAATAAAAGAAATGCTTCTTTTACACAAAATAACTTCAATTTCACAAACTGTAAAGGCTACCAAGAAAAACGTATCTTCCTAAAGAAAAATTGGAGTATAAATATCTTTATAAACTAAAATCTTATATATAAATATCTTAGGAGTATAAATATCTTTATATAAATTGGAAGATACGTTTTTCTTGGAGTATAAATATCTTTATATACTAAAATCTTATATATGAATGTCGGTTCTAATTACATTTGTTTCTATTGCGCCTGATCTTTTCTTTGTTTCAGAGACCCTAATGATGAAGCCGAGTAGAGTGTTTAAAAACCCACACTGTAGAGCATCTCCAACGCACAGTTTTTAGGGTGTCTTAACTTTAAAAAAGTAAAAAACAATACTGAACAGTTTAGATGTGTGTCTCTGCATAGGCACGGAAGACACCCAGGAGATCCTCTACGTGGCAACTTATAATTGGAGGATGAATTTTTTTTTTCTTCATTTACGAAAAACTCAGTCAGCAAACAATTTCTCTCTCATTAATCGATTTCTATGAATCTTTGTGAAGGGGAAGCAATTGCCGACTTGTGGATTAGCGGTGGCTTTGTGGACCGCGGGCACCATGGATTCTCCACTTCTGTTCTTCAATTCTCATCTTCTTGATTCTTCAAAGTTCTTCTTTATTCATTTATAATTGCTAATTGTTGTTCCTTGTTACAGTTTTCGAGTATCATTATGTGTTTCTCTACGTTTTCGAATTGGAATTTCTTGCGATTTGGGAGTTTCTTGTGAATTGGGGGTTTCATTCGGTTTCTTGTTGAGTAATGTGATTTATCACAAATTCATTGTTAATTGGCCATGTGATTCAATTTTATGGTTTATTGAGTGTTTGAGATCATTATCAGGTTGGATCATTGTTAAGAACCATGATATTTGGTGTCGCCATTGAAGCCGGTGGCCGAGCTTTCCAGCTTTACAAATCTGTAACTTCAATGAACCTTACTTTGGTTTCTCTTCATCCAAGATTAGTTTCTTGAAAACTCAAATCATCCAAGATTGGGTTCTAGCTGCTGCCCTCAGGCATACCCTGTCTGCGATTTGAAGGCCAATGTTTGTAGAGTGGTCAGTTTTTTGTTCTCTCTTAAGAGCTTATAGACTTTAGAGTTATTCAAATTACTAACGTTAAGCTATTTTTGATGGTATTATGGAAACAAGAATCAGGTTTAAGAGCCTATAGACTTTAGCTTAGTCAAAATTACTAACGTTAAGCTTTTGTGCTGGTTTTGTTTGATGCGGTGATGGAGATTTTAACAGACTATTCTATTCTGTTTCTATTCTCGTTTTAATAAATAATTATTCTTTAATTCTTAAGACACCTTTAAGAGTATCACTAATGGAGAGTGAAAACTAATCCATAGTTAGTGGTGGATCTTGAATTAAAATATTATTAAATTTAATATTAATTAATTCTTAAGATACTCGTTAGACCATCGGAAAGCAAAACTTCAGATAAAGCAGAATCTACTTTCAAGAAGATGAGGGAGTTAGGTTTGCTCTTGAGACCTTCACCGTACAACTCAATGATCTCACTCTACAGCTAAACACCAAAACCCCTAAATCTAATTTTTTTTTGTAAATAAAAGAAGAAACGGCGATAACTTGCTCAAAACGTGAAAATGATGATTTTTTTTTTCGAATTTGTTTTTATTATTTAATTTAATTTAATTTTTATTTTTTATATGTAATATTAGGTAACATTTTGATTGGGTATAACATGAAGAGGTGAATATAAGGGTTCATCTCAGGGGTGAACCCAAGATTCTTATTGATCCCACCATATCAAACCAAATAGTTAAACATATGATGCTAATTATCATTTTATTCTTTATCTGATGATAATTCAGCATATAAAAAAGTCTCATTTTATTCATTGTACGTATCTATTTGACTCTTTTATCTTAAACACAAAAACGTTTAACCAAAAAAGGAATAAAAAACGTTTACGGAGGTTAATATTATAATACTATCAAATCTGAGAAATTCGGAAAAACCTAATGGGGGTAACAATGAGAGAACCGGTTCCAGAATACAAACCAGGGCTTGTTTAAACTTTTATACAAACCTTCTCGCGAGTTAAAGCCCATTAATTTGTTTCAACAATTCATGTTTTATTTGCCCAACAACTTCAATCAATCTATTGGGCCATAATTTCTTGAAAGCCGCTTTTTGACTTCCATAGTTAACGTCGTAATCTTTTCAAGATTAACAGATTAAGTTATAACCGCAATTAGTTAGTTATATAAATCAATCAGATTGAAAAAGTTGCGGCACAATCTTCAGCAACACGCAAAGCGAATCCGCACTTACAGTAGCGGGACTCGATTCTTCTGCTCCAACACAAAAGGAATACTATGGCCGTCGAACCAAACTCTGCAGAGTCGGATCGAATCGGCTTTAGATCAGAAAGCAGGAATCGTCACGGTGCTTGAGCAATGGGAACAAGGCAATCAATTAAACCCTTCCTTGTTGAGAGGTGTTGTCGAGAAGCTGCGTGATTCCCATCGACTTCGCCATGCCCTAGATGTATCAGACTGGATGATTGAACAAAAGATCTGTATTCTCGTCCCTGAAGATTTCGCAGCTCGATTTCATCTGGTCGACAATGTATTGGGATTGGAAAAAGCGGAGAAGTTCTTTGAGAGCATCCCTGAGAATCTGAGAGGCGAATCTCTCTACAGCTCTCTATTACGAAGTTACGCAAGACGATCAGCGGGAAAAAATGATGTGGATAAGCAGAATCTACTTTCAGGAAGATGAGGGAGTTAGGTTTGCTCTTGAGACCTTCACCTTACAACTCAATGATCTCACTTTATGGCTCTTTTGGAAACCGAGATAAGGCCGATGAGATTCTGCGAGAGATGAAGGAGAACAACGTTGAGTTTGATAGTCTCACCGTGAACAACGCTTTGCGAGTATACGCTGTTGTATCTGACATAGCGACAATGGAGAAGTTTTTGGATGATTGGAAAGGAATTACAACACTTGATTGGGTCACGACACTTGACATGGCAAAGGCTTATTTGAAAGATGGTTGTAATAGCAAGGCGAGAGAGATGCTTCGTAGAACAGAGGAATTGAAGGATGCAAAGTCCTATGAGGGACTCATGAGGCTATATGGTGAAGCAGGTGAGAGAGATGATGTATATCGTATATGGGACTTGTACAAGAACACAAAAGAGAAAGATAACGAAGGGTTTAGAGCTCTGATTGGATCTCTCTTGAAGCTTGATGATATCAATGGAGCAGAGGAGATCTACTGCAAAGAGTGGGAGTGCTCTGCTTTTTAGTTTGATGTACGAATCCCAACTTTGTTGGTGTCTGGTTATCGCAAAAAGGGAATGGAGAAGAAGGCAGATAGACTATTGAACAAGACTATGAGGAATAGAAGATTGCTTAGACCAATTAATCCGTTGCTTAAGGAATATGGGAAAAATGGGAATCAATTGAAGCCGTCGGACTTGAGAGACCTCATCAAGAATCTTTGTGATTCAAATCAATTATCTAAAGCACTTGAGGCATCATCATGGATGGGTGACAAAAAAGTGTTTAATCTTTAAGATTATGCAGCTAGGCTTCATCTGATTGAGAATGTGTTGGGTTTGGAAGAAGCACAGAGATTCTTTAAAAGCAGCATCCCAGAGACAATGAAGGATTACTCTGTCTACAATACACTCTTAACCTCGTATACAAGAACTAGCAAAAGTCTAAACAAAGCCGAGGCCATTTTCGATAAGATGAGAGAACTTGGTTTCCTCTCAAAACTTTCCCCATTCAACTCGATGATATCTCTCTACAGTCAGCTAGGAAAACGAGGTAACGTCAAGAATCTTGTATTGGAGATGAAGGAGAAGAACATAGAGCCTGATAGTGTCACAATGAACAACGTTTTGAAGATGTACGCAGATGAAACAGACATAGAGACAATGGAAAAGTATAAGACAGAGTGGATGATAAAAAGATGAAGCTTGAAATGAGGACGATGGATGCAATGGCAAATGTTTACGAGAGAGCTGGTCTATTAAAGAAGGCAATAGAGATAACAGGGAGTAAAAAAGAAGTGCACCGTCTATGGAATGAATACAAGAAGACAAAGGCCGAGATTAAAAGAGATGAGGTTAGACCTTGGGTGAAGAGATCAGAGATTAAGAACGAAGAATATCGAAGTGTGATTAGGTCTCTGTTGAATCTTGACGATGTACAAGGAGCAGAAGCGATATATAGAGAGTGGGAACCACAAGGACCCAAATTCGATACTGGAATAGCGTGTTTGCTAATCTCACGTTATTATGAGGAAGATGATGAAGTGAAGGTAAGACAAGTAGAGAATTCGAGTAGACAGAAGCTGAAGCGGATGTAGTTTAAGCTCTTCAAGGAAGATTTGGTCAGTTTTGCGGCAGCTGTTGTCGTGGCTTCGGTCATGATGACGATTCCTCTGGGTGTGCTATGGTGTCTACACAACCCCGTTTATCCACTAATTTTTATCGCTTTGCTTGGCTTACTGCTCGACCAAATTTAAATGCCCACATAGTTTTTTTTGTTATTTTGTTTTTAATAACCCACATAGTTTTTGTTCGATTTGAGACTTTAGTTTTTTTGTTCGATTGGATCAATTTGGGTTTCTATTAATATTATATTTATTAACATAGTATTTATATTTGATTCCTTTGATTTTTATCTCAAAATCTTTAAAGTTCAAACTATTTCACCGAAATCTGCCTCGAAAATTTATTTTACATGTTAATATTCCAATTCATTTTTTTAGTCTCTAGACCTTTATATTTATAATTTAGATTATTAATTAGGATTATGATTTATGACTCAAAATAGTTGTGAAGTTTATATTTTCTTTTATGAAATTCTTGATTACGTCGAGATTGATACATGTGTGTAGGCGTCAACTTGTGGTATTAACGGAATAAAATCAGTTGAATATTTATTATCCCCTTAAAATATATATATATATATATATCACTATTCAAATTGAAAAAGCATGCTATCGATTAAAAAACTTAATACTCCTAATATTTTATCCCAAAAAACCAAATTTAATAGTAGTCAATTACGAGTTGAACCACACAAAAAAAAAAAAAAAAAAAAAAGCCAATCACGTGTATATATATATACAGTATATGACAAGATTTGAAAGAGAAATTAGGTAAATAAATTATAAAACCCTAGAGTCCTCCTCTCCGTAGCATGAGCATGACGCATAATCTTCAGCAACACGCAAAGCGATTTTTCCTTTACAGTAGCAGGACTCGATTCTTCTGCTCCGATAAAAACAAAACCTTAGAGCATGATTATAGGTGGGAAATATGTTGGGGGTAATACATGAATTTTATAATATTAATTGTATTGAGATTGATGAAAAAGAGAGAAAGGAATAGAGAGATAGATATAGAGATCTATATTTACTGGTAATATATGTTCTATATTTAGAACTTTTGGGGTAAGTAAATATAAATTTTGATTTAATTTAATTGATTTAATCTTATATTACCCCTATATTACCTACCTATAATCATGCCCTTATGGGCTTCGAACTTAACTCTGCAGGATCGGATCGAGTTGGCTTTAGAACAGAAAGCAGGAATCATTACGGTGCTTGAGCAGTGGCGACAACAACAAGGGTATCGATTGAATCCTTCGTTGGTGAGAGGAGTCTTCGTGAAGCTCTGCACTTCCCTGCAACCTCACCATGCCCTAGAGGTATCAGACTGGATGATCAAACATAAGATATGCAATCTTATCCCTGAAGATTACACAGATCGATTTCATCTGATTGAGAACGTATTGGGATTTGAAGAAGCAGAGAAGTTCTTTGAGAGCATCCCTGAGAATATGAGAGGCGAATCTATCTACAGCTCTCTATTAAGAAATTACGTAAAACGATCCGGAAAAAACGATCTTGATAGAGCTGAATCCAATTTCAAGAAGATGAGAGAGTTAGGTTTGCTCGTGAAACTTTCACCGTACAGTTCGATGATCTCACTATACAGCTCTTTCGGAATCCGATATAAAGTCGACAAGATTCTGCAAGAGATGAAATCGAGCAACATTGAGCTCGACAGTGTCACCGTGAACAACGCCTTGTGAGTGTACGCTTCTGCATCTGATGTGGAAGCAATGGAAAAGTTTCTGGATGATTGGGAAGCAACTGTAACGCTTGAGGTGCTCAAAATGCTTGCCATGGCAAAGGCTTATCTGAGAGCTGGTTATAAGGGAAAGGCGAGAGTGACGCTTTGTAAAACAGAGGAATTGAAGGATCCCAAGTCCTATGTGGAACTCATGAGGCTATTTGGTGAAGCAGGAGTTAGAGATGGTGTATATCGTATATGGGACTTGTACAAGAACACAAAAGACAAGGACAATGAAGGATTTCAAGCTTTGTTTGGACCTCTCTTGAGGCTTGATGATATCAACGGAGCAGAGGAGGTCTACTACAAAGAGTGGCTGTGCTCAGGTCTTGAGCTCGATGTCCAAATCCTAACTATGTTGGTATCTGGTTTTCGCGTAAAGGGAATGGTAGACAAGGCAGATAAACTGATGAACAGAACTATGGTGAACAAAATATCGGTTAGATCAATGACTCTGTTGCTAGAAGAATGGGAAAAAAGGGAATCAAGTGAAGCCTTTGGATGTAAGAAACCTCATCAAGGATCTTTGTGATTCAAATCAGTTATGTAAAGCACTTGAGGCATCATCATGGATGGGTGACAAAAGATTGTTTAATATATTTGCACAAGATTATGCAACTAGGCTTCATCTGATTGACAAAGTGTTGGGTTTGGTAGAAGCAGAGAAGTTTTTCGAAATCAGCATACCGGAGAATATGAAGGACTACTCTGTCTATGATACACTCTTAAGCTGTTATGCAAGATCTAACAAAACTCTAACCAAAGCAGAGGCCATTTTCGAGAAGATGAGAGAGCTCGGTTTCCTCTCTAAACTTTCCCCTTTCAACTCGATGATATCTCTCTATAGCGAGCAAAGAAAACAAAGTAAGGTCATGAAGCTTCTATGCAAGATGAAGGAGAACAATATGGAGCCTGATGGTGTCACGATGAACAACGTTTTGAGAGTTAACGCATATGTATCAGCCTTAGAGTCGATGGAGAAGTATAAAAGTGAATGGGATGATGATAAAAAATTAAGCTTGAAGTAAGAACAATGTATGCAAGGGCGGAGGCTTTCGAGAGAGCCGGACTACTATTAAAGGCGATAGAGATAAGAGGGAGTAAAAAAAAAGTGTACCGTCTACGGAATGAGTACAAGAAGAAGGCAAAATATGATATTAAAAGGGATGTTAAATCTTGTTGGAATGAAGGATACCGAAGTGTGATTAGCTCTTTGTTGAGGCGTGGAGATATATGGAGAGTGGAATCATTCAGAAGGAGAAGAGTTCGATGATCGAATACTGGGTTTGCTAATATCTCGTTATTGTGAGGAAGATGATGAAATGAAGGTGAGGGAAGTAATGAATTCGAGTACGAAGAAGCTGAAGCGGATGGAGTTAAAGTTGTACAAGGAAGATTTGGGGTTTGCTTACCACTCTGCATGAGTGGCTTAGACCATCTCCAACAATTAGAAACTCAATTAGAGTCTCTAGTTAATATAATAATATTATTCTTAATATAATTTAATTATTTAATTAAATATTAAATGAAAAAGAGTTGAATCATTAATAAAGAGACACTTGTCTCTTGGGTCTCTAAAAAAGAGTAGAACCGTTTCTAAAATCTTTTAAATAAGAGCCGGTTCTTCCATCCTCTCTCTTTTTTTTTATTTTTTTTTATTTTTTATTAGTTAGAACTCATTTAAAAAACTCTGTTGGATTTGGTCTTACTTGCTGCTATTGCACTTCTTTAGAAAAATTTTGCCATCTTTTTTTTGTTTGTTTTACTAGGTTTAGAATTGTTTTTTTAGCGAATTAAAACCAAGTACTTGGAATGATTAATTGTTATTATTAGAAATACTCCATAGCCATCTTATATTATGCAAATAAAAGACAGCAAAATCATTTCATGTGAAGTCCTGAAATGTCTCTTAAATTTAGCAAACAAAAAGACAGCAAAAATAAAATGCAGTCCAAAGAAATCTTATATTATACCTTATCAAAAAAAAAAAAAAATCTTATATTATGTGAGTATCCTGGGAGAAATTAAGAAACTGTAGTTTACATTAATATATAATGTTAGGAGTAACTTATCAAGAAAGTTGTTGAGTATAATGGTAAGTATTCCCACTTGTCCCCCAGGTGACCTGGGTTCGATCACTGGCAATGGTAAAAAATATAATTTTTAGTTATTTTGGTTTTTAAACCATTTCCCGACACTCGCCGGAAAAGGCGAAAACGCGTCTCACCTGCGGGAGGAAGAATAAGAAATGATGAGTATCATCCACGTCGAAAAATATTTTGTAACTCTCTTGGCTCTTCAGCCTTGCCGTCTTCATTGGATTGGATTAGAATCCTTACCGATTTATCTAACCAGGCCCGAAATGTAACATTGCTAATCTCGTTTTGCTTAGATTTGATGAAATAAGGAATGTTGTACGAATGTGATGTTGTTTGATATGATGGACTGAGAATGATTCTTATGCTTTTATTGATGTGCTATATTCTCTTGAATATCTCTGATCTAGATTCTGAGTTTAGCCGTTTAGGGCTTCACAGTGGTTTCCTTATTAAAATGAGTGTTAGGTTGTGCTGGATCTAGAGCTTTTTTGGTATGATTCTATTGGATTCAGATGTAAACTCAGTTAGCTAAGGTCTCGAACTCTTATAGCGGATACACAGAACAATGTCTACACTATTCGGCAACAAACATTGAAAAGAGGCAACTGTTTTAGGTTCCATATTTCAGATCTGACTAAGCCGAGATGTTTTCATGTTTCTAGTTTCATTTGATTATTTGGTTAAGCTAAATCCTTTGTAGTATGTTTATTTTGCATATCTTGGGAGCTGGATGAGGTCTATGCATATATTCCTGTTGGTGGTGACCTAGCTAGCGTAGATCACTGGATAGATAACAATTGGTAGTGACCTAGCTAGCTCAGAAGTTATTCTCACCAAACTATCATAATGCATTGGCTTTGATAGTGTGTACGCTTTTCTTAGAAAACGATGAGACCAATAGCTCTGTATACTACTGAATTTTAAGGATCCGATGTTATTCTGGAATGTAAAACCTTCATTTTATATTTCATAATTGTTCCTAGTTCTCATGATTTACAGCCTCCAGAGAAGGAGCAAAACCGCTGGTTCTTAAAATATGCAACGTCGTCGATATGCACACTTAACTTGGTCTTTTAAGTGCATAAAGTATTTTGCTCGTCTCTTACAGCTTTTTACTCTGCCCTGGTGTTAGTGATAGTGGCTAGAACTGTAAAGCAACGTCGATATAAAGTGGCACATATAATGCCCAAGTCTATACTGTGAAACCTGTGATCCTATTGAACTGGGCGTGTGGCTTGGTCTTAGTGAATAACCGGAGGATCATTGTCCAAACATCACCAAAATAACACGATATTTGAATGGAAACTGAGTTCCATTTCTAAACAGGTTTGTTTACATTCAATGTTTTGTTATGTGTTTGTGTTTCTATTTATATGAATGTTAAAGAAAATGTTTCAATTTACTCAGTATAATAAGTTCTCTTAAAATAATTTTACAGAAATTTTATTTTAAATCCCGGATATAACCTAGATCTAAATCTAGAACTATAAATTATTAAATTGTGTATGTGCACAAACTGGAAACAGATCCGGTGGTAAAATTGAATGAGCATTTATGACAAGTAAACGAAAGTATAAAATAATTTTACAGATTTATTGCTCTGTTATTTCAATCCTAGATACGTATAACATAGATCTAAATCAATGTGCACAGCCTGGAAACAGGTCTTGGGAACAATTTTTGCGGAGAATTTTATTACAAGTAAACGATGACCAAAGTATAATATTGTGTATTCTGGTCATTCTTAATAATAAAAACAGAGAGTTGGTCATTCTCTATTAGGGGAAATGGGGATCCTTCATAATTCATATTAACTCCCGTTTTTCTCCCATTTACTCAACTCGATCTACGAGATCGAAAAAGTGGGTGAGAAAACATTATCGAAAACACACAGATCGATCATAGTCAAAGCAGCAAAAAGAAAAAAAAATGGACAAAAAAGAAGGAACCCGGGCTCCTCCGCCTCCTCCGCCTCCTCTGCCTCCTCCGCCTCCTCCGCCTTCTCGGGCTCCTCCGCCTCCTCTGCCTCCTCCGCCTCCTCCGCCTTCTCGGGCTCCTCCGCCTCCTCCGCCTCCTCCGCCTCCTCTGCCTCCTCCGCCTCTTTGGCCTCCTCGGCTTACTCTACCTCTAAAGAAAAAACAATACCAAAGAAGCGAAAGGATGGAGAAAAGAGTAACACTTGTAGAGTCTTTTAGATCCAGCCAGGATCATGACGACCAAAACCCAAGATGTCCTTTGTCTCATCCAACTCACCCTCACAGCCTCTCTGAATTTGGCGATATTTCCAAGTTTGGTAGTTGTTTTTCATGCGATGAAAGAATATTGCCTTCGAAGAAAGACATTGGCGACCTTTACTACTGCACCACCTGCAACGTGGAGTTTCACCGTGGTTGTCACCGGTTTCCGAGGAAGTTAACACATCCTTATCACCTCCAACACCCTCTTACTTTCACCTATCGGAACTACGAAACCGGGATCATCTCCGAGGACAATGTTGATGAATACTTTTGCACGTCCAATCATGACAAGTCTAGATCTATAGAATCTGATATCGTATTCGACAAATGCACATGGTGTGACAAAAATATCCAAGGCGATTGTTTCTATCGTTGTTCCATATGTAACTTCTGCTTGGATATCTCTTGCTCTCAAAATATTCCTCTTCTCTTCGTCGAAAACCCAAAGAGTCATCACCATCCACTCGTCTTCTACCCCAGACCACTCTTGACTCCATGTGATGCTTGTGGCTTGGTCAATGTGTTGGACCCAAGCTATGCTTGTTTTCAATGTAATTACATGGTCCATCAAAGCTGCATCGACTTACCACGAGTCATAAAGATCACGCGTCACCAGCATCGTCTTTTCCATACTCCTTACATCCATTCCACATCTTCGCCATGTCGGATCTGCTACAAACCAGTTGACATCAAGTACGGCCAGTATTCTTGCAACAAGGAGGACTGCTCTTATGTAGTCCATTCGAAATGTGCAACGCATAAAAACATATGGGACGGGGATGAACTCGAATGGGAGCCTGATAAACCTGAAAACATTGAAGATATCTTCCCATTTAAGAAGGTTGGTAGTGATCTGATCGATCATTTCTCTCATAAACATCTTCTAAAGCTCATAAAGTATGATGGCATTCGAGACGCAGAGAAGCAATGCCAAGCATGCATCCTCCCGATCAACTCTCATGATTTCTACAATTGCATTCATTGTGGTTATTTTCTCCACGAGGTATGTGCCGGTCTTCTTCGGAAATTGGATCATGCGTTACACAAACACCCTCTTTTCCTATGCACCTACCCTCAAACAGACTATAGTCACAATAGTTGTTTAGTTTGCTCTAGAAAATCCGCTGGTTTCAGGTACAAATGCTCCAAAGAGAATTGCGAGCTTGGCAACAACGCTAATATAGATGTTCGTTGTATTTTAGTTCCAGATTATTTCACCCATCAAAGTCATGAACATCCTCTATTCATCTCCACATCCTCCAAAGGTAAAAACAAGACTTGGTGCGAGGGTTGCAAAGAGACATGTAAGGAGTCTTACCTACAGTGTACTCTATGCAAATTTGCTTTGTGTTATCAGTGTGCTACCATTCCAGCCGAAGTATGCTACAAACACGACAAGCATCCTCTCTCCCTGTGCTACGGAGAACAACCAGAAGATATGTACTGGTGTGAAACATGTGAGAAAGAGTTAGATCCAAGGGATTGGTTCTACACGTGCAACAAATGTTGTATCACTATCCACCGTCATTGCATCTTCGGATCTTCTGTGTATATGAAGCCTGGTAGCATATTATTTTATCAATTCCGTGAACTGAATGTTCTTCGCAACAGTAAGAGCACTCGACCGGTTTGCACTCGATGTCGACAACGTTGTCCAAGTTCCGTCTACTACAATTTGAGTAAGTTTTCGTTTAGCCCTTCGATTTCTGTTTGTTCATTCAAATGCTTGGAGTTTGATTACTTTGTTCATTGAATTGCTTTGAGTTTGACAAAAGAAAGACTGGTAAAATAGCTTTGAGTTTGATATTATCATAATCTCTGTTTTTTTTTTATACGATCGAATTCCGTTTGTTACAATCACTACTACAAGGTATTAGTAGCAAATAAATTTCATTCTCATTAATTAATCAAAATGTACAATTGTGGGGTTATATAGAAGTTGACATTTGGCCTAAACCAGAGCCACTAAACCGGAAATCTAAACTATTGTAGACTGTTTATATTTGGCCAGTTTACAGCCTCTTATATACAAAAGAAACTACTTGTGCTTGGATGGTGAGATATTAAATTTGGTTTTATAATAGTTTAACCGTTAATAGTATTTTGGCAATGCTATGTGCCAAAATCCCTCCATTGTGTTTGTTGGTGATAAATTCAGTCACCTCAACTTACTGATGGAGAGACTTTTCAATATCAATCCTTTCCAAACTAGAAATTTGTCATAATTTAGTTTTTTAGGCTTCAATGACATCTCCAAGACTTTTTTTTTCAGATAAGCAACTAAGAGAGTTTTAGGCACGTCTGAAACTGAGAAAATATACTCCTCACGCCGAATGTGAATATTTCATTATTACCTCATTTTCTGACTAATCTCAGTACATCACCCACAAGTTGTAACGAACCTGTTACCAGAACCTGTTTTGATCAAACAACACATTACAATATCACAAAAGCTTTTTTGGTTTTTTTGTCTGAAAATGATTAATGTTAGAGAAAGGGTTTGGTGTTACCTGAATCGTGTTGATGAACTATTCTCATTAACCACAATGACCCTGAGCCATTTGACTGCCAATGGCAGAGACGAAAACACCTCACTCTTTTCACATTTCTTTCTACCATCCTCTCCCCCAACAAGGCTTTCCCACGTTTCCTGGAGTGTGCACTGCCACGACAAATCAACCGATGAATCATCATTGTTCTCTAGCAAACCATTCATACCAACTGTGTGAGACATCGACATGTTCGGCACAAACAAGGTTTTCTTGAAATCAACACCTACAGAAACACAAAACATCTTCTCTAAGTTAAAAGCTAGCGTTTTCAGACAGCCAAAATTTTTTGTTACTATTTCTTTCATTCATCAAGAAACAAAGATATTAAAGACCAAGATATCAGGGGCTCAAATACTTACCATACTTAGCACATGTATTCCTTAGATGTGAGAAAATCAAATGCGGGTCCCTTAAAGCGGATACACAGATATTCACATCAACGCATTACAATACATTACATAAAGGATTGCTTCTACACATGCAACGAATGTTGTATCACTCTCCACCTTCATTGCATCTTTGGATCTTCTGTTTATATGAAGCCTGGTTTCACATTTTATAGTTTCATTACCGGTGATGAAGTGGAAATTCTTCGCAACAGTAACAGCACTCGACCACTTTGCACTCGATGTGGTCATCATTGTCCAGGTTACATCTACTTCAAGATCATTAAAGACCGTGTAACAATTATTTGTTCTTTGGATTGTTTACGAGATACACAGGTGGTGTTCTAGACATGATCAACTTTCTTTTTGTTTTATTGGGTTTGTTTGTTTTATTCAGGGACTTGTATCGCCAATTCTAAACAATAAAATCTTTTTGAACTCGATAATTTTCTCCAGCTCTGCTCTTATTTATAAAAATCACTACATTTTGTTTAGACTATATTAACTAGTAATACTCATAATAATCAAATCGTCTGGGTGGTGCAGTCGGTTATCACGCTAGTCTCACACACTAGAGGTCCCCGGTTCGAACCCGGGCTCAGACATAATGTTTTGCCCTTAGTTTTTCCCATTAAGTCTCTGCCACGTCATCATCCTATATTCATTTTCGCACGCGGGAACGCTCATTACACACGTGTGGGTCCTGATTCCACTTTTTTTTCTTTTTTTTTTTTTTCTTTTTTCATTGCTTGACCCACGGGGAAAAATCAAACACAAAACCTGTTAACCAAAACATCCGCGAATCGAAAAATCCCACAATCTCTCTACAAATTCGAATCCCAATTAAACCCCATCAAACCCTAGTTTTCATCGTCGTTGAGCTGATTATTGTTTCTTCTTGTGTCACCATAGTTTCTAAAAGAGAGAGATATGGATTGGGATAGCGTTGCTGCTGAGGATGTAATTGAGGCGCTGAGAGAGGTTGAATGGTCGACGCGTCCTCGTTCCTTGGCCGAGTTCTTCTCCAGATTCGCCTTTCCTCGCTCTTTCTCTAAGTGGCTGAGTCGTCTCAAATGCAATCTCTACTAGTATTATTACCCTCTCTCTATATATATCTTTCTATATGCGTATTCGTGTTTTTCAAATCGAGGTGTTAAATTTTTGATTCGTCCTTTTTGCAGCTACAGGAAGAATTACTTCATCCTGTTGATTCTCGTTCTGGGTATGTCCAAATTCTCTGGTCGAATTTCTTGTTTATTTTTGAGCTGTGAATTAGAAATTTGGGTTTTTGATTATCCTCTTGAGCTGTGTTTGATACTTAATAGGGTGTTTAGCTCTTTTTCTCCCCTTTGTTGACTCAGGTCTTGCACTTATCACTCGACCTCTGGCTATTTTTGGTGCTGCTCTTACAGCTTTAAGCTTAGCTTTCCTAAACGACAGGTATTTTACTGATTTCTCGTTAGTTTCTACTTTATAGAAATGTATTTGTTGCTCCTGTTGATGTTGGTTCGCATCTATAGAATGTTTAGGAGGAGGTTTTCTATCTATATTCAGTGATTAGCTGTTGAAGTGGCTGTGCTTAGTATTAGCTTCGATAGGTTATGGCGTTGGTTCATTAAATTTGAGTCTTGCAAGGTTATCTATTTTCAGTGATTACCCCTTGAAGTGGCTGTGCTTAGTCCTTAGTATTAGATTCAGTAGTTATGGCGTTGGTTCTTAAACCTTGAGTGTTGTAAGTGATTTGGTTGTTTTTTCCTTAACCCATTGATTTGAGGGCTCTGTGTGTATATGTGATCGTGTGTGTGTGTTCCTTGGCTTCTATCAAACCTTCAAATTCAAGCGCTAAGTGGTGTTTGTTGTCTTCTGTAGTTTTGCAGCTACGTTTAATGAGAAGGTGATCCGGACCATTAGGCATTTCTCTCCACACTTAGCTGCAAAGATGAGGCCTCCCCACATGTGAGTACTTTTAAGTTGATTTCCATTGAAAATTTAAAGACGGTTTTTGACATTCATTACTTGTGAACACCTTTCAGGCCTGTCATTCGTGGACGATCTGCAGCTAAAAAGACAGTGTACATTTGTGGCCAGCCACGTTTGGTATTTGTCTTGTTTGGCTTAACCGGTACTTAAAAATCTCAATATTCCCTTAGTCATATAAACATTCTCACCTATTGATATGGAACTTTGGTGATGAACTGATGCAAAGTATTGATTTTCCTTATGTAGCCAGTTTTGTCCTGTGGTTTACTTCCTGCGGTTTGTTATGGGTCCTCTATGCACTTGCCACTGCCCTTCTCAGTAAGTTATTGCACATACAAGGAATTCTTCTTTCATCTTTTTTCTGTTTTTGGTCCACTTTCCATCCATTGATTTGATGTTTTCTCTCTCCATTAGTGATAACTCTTCACGCAAGCCTGAGAACTCCAAACCTCAAGGCACGCTTGAACACATTCCGTGAAGAATTCCGGGCTGTCTGGCGTAACTACAGTGAACTTTAAGTTCAACAAGAAGCATTGATTCGATCTTGCAGCAAACCAAGCGGGGCATCACAAGTTTCAAGAAAGGACATGAAATTCCAATTCCCTCCATCCCGCGCACAAACAATCGCAGTTATTCTTGGCTTCTAGTCGTAAGCTAGTAATTGTAAGGCCACTTGTCTGATTTCAGATGCGGCTCTTTGTTCTAGTTAGTTGGCTAGAACCACAAGGTTAAAATCGCAGACAGAATATAGTCTTTACTGTGTGTTAGTGATTCCTTGTAATTCTGCTCAATTACCAAGTTTGTTGTAGTGATATGTTCATACTCTTTAATCTTTACAGTGTGTTAGTGATTCAGATTTACAATATCTTCCTTTGTATCTTCTACGCAGAGTTTTGGTTTTGAGATAGAATAGTACATTGCTTCCTTTATGACTGTTTTAAAAATTTGGTAGACATTGCTTCAAAGGAAAGACAGAAAAACTCTGCTGGGAACACCAGACTAGTCACATAGGCCCATTAATGAGAGAAACGGGCTAAGAAGAAGAAGCCCGAAAAATATGTTGCGAATCTAAAATAATTCTGAGTAGTGGACAAGATTCGATCGCGGGTCCACTAGGCCATTCCAAAACATTAAATATATAAAAAGAAAAAAAATTAAACATATAAAATAACAAAACGGCGCGTTTCAATCAGAAACGGAAGCACAGATAAGAAACGAAACCCTAGAAACTTGACCTTCAATTTTAGGCTAAATAGAGGCATAAGCGGCGCATCAGAATCCCAAAGGAGAAGATGACGATCGATTCGCAGCAGAAAACGAGCAAGTTCAAATGGGGGGAGATGGACGAAGACGACGATCTGGATTTCCTGCTCCCTCCCAAGCAGGTGATTGGACCGGACGAGAACGGTTTGAAGACGACGATAGAGTACAAGTTTAACGACGAGGGTAATAAGGTCAAGATAACGACTAGAACACGTGTCCGGAAGCTAGCTTCCGCGCGGCTCAACAAAAGAGCTATGGAGCGGAGGAGCTGGCAGAAGTTTGGTGACGCTGCCAATGAGGAAGCTGGTAGCCATCTCACTATGGTTTCCACCGAAGAGATCCTTCTCGAACGACCCAGAGCTCCTGGTAAATTCTTTTTCTCTGATGATTTGTTAAGATTCGTTGGTTTATTGCTTCGTATTGATTTTGGAATTAAAATCATTATACTCTCATTCTGTGATCTATTCTAACTTGGGACCGAACTAATTCATTGTTTGATTATGGGTTATGTATTAGTCTAAGATTAGATTTTTGGAATTAAAATCATTACACTCTCAATCTGTAGTGAGGTGACCAATTAGCTGATCACATTGTTAGCCGTGAGGCTACTTGTTTGTGTGTGATTGGTCAGTATGTCACCAATAGCATTTTATTGTTTGTAGTCCATTCCGAGTACGAGCTGAATTGTGCTCTCGCTTTTGTGACTGCTTACTGTACACAACAAATGTTGCAGCTTTCCGTAATTCTCTCATTTGATGATATGAAGCTTTAGTTTAGATTATTAGATCTTCAAGCTTTTGTCTTGTGAAATGTGCCCTTTGTGTTCTTAGCTTGATGGAAAAGATTAGATTGATAAATGTAAACGGGGCACAACTTAAGTTCCTTGTTGATGTTAGTAGGGCATTCTTGATCAATATCTCCATAGGTGAATGAGTGCACTGTACGCATAGCCCATTAGAAATTATGTAAGTTGGTATTTTCTACTGCAGAAATAGTTGCTGTGTTTGATTCTGTGGTTATGTATTACTGTATCATTTCATAGTGTACTGTTTTTTAACTGCTGGCTCACAAAAATCGTCCCATTCTTTGTGTAATTCTGTGGCTATGTAGTACTGTTTACTTCTGTGTTTAGCCAATGATAATATTCCTGTATCTTGAAATGCTTAGACTTCCTTTCTTCGGATCTGAATGGTATGTGATAATTCAGGTGCCAAAACGGATGAATCAAAGGCAGGAGGAGACAGCTTGTCTCAGCTGGGTAAAGGAGGTGCAGTTCTCATGGTCTGCAGGATATGCCACAAGAAAGGAGATCACTGGACATCAAAATGCCCTTACAAGGATCTAGCTGCACCAACTGATACCTTCATCGACAAGCCAACCACAGGGGAAACATCTACCATATCCGCTGCACCTGGAACTGGCAAGGCTGCGTATGTCCCGCCTAGCATGAGAGCAGGTGCAGACAGAAGTGCTGGTTCAGACATGAGGAGGAGAAACGATGAGAACTCTGTGCGTGTTACTAACTTGTCTGAAGATACCCGTGAACCAGACTTGATGGAGTTGTTCCATCCGTTTGGAGCTGTCACTCGTGTCTATGTGGCCATTGATCAGAAAACTGGAGTGAGCAGAGGATTTGGTTTCGTCAATTTCGTAAGCAGAGAAGACGCACAACGAGCAATCAACAAATTGAATGGTTATGGTTATGATAACCTCATCCTCAGGGTTGAGTGGGCCACTCCAAGACCCACCTAGAAATGTCTTCGGATATTACCTTAAGACTCTTCTCATTCTCGTCTTTCCTGCAGTGGATTTTTGCTTATCGACTGGTTTATTTTTTGGTTTTGTACGAATAGATGAGAAAGATGTTTAATTTCTCTTTAATACATAAAAGGCATGTTTTGTTGTTCACTGTTAAGGTATCAATAGACAATATCAAATATTAAATACATTCGCTGTCTATCTCTTAATATTTTAGACTGCTTTGGAAACAAATTAAAACTTTTTATAATCGTTAGATCTAAGTTTTTCGGCGTATAGGTTATTATATAGTCACTAATATTACTTAAGAGTATAGTTAACTAAAAAAAAAGAGATTGGGTTTAATCTACATTTTCATCAATTTGAATTTGTCTTAACTTCTCAGTAGATCAATTAAATTAAAGATATTAAACAATTTGTTTGTTTTTTCCATGAAGAAAATGAAACAATTTTCTCTCGGAATATATTTGTTAATTCTTCTTTTTTTCTTATCAATAAAATGTTATTAAGTACTTGAAAGTGTGGTTGCACAAAAAAAGAAAGTAACAGTAAATTCTTGAAAGTGTAATAATGACAATTTACATACCACTGAATAGAATTTAGGATATTTCCATTAAATTTAGCCTCAAAAACAAAATTTTCCATTTATTTGATTGACATATACTTACATAATTTCTTCATAAGTAGAAGTTGAATTTTAGAGTTTCGTCAAACAAAAAACAGAGGAAGAAATCTTAGGTTTTCATCACAATAATGACAAAGGTTTCACAACTCAGCATTATGTTTCGTGACGAACTACAGAAACTCCACAAAGACTCTGTCGAAAATCCTGACGTCGTCGAGAAAAAACCATTTGATTCATCGTCAGACAACGAACGTGATCACTTGACCAGCACGTTTGCTTCTTGGTCATCGTCTTCATTCCAAATGCCTCTTCAGTACCCGAATTACACAAAGGAAGAGTACGAAATTATGTCGGAGGAAGAACTCGATCGACTTCTCAAACTCTATGGTCTGCCTACAAATCTCGGTGACTTGTCTTGCAAAAAAGATTTTGCAGTCGGTGCATTCCTGTGGGAGAAAGGGTCTTCCTTGTTGAGCATGATTCAGTAAACTCTAATTCCTCCATTAGTGATTTGGATGAGACTTCCTTGTTGGGATTGATGGCGGTTCTGATGAAAGATATGCTCCACTTTATATTCCGTGTGTGGCAAGTCAAGGAAGTGAAGCCCTAACTTAGTTTGGCCCTCGAGTTGAGTTTCTGTTGTTTTCATTTATATATGAATTTTGGTTATTATAGTTTAGAAAGTATTATGATTTACTATATCGTATTATTAGATCTTAGTATCCTAACGATCTACTATATATATATAGATTAATTTGTTAAGTTTAAAAATCTTCCAACTGAAATGATTAAAAACAAACTTTCTTAATCCTTAATTTATGTGCGATATGGTATAAAAATATATTCGTAGAAATATAATTCTCAGTGAGTCCATAACACAATATTTAACTGATCGTTTCACCGTTATAAATTAATTTTTATAAATCTCTTTTATGTTGTTACACTTTTGGCGCGTAGTTGGTAATGTAATAGTTCTTTTTGTTTTAATATATATTTCAAAATAGAATCTATAATTTCTACTTTTGTAGCTTGTTCATATTTTTTGCTTTCATTTTTTATTATGTTTTAGTTACATTTTGCTTAGTTTTTTTTTCAATTGGTTTTAGTAGGTCTATGCTTATTTTCTAATATCAAACGCAGCTTTATACATATGTATAATAGACTCATAAAGTATGAGCTAAATCCACACTCAACATATGTTAAAATTGGTTTTGTTATCATTTAAAACGTTTATATCAACCAGCACAAAAATACAATGATGAAACTCGCGCGATCTTTGTCAATCGATGGACCGTGGACGACTATAGTTGGTTAAAAGTGGTTATTTAACAATTAAATGTCTTTTGTGGTATTTGCATTGTTTAGCTATAAATATCGACTATAGTTTATTGTTTAACAATTTAACTGAACATTTCACTTTTGTGTTTGAATTTATTTGTAGTATTTGCACTGTTCAGCTAATACCGTCAAAAAGCTAAACAAGCTCCTCCGTTATGCCCTAAACCGCCGAACACGTGTAACAACATTTAAGCTCAATCTATACTGTTTAACAATTATATAAATGTACAAGACTTTTATATAACATTAAAAAGTATTTAATTCGTTGTTAGCTAAAAATAGACTTTCATATGTATACACCAAACAGTTTCAAATACAACGCAAGGAACTCGCGATGTGTCATGTAGCCTTCTTCGATACTATTTGAGTATGAACCATTAGGACATAAATTAAGATTTAATAAGACAACATTATGATATAGAGAGAAAAAAAAGGCAAACTCAAAGAATAATTGAGAGAGAGAGGTCAACATCAAATCTTCGAAACCAAATCTCACATAGACCAAATAGACACGTGTCATTGTTGGATTGTCACAAATAGGCATAATCTTATCTTAGATCCCACTTGGGTTGCGTCCCTCTCAGACCCCCACTCTTATTGTGTTGCCCTCACTCTTTCCACGAACCCAACAGGCAACAGCTAAAAATCCATCATTATAACATCATTCAATTCCAATCTTATAATTTTTTGGCAGCGCCTTATCTTTTGATTGTGAAGTATCCTAACTTCTACCAAATGTGCCGTAGTAATTGTATTATGGTGTTGATATATCCAGTTGTCGTTGATAGATAAAAAATTGTATTATAAAATTCCGGTATCTAATGCGTAATGCCCTAAACACGATCGTGATTTTGTTAAGTTGATCAAATAATTAGCATTTAGACGATTGTTTAGTGTATTTTAAAGTTTACATACATTAAGAAATTAAAGATGACTCGACGTGTAAACATGAAACACTCATTCACCATAAGACTAAACAGACCCGAACCTATGATTAACACGTAACCCAATTTTAAACACTATTTTGAAGGGTTTATACAACATGATTGAACGGAATAAGATTTTATTATTTGGTCATTGTGGCAACTGGCAAGTGGCAAGTAATGGACGGCTGAAATTTGATATAATATTTTTCTGTTCAAGTTGATATAGTCAATTCAAAAAACGAAGAATGTGAAGATCTTTAAAATAATTACTGTTCTAGGTGAATCTCCTCCGCCAAATTATTAAAATAATCAAAAGTTAAGAATTAACATTATTAAAAGATCCTTAAAAGTTTTCCAATTCATTTGATTTTGTGTTTCGAATGTATTATTATCCTTTGACTATCAAATTACAGCGACACAATAGAACGTGCTAAAAATGACACACGCTACATAACGCCACTGTCCCATACCAATAATAATATAAACTTGAGATAGCATTATTTAATTTTGTCAATAACTCAACATCCATCA
The DNA here is from genome assembly GCA_028015245.1 of Cardamine occulta. Lineage (NCBI taxonomy): Eukaryota > Viridiplantae > Streptophyta > Magnoliopsida > Brassicales > Brassicaceae > Cardamine > Cardamine occulta. The sequence goes on along the minus strand of CM051373.1, from coordinate 11,078,606 downwards.
TTTTAACCTTTTTTTTCTTCCACACACTCATTTTAGCTACAAGTAAAAGAAAAATAGTTTTTTTTCTTCCTCTGAATTTACGTTTTACCATTTCCATTTCTTTAAAGAGATAATTTACAATATAGAAAAATTTCAAACATAATTAATAAAAAGGGTTGGATACTATTTAAAATTAGATAAAAAGAACTCTAACAACTACAATGAGATAAAAAAATATTTGTGAGATAGACATCATAAAATGACTAAACTATCATATACAACAAATGAGACTATATTGTATATTATATGTCTCGTGCATTATTATGTCTTTTATACTAATATGTTATGTATATTGTCATTTTGCGTATACCATTATATTTCATACACTTCTATCTTCATACTGTCATATCATGTATACCACCATATTTCTCGTATATTGTTATATCCCGTACACCACTATATCATATATTTCATATACTGTCATGTCATGTACACTGCAATGTCATGTACACTATTATATTTTGTACATTGTCATGTTTCATATACTGTCATGACATGTATACCACCATATTCAGTACACCACTATATCTCGTATACCAACATGTTTTGTATATTATTATGTCCATATCTCATTATATCATGTACACCGTCTTATCATGTACGTCATTCTGGATACACTTATCTATATTGTTATGTTTCGTATTGAATGAAAGTGTGTAACGATGTGCACAAGATATAACAAATTAAAAATATATAAATATGAAACTGTATAAGATGTGATAGTATACAAAATGGTGTACATATTCTAGTAATATACAAAATAGTGTACGAAATGATGATTATAACAGTGTAAAGAACACGGTAGTGTATATGATATGTTAGTGTACAAGATATAACGCTATATGATACATATGTGAGATGAAGATTGGGTACAAGATAAATTTTTGATTACATATTATATAAAACGAATCTTGTTTAGATTCACTTAAAATTTTCAAAAAATAAAAATTTTAATAATTTTTTTATAATTTATTTGTATTATAATCAAAGAAAAAACAATAATTAGAAAAAAAATAGAGAGACTGTATAAGTACATAAAAGTAATTGAAAAATAATTAAAATCATTTTAATCTGTTTTTCCTAATTATGAATAGTAGCAAACTTCTTTACCTATTATGTTAAAAAAACATTTCATTCTTTCAATTCTCCTTTCTAACCGATACTAAAATAGCTACGTTCCATGGATTCGTGCATGGGGCAACATTTTTCGCTCCGGAATTGGAAGCAGAAACGGAATCGCACGGAAGCGTCTCAGGATCGCGATTCCAAAAGTATGGTGTTTAGAAGCGGCAAGGAAGTGGCGACTCCGAGGTGGAAGCGTCAACAGATGATCGGAAACGGTTTTGAAAAAAAAAACATGTAACTTATGGGTTTATTAGTCTACTTTTTTAAGATTTAATAACATAACTTTTGAAAACCCTAGTTAATAAAGATACAAAAGAGATTGGAGTACATATAAGTTCATACATTATGCAAACAAGAAACAATGGTATTTGTGCACACTAACCTTCGTCTTCTATATAGAAAGAGTTCTATTTATAAAGAATGACCAAATTATATGTGGGATGTTGGAGATGACCAGTTTGATTCATTGGATAAAATTAATGTAAAGAGTTGGAAGTAGTTGTGTTTGATGGAGTTCATGAAAATAAGAATGATGACGAAGATATCAACAAGTGACTTCAAATTTTTTTTTTTTTGTTGTTTTAAAAATTATGTATTGGATTTTATTGTTACTTAAAACATTTTATTTAATTAAATTTTATGTTTTATTATTATTATATATATATATACTTTTCCAACACATATCCGTTTTTTTATTTTTTAAAAAATCTCGCTCCACTTCCGAACGTAGTAAAATAGACACGTATTTAAAAAAAAAAAAAGACACGTATAGATATAATCTTTACCTAAATAATACTTTATAATATAAAATACGACAATTTTTAAAACAGCTCTTTTTCTTCCCCAGCCTGAATTAAGAGCTGGTTAAAAAACTTAATTTTGAAAGAAAACAAACTAAAAGTAGAAAAAATGAATAATAATGAAGAAAAATTACAATTAGGCTATGTAACAATTTGTCTAATACTACTACTAATTAAAGCACTAATATTAAGACGACCCTTGATTATTCCTCCTCCTCAAGTCAACCACCACGACGCTCACGTTATCAGAGCTCTGCCTCGCCAGAGCCAACTTCGTTAAGAGCAACGCCGCGTCGGAGCACGCGTTGTGCGCCGTATCAGAGTCTCCTCCATCCACCGCATCAGCACCTCGAAGGCACATGCGAGCCACGCCACACGCCGTCTCATTCGGCACAACGTCCCAAAGTCCATCACTCGCCAGGATCAAACACTCGTCATTCTCTGTTCGATCCGTCACTGTAACCTCCGGATCCGGAATCACATATGGTTTTAAATAATTATCGCCTGTACCAGAAAAGAAAAACTATGAGATTCAATTCAAATATTCAAAAACAAATGAATGATGAGATTTGTTAGTATATAACTTACCAATTGCTCTGGACATGGCGAGAACTCCTAGAACCCGAGCTCCGTCCCAATAGATAACCCGCCCACCCGCTTGCTGGATCCGAATTAATTCATCGGGTCGATCCGGCTGTTCATTACAACATAACAAACTCTTAACAACTAGCGATCTCGATTCATACTAACCGATTACATAAATAGCTTGTTTTAATTAATTACCTTGTGATCTACGGAGAGAGGTATGGCTACACCGTTACGGCAAAGCACGGCGCGCGAGTCACCGCAGTTGGAGACGATGATCTTCTCCGGCGTGACCACGGAGACGACTGCAGTGGATCCGACGGCGTCGCACTGAGGAGACTGCAATTCACATCTGCAGGTACTTTTCGAGCTCCGACTTGCACCATTAACAACTGAGTTACACTCTCTGTGACTTACTTCTTTATCCATTTTTTGAAAGCTCTTCACTATCGTTTCCTTCCACTCATCGGCGGCCATAACTTCAACTTCATGCTTCACTATCTCATGCAACCGCTCTCTGCACTTCTCCGCAACCTAAATCACCGAAAATCAATAATTAGTAAGTAATTATCCAGAAGATGAAAAATTAGGGGAAACTTAAGAGATGTGACGTTACATGAGAGCAGCCATGGCCGTCAAAAACGCCGTAGAAATGAAGATTCTCAGAGTTTCGTTGAAGTAATGAAGGATGAACGGAGACTGCGTCTTCCATGTCTCTTCTTCTACCACAAACCGACGTTGTACCGATCTTAGGCACATCGGAGAAGAAACAGCTCTCTGCTTCCGGCGAAGAATTTGAATTCCTCACCAGATTCGTAACTGCTGATCCAAATTTCTCGATCTTCCTATCACTACTCACATTCGATTCCAGATCTAGATTTCCCGGAGCCGGTAACGTCGACAGAGGTGTCTCACGCTTCTGCCGCTTACGGGAGTTCTCAAGCGGAGGAGCAACGGCAGAGTTGGCAACAAGCTTGATCGACGGAAGTAAATCTAACCTCCGTCTCAGAGAAGCTCGAGTAGTTGAATCCACCGGAGCCGCCGGTTCACTGTCACCAACAACACCGCAGCATATCCCAGCCATTTGATCTCAAACACCACAACTACAACAAAACGTTTCTCCAATAACAGATCAAACAAAACGAACAATCTCGGGTTTGAGTATTCAACAAGATACAATCACTGAGATGAAGAAATAGAGAGAGTTATTTGAAGACCAAGGAGAAATATAGAGCGCTATGAAAATGCAAGGGATTTTTAAAAGAAAAGGTTTGATTTAAAAAGAAAAGGTGAACAAAAAAGGTTTTCGCATGGAAGGGTTACACGTAATTTACGGGCAGGGGGGCATGAATGGGAGCGAAGAGTTGCTGACCGTCACCATCAACGGGCAGCATCCGACACGTACCGTTTGGTGTGACGTTCCATTTCCTGGTGCCTAGATACAATCTCTGCCGTCCAATTCTCTTTTTCTCTCTCTCCCCGATCTATACACGTGTTTATCTTTTTTTGGATACGCCGTTAACGTGGCCCAATCAGAGCTCGACACGGCTTAACGGTAACGACCGGCCTTTCTTGACACGCATGTGGTCCACCCCTTCGTTTTGTTCTTTTCTTTTCGTTTGTTGAAATTTTTTACTTATTAAAATACGATATTGTATATACTGTTAATTAAATAATTATAGTCAGAGGTCAAGAATAATGGAAGAGAGACAATCTTGTTCTAAAATATTGCTTTTTATTTTTATTCTCAACTTTTTCATAAAATAAACACCAACCAATAATCACTATGTTGTTAAAATCTTTAGTACTAGAATATGATATTCTATGAGATAAATGTTCACTAGAATATTAAATTATATCATATCGTGTTTTTTTGAAGTTATCTTATGGAAATTAATATATTTTAATAATTTTTTATTCACCATAAATACAGGTTTGAAATCTACAATATAAATTTAATTTTAAAACCCTAATATAAACAAAAGATTAGAAATTTTTTTATTTAAAATTAAAAATATAACATGTTAAATTAAATAACCGTACGATCTTCCCACTAGAATACTAAAAAAATATTTTTAAAATTTTTTAGATCTTAACTTAATGTAAGTATTTTGGTTAGGATTTTACATGAGAAAAATTGAAAATTCATAAAAAGATAAATTTTATAATTTTTTTTGTTTGTTAAAGAAATTTTAGAATCTACCGCATTGTAAGATAAATTTAAATCATTGATAATTACCATACTAGAATTTGAAATACATGATGAGTGATGACAAACAGAATGATATATAGGTCAGCCACTATCACTAAACTTATATAAAAAAACAGAGTAATATACGATTCGTATCACTGCATAAACATGAGAAACATCGATGATTTAAATAGATTCTAGTTCTAGATATTAATTTAATCGATTCAGTTTGCACCCAAAAAAAAGTATAAATTCGCTAGAAAAGATAACGCACCGTGGACACATAATATCAAAACTTATAGAAAATATGTATAAAGATCCAAGACAAACAAGACAATCTGATTTTACATATAAACAAAAAAATAGGATTCAAAATTTCCCGACGAGGCCTTTGTCCTCATACTTCACACATGCAATCTAATATGTTTAAAGAATAGACTTGTAGTTATTTTTATGCTTCAAAATTCTTAAACGTGTGTAAATCAAAGTAGATTGAAAAAAATGATGTAGAATCTCATACGAATTTGAAGAAAAAACGAGTTACCTCTTGGCCATCTATTACTTGCATTTCCACAAACTTTTTATAAATATAATAGAGAGATAAAAATTATACACATAAATTGTTTTTTATTAAAGAGCTTAAATTATACACATACATAAGATAGGGATCATCGGAGTACATATATTTCATCTCATTCCCACACATTTTCCATGCAACTCTGAATATATATTTGTCAAAGCAAGGAAATATCTGATAATTTCAGAATATATGCTTCCATGCTTGATATATTAGTTGACAAAAAAAATGTTTGAGATATTTTGGTTTCGTATTGATTGATATAAAGTTTATTTTATTTGTTTATGATCCCTCATATGCTTAGTCGATGTGGGTATTGGATAATCGACACGTGGTAATGTTCGTCTCCCACTTGTGCTTAGATTTCATTCAGATCACCGATTCACAGTTCACGAAGAGGTGTATCCGATCACGTATATAAAACATCATGTATATAAAACTCGTCGTCGTCTTCTTGTTCATTGTAAAGAAGAACCATTGAATCTTGAATTTCAAAAGATTATATATTAGTAAACTATACAAAATATCTCTGTTTTGTCAGAAAAAATTAGATATTAAATTCTTCGATTTTTCTTGATGTCACAAAAAAAAAAAAATCCTTCCGGTTCTGTTTTGGGGTTTATTTATGTGATTAGAAATATATAGCTACTAATTACATCAGATGAGGTGGTCGACGATTTGCACGAGAATTAAGATCATAAGTTTAAGGTTTTGGTAGCGGAAAATAAACTAATTAATTATAATATTTTTCTAGTCTTCGACCTCATAAAATCGTAAGCCAAAAATCCAAAACTTCTGAATCGATATTGATTTTGATTATATAAATTTTTCTATCAAAATAAATTGGAAATGCCGAAAGTCTCATTTATCCAAAGCAGATTAACAGCTGAACTTACGTGAATACAATGGTTTGCCGAAAAAAATCAACAAATTGTAAATTTTGTTTTCACATGAAAACATTTTTAAAATACTCAAACATATCTACTGATTTATCAAATACGTTAATGTTTTCAATCAATTCCCTGTTTTTGATCAGGAAGGAGTCATCACACACACCCAAAAAAGAAGAAAATCCAAAGAAAACGAAAAAACAATTGAAAGGAGAGCGTGAGACACGCGCCATGAAGGAGGGCGTGGAATAGAATATGTCATAAGTACAACTTTATAATTTTAAATATTTGAATACGATATATTTAGTTTAATTTGTAGGCCAGATATGCTGCATCTGCACCACACTAACTCCTTCGCATCCAGCTGTGATCAAAATTAAATGCGTCTGCGTAAGCCCGTGAGAAACTGTGAAACACGCGCCTTAGCTGGGACCCACTCCATCTCTAGAACTCTGAAACCATTGTGTCATGCCAAAGCCAAAGTATCTTTTAAAATAAATAAATAAATAAATATATATATATATATATATATATTTATATATATATTTTAAGCCTCCGAGATGAGGCCTGAGGGACACGTGTTTAGTCTGACGTGGATACTGTAAGATGCTTCCTCGGTGACTTCTCCATGACTGAATTCGGCGCTTGTCCACGTTTTGACCAATTACTTACTTTCTCTTTTATTTCCGTAATTTTTCTTTTAAGACCTCGTAATGTTTGTGTATTATCAATTACAGCTTATATGTTCTGAATCTTGAGATTATACTCCTGTTTTTATAAAACAATTCCAATTCGGGTCCTTTGGAGAGTTAGAATGTATTGACAGGTTTTTATGTCTTCAGTAGTTTCATAAATTAATAAAAATGTACATCAAGAAATTTTCATTATATACATTTTTTAGGATTCAAATATGTATGTATATACATGTTCAAAATATTAGTTGTTGTTACTTTATCTTAAGATCCTAACAAAAGTAAAAAATGTATAAGTTTTTCCCCAGTTCATATTCAAGAAAACAATTGCTTTGTCGATCAGAAATTAAATTTGATTATATATGTATAAAGTTAGTCTTTGGAAATCTGGAGCAATTAGTAACTTCCTATAAATATGGTGGCAATATGCAAATATTGAAAACAAATTTCTCTGTTTTTATAGATACCATAAATATGATAATAGAGTAATGAATTTGGCCCCTTGACAATTTTGATAAGCCATAAGATGTTTACACACGTCCTCGTTGGTACAAAGGAGCAGTTCTAATTTCACCAAGCCTGGGACAGCAAGAAAGCACGACAAAACCACTTATTCTAGGGCACGTTGCATATTTTAGCTGTCATGAAACAGACCTACCTCTACCGCCACGTGGCGTTCGAAAGAAAGGCGTGTGGCCAAAACCTGTAAGAAGTGATCACCGGCACGAACCTAACACTTTGCGATTCCGACCGGTCTCGCTCGACACGTTATGCATGTTTTTGTTTCGTTTAATTCGCTTTTCGCTTTTGTATTGACCAATACTTAACTAGAGTTAACCAGTTAGGTTGATTACATCAAACATTGAATTAGGAGACTAATATATATATATATATATATATATATATATATACTATTTTGTACACGTAACCTTAATTAGTTGTCTTTGAAACTTCTTTCCATATGATAAGGAAAATTTCGTTTTATGATTTTATGTAATCAAAATATTCCTGGTCGAAGCACATATCAGTTTTTAGATTCCGTAGAAAATTCGGATGACTATAATTTTAATGAATCGTCGAGAATAGACAATTATTATTATTATCATAGTGGAATTACTAACATCCTAGAATTTCAATCAGAATAATAGATCTTTTTTTTTTTTTGATAATGAGCATAATCTTTTAACCATCTATGACAGTCAAAATTGGTTAGCTATAAACTACAGTTACCATTTACGTTATCTAAGTGCCAACATTCAAATAACAATCGACTATGCTTGTTGAAGATATTAAGAATTTAGGAGCCATGCGCAATGCAGATCCAAAATTCCTTGGCATAAAATCCACCGATCGAAAACTATACATAAGACATATAATTGTGCCTCATTTTATATTTTGATTCTTTGAAGATAACAATAAATAAATAAAACTGTTACCTGTTGCGTCTACCTTTTTGACATTTGTGTACAAAAACTATTTATATTTAACGCCGTGGAATCGGCAATGCACCATGACATTTTCCCAACATGCAAGTATACGACATAATTTTGAATGTTCAACAATTTTATTTTCTTTTTTCGTAATTAAACTTTTCAGAACCTGGGATGGTGGGACCTACCAGAATCACTGTAAATTCTACCATGATCAATAATGTGCATCTATAAGAGAATCGATCAATTATTTAGATAAATGAAGCAAAACAACTAGGTTACGGACTTACGGCCATGAGTGTTTTAGCATACTATATCTCATAAAGAAGATCTTAAGTAATCATTTAGTTATTTAAATTGAATGATATCAAGTTTGAGGAAAAAGACTGAAATGAAACTGAATAAAATCAAAATGTAACAAGATTTAACAAACTATTTCTAAAGCTAATCAAAGATAGGTATGGACAGGTGGGAAAATTAAATATAGAATTAGGAAATAGACAGAAAAATTCAGACTCTTTATTAACTATTTTGTCATAAGGGTCAGAGAAGTTAACAACGGTTGAAACCACTTTAACCAAAACAAAAAAAACGGTTGAAACCATTAGCGACGACTTAAGCTTTGATGCCCTATAAGCTCGAAGCGAAGTTTAAAATGCATGCGTGAACCCAAAGAAGAAGATAGATATCTGAACTTTAAATTTTAGTTGGGCCATAGAAGAAGCCACTAACCATATGCACCAAAGTCAAGCGACATATAAGAGATGTGATCATGATCCATACTATGCCTTTAGAAGAGACCCACAGGAATGAAGTAAAAAAAACTTCGAGTTGGATCAAGTTTGTTGACACGATCTTTATATATTCTTCATATATACATGGTAAAGTAACAAACTTGAAAAGATTGAAATCCCCCACTTGTTTAAAAGATGCAAGGAACAAGATCTCACGAATAAAAGGAATGTTTACATCAGATATCTATCATGAAAAGTGAGAAACCCAATTTTGAGTGCAAATTCTGACATGAGAAAAGTGAGAAACCCAATTTGGAGAGAGTCCACTGAATAGAGAGAGACCAATAATGGGCTCTTATTGAGCCTTTGAATATATATGACGCCTTTTTTTTTCTTCAGTTTAAGCAAATGTTCATTCTTTTATTTTTTGGTATAACAAATGTTCATACTCTTTGTTTTTTTTTCTCTCTCTCTTTTTTCAATGGTTAATTAATCTATGTCAACGAAAATTAATTGCAAAGTATGTTTTTTTACTTAATACAAGAGGATAAATAGATTTCAGAGGGATTTTTGGGTCGGTTTACAAAATTTGATAATGAATTAGAAGATCTTCAAACTGTCCAAACCAAAGTGATAGTTTTGCTTTCACGAGGAGCTTGAATTCTTGATGGGCGAGACGACTGATTGAGAGATACATGTCTCAAGTCTTTGCATTCTTCTTTTCACAAACACTATAAGAAAAAAGATATATAGTGATAATTAGACTCTTCATTAAATATATGAACAAAAGAAAGAGTCTCCTAAACTAGATATAGAATAGATAAGGATGAATAAACTTCATTAACAGAATTAGTTACATGAGATCAGTATTTATAGCCTCTCTTTATGTACATTAGCACATAGATATATACACATGATAATATTTTGGACAGAGGATAAATTGTGAAGCAGCACTAGATCTATTTAGCTGAAGTCAATAAGGACAACCTGCAACGTGTGCATCTTAATTGTTTCTCAAAAAGAGAGGATGCATTACTGCATTAAAGCTTATCTTCGTTTCAATTGTAAAAATACCCAAAGATGTGAGTTGAGCTACTATTGTCGTTTCACACCATCTACGAATGCGTGTTTCCATGCCTATTTTCGTCTAATCTTTTTAATGTCCACACTATCGTTTTTTCTATTTATAACTCTGTTACATCGATTATATATATAAAATAAATAAATTATGTTGCATCTCCTAGTTCTAATCTTTTTATTTTCTTATTTACTTTTCTTTTCTTTTCTGTTTACTCTTATAAAATATATTTTTTTGTCATCTTTAAGTTCGAAACAAATTTTATCTATCCCACTATCGAATAAAGTGATGAACGTAAGAACAAAAAAAAATTATGGAAACAATATAATACTCTTATAAGAATAAAGCTATAAGATATAATACATTTATATAAAGATGAAACCACTTAAATACTCTAAAATTAAGATGAGCACATATGTCATATTTTTCCAAAATTGATGTAATTTTATAGACTAAGATATTGATAACTACTAACATCTTTCCATAACTGAATTTCGATATCGGGTTCATAACTTTAATTGATTTCGATTCGAGTTCGATCGAGTTTCCAAATTAAAGAATTCGTTTTTTGTTTCTTTTAAATACTTAAGTTTGTACATATTAAGGTTCACTAATATAGTGACTTGTTATTTGTTTTAATGTAACAACTAACAACATTTTTCTATTCTAGTTTTTGACATTACAGTTTGAAACTGAACGTTAAATTATCCGAAAGAAATGAAAAAAAAAACTAAAAACTATAGTTTGAAATTTGATAAAACAATATATAGAAGTCCTCTCATCGTTGACTGAACTGAGGATAACTCCGTCATTTGTCTTTTATTCACGTGGTTATTTCTCTTCTTCCATTTATGTGTAATCGCACCGCACCAGAGTCCTGACTCCAAAAACAAAAAAAAAAAAAAAACAAAAATAGTTACTATAAATAAATAAAAAATCCCAGCCACCGTGAGGGGTAATTCCGTAGTTTACGGACATAACTTCATTCCCGCGGCGTAGGCAGAGGGTAATTCGGTAACATTAAGTGATCTCCGGTGATGAATATGATCCACTCCCTTACGCCGGAGTGATTTTCTCGGTGTTTCTCTTCTCTCCTCCAAAAAAAAGCATGAAAACGAATCGCGGCGGCGGAGAATACGGTCACCACGAGGCTCTGAAGCTTTCCAGTTTCTTCTTCATGCCGGAGCGGCCACGTGATTACCTCGTGCTTTTCACGCGTTTCTCCGTCCTCACGTGCCTCATTGTCTCCGTCTCTCTGGCTCTTCGCGCCACATTTTTATCCCCCTCCGCCAAGGACTATTCCTCCTACGGTCTCCGTTTGTCCGCCATCCCTAAGAAATCCATAGCTCTCCCTCCGATTGGATCCATCGGACCGATCAATATCTCCCACATCCTCTTCTGCATCGCCGGAGCAGCCGAGACCTGGATCGATCGGAGCGAATACACCTCCTTGTGGTGGCGCAATACTACTCGTGGCTTCGTCTGGCTCGATAAACCGGTGATATTCCCCCAAAATCAATCCGATATCCGTTTCTCAATCCCGATTCGAGTTTCCGATCCAGGCTGGACTCGATTCAAATTCTCGAGCTCGAGAGCTGCGGTTCGGATCGCTCGGATAATCTGGGATAGTTACCGGCTAAATCTACCAGATGTCCGGTGGTTCGTGATGGGAGATGACGACACCGTCTTCTTCACCGATAATCTCGTCACAGTTCTCTCCAAGTATGACCACGAGCAGATGTGGTACATCGGAGGAAACTCTGAGAGCGTCGAGCAAGACGTGATGCACGCTTACGATATGGCGTTTGGCGGCGGCGGTTTCGCCATTAGCCGTCCATTAGCGGCGCGTTTGGCGACCGCGATGGACGATTGTCTCCAACGGTATTTCTACTTTTACGGGTCGGATCAGAGAATCGCGGCTTGCGTTAGCGAGCTCGGCGTTCCGTTCACCGAAGAACGCGGTTTTCACCAGGTACGTCAGTTACACACGTGTCCTTTTCTCGCTTGGGTACTTTTGTATACACGTGTCGAGCCGTTGTGATATAGTTTTTTTTTTGGAGCCCGACAAATTCAAAAGGTGCCACGTTGATTTTTGTTTTTTTTTTTTTACTTTTATTTTGAATCCAAGGATTAAAGGGGTCAAACGTAATAATCACTTGCCTAATGCTAAATAAAAGCATTTATGAGTTGATTTATTCAATTAAGCCACACAATTGTTGACCAAAATAGGAAAAATATACTCACTCATTTATAGACATAAAGACTAATGAGTACTGTTTCCTCTTAAATTTTGACTTATATACATTAATTAATCAAATTTAAGTGACCATAACTGCTAATCGTTGCTTGAGAATTGAGATAAATAATCTCCGACCGTATTCTATTTATTGAATGGTTTTCTATGTTGTGGTCCATGAATGTGGCAGAGAAATCTTTATTTTTATTTTCTTGGGTTAAATTTAATGCTGTGCTGGAGCACATGAGTCTCTGTCATGTTAGGATACAAAGCTTTTAATCATGCATCTGATGTTTCCACTAAGATGTTATTGTTAATCATATCTCCGTTTCTAAAGATATTTTAGTTTATTCTTTAACTGTATATGTGTGTGTGTCGTTATCACTAGACTCACGTGTGGTGTCTCAAAGGGGCATTTTCAATATTTCGGTATCTGGTGCTGTCTAGGAAAATTTAATATTACTCAAGAAATAATAATATATATTTGTTTGATTGATGTTTTGGATTGGTGCATTATTGGCTGTTTAAAATTTAGATAGTATATATATGGCTACTACAAGGACTCACACTAATATTGGTTGTGTTGTGCTGAAAAAATGATATTGCAGCTTGACATAAGAGGAGATCCATACGGGTTTCTAGCGGCGCATCCGTTGGCACCACTTGTATCGCTTCATCACCTTGTTTACTTAGACCCAATGTTCCCTAACCAAAACCCGATCAAGTCGTTACAAACACTTATGAAACCTTATACATTAGACCCTCATAGAATACTCCAACAGGTTATTTGCCATGACCGCAAGCGTCAATGGTCCATATCCATCTCTTGGGGATACTCCATTCAGATCTACACTTACTTCTTGACCGCTAAGGAGCTGGCTACGCCGTTGCAGACCTTCAAAACTTGGCGGTCTTCGAGCGATGGACCTTTCGTGTTCAACACTCGGCCCTTGCAACCTGACCCTTGTATGCGTCCCGTCACTTATTTTATGGATGCTGCGGAGGATGTGCGGGGTAGTGGGACGAAAACTTGGTATAGCATAGCGGATAAGAACTATGGTCATTGCGAAAAGAGTGAGCATTCTCAGTTAACCAAAGTCAAGAAGATATTGGTGACTTCAATGAAGATGGATTCTGAGTATTGGAACAAGGTACTTAAATGTCTTTCATATTGAATTAACATTTTGAGCAAGTTTAGGTTCTTTACATTTTTTTTGTTATTGTTGATAGGCACCAAGGAGACAGTGTTGTGAGGTGATGGAAGGAGGAGGAGGAAGACTAAACGAGAAAGAAATGTTGATAAGGATTAGAAAGTGCAGATCTTCGGAGAAGATATAAAAAAAAAGCGTTTTAATTAGAGAGATATATATTTTTGCACATACAGATTTAGATTCGATCATAGTTGGTTTCTAAATTCCCTCAATTCCATGACAATTTTCTTTTTTAATACCGGACTCTTGCGTAGCAACATGTAAACATTACTTTGTACTATTAGTCGACATAAAATAAATAGTTACTACTTGACCATCAAATCCTAATTACTAAGCAAGATGGTAAGCTATATAACATAGGGAGATAGGTAAACAAGTTTATTATTTATATTAATCTCATACGAGATGACATGATATATGCTTTAATTTATTCCTTGAATGTTAAGCACCACAAAACTCTCTGCTGTTTACTTTGCTATATAAGAGCATACAACAAATTGACAAACCAACCAAGCAGGATTATGTTTTTTAGCATAGTTACAAAAGATGGTGACTGGGGATGAAAAACAGAGTTCAATATAACAGAGGATATAGTGTTGGACTGTTGGTATTGTGAACGTTCAAAGAAGTTAACGAAATACAGTTCGTTCACGAACAAATAAGAAAATTAGCATATCAATGGAGATCCAATGTTTGATCTTGTCCAACAAAAAATTCAAAATCATGAAAATGTTTTCAAATGAACTTAAATAACATACATATACTTTATGCTTTTCTGAAAAGTTTCTATATTTCTCTCTAGCTAACCTTGACAGTCGTACATGTTGCATATTGGCTTTTATTTACTAACATCAAATTTTAAAGTTTTATCTTACAAACCTACATGATTTATAAGGTTTGCTGTTCAATAAATATATTTTAGAGTTAAAACATACATTTTTGTGAATGCTTAGAATTAAGCGCTTAATTATTGATTTTTAAAAGAAAACTTAAATAAACTTGTCTTTAGATATCTTTCATAAGTTTTAGTACTTTTATCGAAAATATATTTTAACAATAATTATGTAACGATTTTTTCGCAATTAAAGAGCAACAAAAGCTGTCACATAAGTAATATTTCGGGGTTACTCCATTTAAAACTTTTTGTTAATTTTACATTAAGTATTTTATTTTTAAAATCCAACGTTATTAGTTTATTTTCTTCTGATGAAGTTGCCGATTTGTTTCCAACCAAACTTCAGCTAATATTTAGGGAGACGGATAAGACATAGCATTATGGGAAAAGGCTTTGTTAATAAAACACGCAAGTTTAGGTCAACTTTTAAACCAAAAACAATAAAAAAAATACGTCTAACTTAAAATAAAATAAACTCGCAGGCTACAAGAAAAATACTGTTGTGGCATATGTTTATGTACATAAGAGTTCCAAGCTTTCTATTCATCTGCAATTTTGTCGGTCAGGTAGGCAACCAAACCGGGCCAGATTAATCAACAATGAAATTAGGTTCCACTTTGGCAAGTTATCTCACAAATTAAAATTAAAAGTCTAACCAAACTAATATAAACTAAACCAAACAAGTTCACGCAATTACGTAGCAGTACTTATGAAACTAAGGTTAATTCGATTGGAGCTATGTTTGTAAGTTTTTCTCAACCCGAATTAAACAAAACAAAACCGAATCTAAAAACTATAGCCATCATAAAATTATCCACCAGGAGAAATATATACCGCTATTTTCCATTTATAGATAAGTGTGCATATTTTGAATAAAACACATTCCAAATATAGGCAAATTTTACAAATTACAAAGCTAGAGATTAAATTATATAAAGTATATAAACTATATATAATCAGGCCAGTAACCTAATTTAATCCATATGTTTAGTTTTACATAATAAGCCTGGCCTAATTTTGGTTCATCCCGCCAAAAATTCGGACAAACCGGTGAATTTCAAACCATCCATTTTTTTTGTGTGTGGCAGCAAACCATCAATTTCTTTGTTAAACACATTACGTGTACCATTACATCAGGCAAAAAGAAAAATAACACGTGACGTGCATAACCGTATTTTCTTCACATATATATAATATATTGACTCATGTACATTTTTCAACATTTAAAAAAAAAAACATGTATACATTTACGGTAGGTGCAATATTGATAAACTGCCATACTCGTTGCATTAGACACTAGTCAATCCAAACCTTATAACATAAAACCTTATAATCCATTTTTCATCCATCTCCAATAGAGTCAATATACTAATATTCGATCAAAAAACCCAAAAAGAGTAAGAAAAAATGGCGATGGAGCAAGCTGGAACCACATCGTATTCGGTCGTGTCAGAGTTTGAAGGGACAATACTGAAGAACGCAGATTCATTCTCTTACTTCATGCTCGTCGCCTTCGAAGCGTCTGGTCTAATTCGTTTCGCAATCTTGCTGTTTCTCTGGCCCGTCATCACACTCCTTGACGTTTTCAACTACAGAAACGCCGCTCTCAAGCTCACGATTTTCGTAGCCACGGTTGGTTTACGTGAACCGGAGATCGAATCGGTGGCTAGAGCCGTCTTACCAAAGTTCTACATGGATGACGTAAGCATAGACACGTGGAAGGTTTTCAGCTCGTGTACGAAGAGGGTCGTGGTGACGAGAATGCCTCGAGTTATGGTGGAGAGGTTCGCTAAGGACCATCTTAGAGCCGATGAAGTCATCGGTACGGATCTGATCGTGAATCGGTTCGGTTTTGTCACCGGTTTAATACGTGAAACCGATGTCGATCAGTCTGCTTTGAACAGTGTCGCTAAGTTGTTTATTGATCAGAGGCCTCGACTTGGCCTTGGAAGACCGGCTGTGACCACTTCTCGAACTTTTTTATCGATATGTGAGGTAAACATTAAACACTATAAATTGCATTCTAATTAAAATAAAATCTTTAGTTTTTAAATTTATGAAAAATAATTTGTTTCACTTAGCACAAATTAAACTTTGATACACGTAGATTAAACTCAAAAATGAATATGTGTGTGAATAAGTGTCAATGCTGATAGATATATCATTTTTAATACAACAATCGTAAAATTAGTTTTTACCAAAAAAATATCACACTGAAGAATATATTTATACATATATATATAGGAGCAAATTCATGCACCAATTCCAGAGAACTACAACCACCGTAACGAACAACTTCAGCTACGGCCACTTCCGGTGATATTTCACGACGGACGCCTTGTGAAGCGGCCAACTCCGGCCACCGCTCTCCTTATCCTCCTTTGGATTCCACTCGGAATCATTCTCGCCGCGATCCGAATCTTTCTTGGAGCCATCCTCCCATTGTGGGCCACACCTTACGTCTCTCAGATATTCGGCGGCCATATCATCGTCAAAGGCAAGCCTCCGCAGCCACCAGCGGCTGGAAACTCCGGCGTTCTCTTTGTATGTACTCATAGAACCCTAATGGACCCGGTGGTATTATCCTATGTGCTCGGACGCAGCATCCCGGCCGTTACTTACTCAATCTCACGATTATCCGAGATCTTATCTCCCATTCCAACCGTCCGATTGACAAGAATCCGAGATGTCGATGCGGAGAAGATCAAACAACAGTTGTCTAAAGGAGATCTAGTGGTTTGTCCCGAAGGAACCACTTGTCGTGAACCGTTTTTGTTAAGATTCAGCGGTCTTTTCGCTGAGTTAACAGATAGAATTGTTCCGGTTGCGATGAATTATAGAGTCGGATTCTTCCACGCGACCACGGCGAGAGGCTGGAAAGGTTTAGACCCAATTTTCTTCTTCATGAACCCGAGACCAGTTTACGAGGTTACGTTCTTGAACCAGCTTCCAATGGAGGCAACGTGTTCGTCCGGGAAGAGCCCGCATGACGTGGCGAACTATGTTCAGAGAATCTTGGCGGCTACATTAGGATTTGAGTGCACTAACTTCACGAGGAAGTTAAGTATAGGGTTCTTGCTGGAAACGATGGAACGGTGCCGTATTTGTCGTTGCTTGACCAATTGAAGAAGGTGGTGAGCACTTTTGAGCCTTTTCTTCACTGAAAAAAAAACGGAATTATGGTTTGGCGATTTCCTCGTCGTTTTTTTTAATATACTAGATCAATAGTTTAAAACCTGTTTACAGTTTTCTTTTTTTCTCGATTAAGTTTTGGTTGTGATAAGAGTCTGGGTTGATTTTTGTTTATATGGTTAATTACGCGTTTTGATTCATGTTTAAATGTTATTCTTTTTCATCTATGTAAATCCCCATAACTGTTGTTGATGAATGATTATATGGGATGAATAGTTTTAGTCATTAATTGCGATTGTGATTTTTGGTTTATTTTTCCAACGATTCACTTTGTTTCAATTTTTTTCTGTGTCAATTAAATTATTTCTCTAAAATATTGAACTGTCATCAATCATGAAGTTTTTTTTAAACCAAGAAGTTTCATACCTGATCTCATAGGCCCTGTCTCATCGTCAATATTCGAACTTGAGACTTTAAAAGCTTTCTTTGGAAATGTATACTCTTGATATGATCCGGGATGATTTATAACTCTCTGTTTTGACACTGATGGAGGCTCCACTGGTCCATATCGCAGATTATCAAAAATCTGAGTAAGAGTCCACACAAAAAGAGGAAACAAGACGTATTTCGATCTAAATATATATACAATTTTCCGTAGGTGTGATAAGAAAATGTTGGCTTAGTCTCCAAACATTTCGAATTTGGTAGACAGATTAGAAATGGACAAAACTCGTTGACCAGAAGACTTTCGCTGCCACTTTCCCGTTACAGTTGGCCTACTACCGCCAGTTCCACGTCATCGTTAAGTTTTAGTGTTAAAGATAAAAATTACCAGTCTTTATGAATCTTTACGCCAGTCTAACAAAACTCTACTGTTTATGGCAGACATTAATAAAATATTCAATATTATCTCGCTTTTTTTCCTTTCAACGTTATGTTTGTTATTTCTTCTAAACCTTCGATTTCGGCGAAAGACTAAATGATATTGTGTTTCAAATAATATTACAGAGTAGTAAATGGAAATAAGTGGTAATTCCTTCGAATACATACTCCATCTGCTTTACATGTGGTAAACCAAACCTTAAAGCTCATTTTGTAGGTTTTTGGTGTACGAGGTTTTGAAAGGAAAAAATGCGAGATTCCATAGTTTGATCATACCAAGAACCACAATCATTATCGTTCGAGACGTAATGCAAATTATGCGGAGAAGGCTCCTAGCAATATTTCCCTGCTTAGTTTGTTGCGAGTTTTTTTTTTTTTTTTTTTTTTTTTGGTAACAAGCCAAAAAATGAAAAAGATACTTTGACATGGAAGACTTGCATTTTGCAATCAAAGACTTATAGTTGCAACCGTTATCAATCATCCCATATTTTGTATGTTTACTGTTGAAAAACGGAGATGCTGAATTTAGCAGTTTCCATAGTGGAGCTATGGTACTAGCTAGGCAGTGTAAGTAATATTCATTTTGGGAAGATGGAAATATAAAATTACAAGAATACTAAATATGAAAAAAAAATATGTTCATAGATCTGGAAAGCAAGAATGCTTAAGACTTCCAACGTACACATAAACACCTTTAGAAAGAATCAAGAAGCACATGACCATAACATATTCATTTAGTTTACTGAAAAATATATATATTACATTCTTCAAAAAAATAAAAATTAGGAAGAAAAGCTGAGACAAATAAAGTTTTTTATAAGTATTTATCAAGAGATACATATACATGAAGCAGAAGATTTATAAGTATTTTTTTGGAAAACCAAGAGCATTTGAGAGTTTCAAAACCTCTAGCAAGAACTCAAGAAAGAGATAAAATGAACACATATATATATACCAAATTATCTCGAAATATATTCAAGAAACACCTCCTCTTGTCATCCGATCTGAGAGATTTATACAAAAAAAATGAACTACGAAATATTTTTTAATCGAAACATACCTGTTTATATGTGTAAGCCACTGATTGCAGCTGCAGCATCATCAAGATTCTCATACATACATCAACAATCTTATTCATTTAAACGAATGTGCATATACTTGATGATTTGTGAATCTTAATAATGCTCCAACAGCGAACAGTAGCTGGTTGATGATAGGATGTATGGAGTGATTTGGATCTTTGGTTTCGTCTTGGATCTTTTAAAGTCTCAAGACGGCACCATTTTGCTGGAAACATGAAACCCTAATCTCAATCCTTAATCTAGAGTCTTGTGACCTATCTAGAGAGAGAGGGATAGACTTGTATAAAGCGATAAAGGAGAGGCTATTTGGTGTTTTATCCAATGATGTGCATAGAGATGATATAATTTATCATATAATTAAATAAAATATATAGATAACAAACTATTAAACTACTATACTTAAATTGAGATCTCAGGTCGTTAGTTCACCAGCTACTAGATACCGATTTTGTCTTCCGGAACTTGGGTTCGAACATGTGATGAATCCAGTGGGATTAAGTTATGCGACATAAGAAAATATCCGAATATATAATTGCGTTTATTATTCCAGTAGCAATATAAGGGTTTATATTAGCAGTATAACTCTATTACAGAAATTCGCCCAAAAAAAATAAAGAACACATTCAATCATTTGCCATAATCCATAAGTATTTGTTCGCATACAACAGATTCTCTCATTTGTTTTATCACTTGTTCCGCCATTAACCAGTAATATTAATTTACCAGATCAATCATGCGGAAGAATCCGTGGAAATATTTTAGACTTTCTAAATTCGTTATTATCATAGTGAGTTAATAGTTTTTTTTACTACAGTATTCCACTAACTAATTAATTCGTTAAATAAATTTTAGTTTTTTAAAAGGATAATTTTTAGTTTTCCCGTCAAATCATTTTTTCAAATTAGTCAGCGAATTTTAAGATCAAACAAAAATCGTCAGATTTTTTAAACTAGTCAGCGAATTTTAAGATCAAATAAAATGTGAGAAACAAAATAGAGAAAGGTAGAGAGAGACGAGCGTGAGACACGGAGAAGTGGAACTGATCCTCTTACGTTCCTCGTACGTTTACAATTTAATTACACTGCTTTCCATATTTCTATACATTATTGTCTCCATCCCTTCTTTCACACACTTTGATATAATTCAAACATATTATTTGCAATCCAATAGTTAGTAGAATAATATTTGAATTAAACAGTCTCTATAAACAAAGAATCGAATTCTATTTCGCCAGCCTTGAGAGATCTTGAACAATTACCACTGGTTTAGTAGAATCTATTTCTACAGTCGTTGATCTCAAAATACAACCCAAAAAGCCAAAGTAATGATCTTTGTGGGTTTAGTGGATTGGTTCATATATGTCTACTACATTAGCATTTTTATCAGCTTTCTCTTTATCTTTTTTCTTGTCTTGTCAAGCTTGCGTCAAGCCTCTAGTTATTTACACACACAACACATATATACCAAAATTCAGGCCACAAACAATACGTGAGCTATTCAGAATCACGAGGCCAAGCACTCACCTTCCTCAGCTGAGTGTTGATTAAAGGGGGAAAAAATGTTATATATCTGTTGACGAAGGATGAATCATGAATCATGAATCATGAATGACACAAATATGAGTGGGGACTATCACAATCTCAACGTCATAAACTCATAATCACATCATTAAATGAAGTATAAATTGCAATTTATGTTTGGTGGGTTCCTTTTATCAAAGACGTATACAATTATACCCAACATTATCGATAAATATTTTAAAATAACACATTTCTTAAATAGAGTATTACGATTATCATTTAGAAAATTGAAATCTTAAAATTTGTATATTGTTGACACAAATATTTTTTTATTTTTAATAATTCATAAAGTTGAAGTGATAAAAGTAAAGTCATAAAATATAATACTAGATCTGATAAATTTCTATACGCGTTATTCGTTCTGTATAAATATATGAAATTCATCTATATAATTTTATTAATTCCGGAAAGAAAAAGCAAAAAATAAATAAATAGGAGAGTTTATTTATTTAAGTTTAGTTGATCTATTTTCATCTCTTTGCCACTTCTGTTCAGCATCCCGAGCTATGATGAATCGTACTTGATCTCTTTCTATCGTTATCTCTGTCGATTCTCTGAGAAATCATCTGTGGAGCTTTCCCGCGTTATCTAACACTATCTCCTGGTAATTCATTTTTTTTTGTCTCTAGATTGTTCTTCCGTTACTAGGTATTGAATCCATTTGCACGGATTTCTGATCTTCAATCTCTGTTTTCATTGTCTGTGATCAGTGTGGAGCTTGAATTTTGAGCTAAATTTTTTGATTGAAATTTAGGATTTGTGATTTTCCAATACCAAATCGGATAATTTTACTTGTGAATCTTCAGCTCAAACTCGAGCTCCGATTTGGTCTGATGTTGTAGATCTCTTCGTCCTTTTTCTATTTTTTTTGCTGATTATATTTCCAGATGCTGAATATGGAAGCTTACTTTACCTCTCAGCTAGGGTTCGTATTTGTATCTTTAGTTGCTTTCCGATTCTTGAAGATACGGATTCATTTTTGATTAATATTATCGAATTTAATTTTGGGAATTGGAATCAAAATCTAGAGATTGCAGATTAGATTTTGTCCTAGAATTTGATATACGTGTCTTTTCAAGTGTTAGTGCTTCTGTGGTTTGTATTCAATGAAAACGAAGAAGGCATGATGATTAGCTGTGAATTCCAAACGCTACTTTTGGGACTTGCTATTTTTGTATGATGTTTTTTTTTATAAAAAAATCTTACAAAATAGTGTGCTTTGCTAGTTTCTGGTTTCTGTGTGTGGATTTTCATTCCAAATCGAAATGCATATATCTAATGATTCGTCAAAATGGTGTTCTGTAGAATTTTCATCAAAGAACTTTTAGTTGTTGCTTAGTATTGTTGGGAACTCATATCTCAGTTGTAGATAATACATCTTGTGCAATCTACTAAACGTATTTTTCAACTGTCTGTTTTCAATTTCATGCTCCTCTACAAGTTTATTTTTTCATTCTTTTTTTGATGAATGCTGGCTGATGGTTTGTCTTGTTTCTCTAAATTGGTTCAGGTGGGAGCTTGATGTCTATATGGTTATTGGAGTGCTGGGGTCTGTCTTGCTTTAAATAGAAAGATATGAGTTACACGACTACAACGGTTGAGAGTGATGATGGTATGCACTCCAGCATCCATAATTTTGGCAATGGCTGCAGAAGTAGAGGGAAAGGAAGTGTCCTGAAGAAAGGACCATGGACCTCGACTGAAGACGGGATTTTGATTGACTATGTCAAGAAGCATGGCGAGGGTAACTGGAATGCTGTGCAGAAACATACGAGCCTGGCCCGTTGTGGTAAAAGCTGTCGTTTGAGATGGGCTAATCATCTGAGGCCAAACTTGAAGAAAGGAGCATTTAGCCAAGAAGAAGAACAGCTCATTGTTGAAATGCATGCCAAGATGGGAAATAAATGGGCACAGATGGCTGAACATGTAAGTAGTTTTGTAATTGAGGAATCTACTTGATTATGGTTCGTTTTCATAATTGATTTTTTTTGTCAGCCTAAAGACTAATCTATAGTATTGTCTTTCTTGTCTTCTTTTTTAACCAGTTACCTGGTCGAACAGATAATGAGATAAAGAATTATTGGAACACTCGTATCAAGAGGCGACAAAGAGCAGGCTTACCACTTTACCCTCCTGAAATTCATGTTGAAGACCTTCAGTGGAGTGAAGAGTATACAAAGAGTAATATCACAAGAGTAGATAGAAGAAGACATCAAGATTTCTTGCAGTTGGGGAACTCAAAAGCTAATGTCCTATTTGACGATCTAAATTTTGCTTCTAGCTTGTTTCCTGGCGCTTCTGATCTATCAGATTTGGTTTCATGCAACATTCTAGGAACTGGCGCAAGTTCTTCCCGGTATGAAAGCTACATGCCACCAATATTGCCATCCCCAAAGCAACTCTGGGAATCTGGATCTCAGTTTCCTGTGTGCAGCAGTAACAGAAAGCATGGATTCCAATCCCCGGAACATTTCCAGAATACTGCTCCACAGAGGAATCCCAGATCTTGCAGTATCCCGCCATGTGATGTTGATCATCCTCCTTACGGAAACCAACATTCAACTGACATGATGATTTCAGATAGCCATACCTTTATGGATGGCATGCTTCCTACTTCTAAGCCCTCGTTTGGGGCAGTGAAGCTGGAGCTCCCTTCATTCCAATATTCAGAAACTAGTGCATTTGATCAGTGGAAGACAACACCGTCACCTCCACACTCAGATCTCCTTGACTCTGTTGATGCCTATATTCAATCTCCACCACCATTGGAGATAGAAGACTCAGATTGTTTCTCTTCATGCGACACCGGCCTGCTAGATATGTTACTTCATGAGGCCAAGATCAAAACTAGTGCGAAGCACAGTTTGTCGATGTCATCACCTAAGAAGAGTTTCGGTTCAACTACTTATACAACCCGTGCTAGTCATAATATACCACGTACCGAGATCAATTCAGGTGAATTTGAAAATTCCCAAAAGAATTTGGCTCGTTCCGAGATTCCTTTTTCCACTAAACTTAGTGCAGGTGGATTGTCATCAGGTGAGTCGATCAAACTTACTTGTTGATTGATATCCTAACTGGGAACAGTTACGTGACTGTTGGGTCATCATCGACTGGTCAAGCACCACGAGGCGTTGGGTCTTGCTCATGGACTAATATGCCTCCTGTTTGGTCGTTGTAACAAATATAAACCATATCACAATTTGATCTTTCTGTACCTTCATGCAACTGGCTTTTACGACTTGCGGTTTCTTATAGTTGAGAAAAGATTTACGGACTTAGGAAAATTTGAATTTTCTTCACCTGTTATTTATTTATTTATTATTATTTTTTTTTCACTTATATGCTTGAAGGAATTTACCCCATTCTTGTTCCGATTCAGTCCTTTATACCTCAGCACAATTGGTTTTGTTTAGTTTGTAGAAAGCAAATCGAAATATATTAATCTAGTTGGGAAATTAGCAATGTCTATAAAGCTGAGGCTTATCGAGACCGGAGACAACTTCTAATACCAACTATTAACCTATTTAGGGACAAAAACAAATGATCGATCGATATGTGATACTTTAAACCAGATGTTACTCAAACAATACATAGGATTAGCTCAAAAATATATATAATAGTGGCTTAAGAACTCTCAATATATAGAGACATCAAAGGGAAATAAATCATTACAAATAATAAAAAGTTGTAGGTCTTTCTTCTCGCAAAGCTACGGTGCCCTCAGAGGATTAAAACCCAAAATTCTCAAGGGACTCCGAAAAGATTTTGAGTCAGACTCCGGTTTTCTTGTTTCTAATAATTTCCTTAAGCTCTGCAAACTTCTTCTTGCATTGAATCACTGTTTTCCCAGGAACAGCTGCAGCTACTCTCTCCCATCTTTGGCTTGTCTCTTTGGGGAATGTCTTCAAAGCCTGAACCAAAGCTCTTTCTTGCACAGCCGACCAACCATCTGTGTCTGAACTTCCACCTGCTTCACCATTGTTGTCTGAGCTTTGACTGCTCGAGCTTTTCCCCACAACAGTCTCTTTAGAGGGTTTTGCCTTTGTTGTGGTTGTCGTAGTAGGTAGAGATTCTCCGAGCTCCTCTCTTGTTGAGAGAGGGGACGAGATTGAAACAGAGGGTTTCCTCTTCTCGAGGAATGAATCGAATGCTTTAGCGGAATCTGGTTTTTGGAGAAGAACTGTTTTAGTTGCTTTCAGAATCTCCTCTACAGATCTTCCTGTACCAATGTACTCTGAAACAACTTCCCATCTTCGAGATGTCCCTTTTGGGTATTTTACCATTCCTTTTCTCAGCATATCAATCTCTTCCTTGGTCCATGGCTGTTTCTTTTGAGTGCTATCTAACAGAGAAACTCGAGTAGTAGGCTCTGCGCTACCGTTGATCTTCTTACTTTCTTTTTCTTTAGAGTCGGCTTCATCGTTTTTACTACTGTCACACCCATCTTTGATCACCTTTGCCAATTCTAGGCCTTCTTTCTTTCCCATTTTATCACATAGATTCTGCAACTGCTCAGTGTTAAGTGACATGCATAGGTTCTCTATATCTTCCTCGGAGATGTCAAGCAGACGCTGAGCCACAAGAGGAGCTGAGAGAGTTCTAAGATGATTCCGTTCTTTGCGTAAGAGCTTCTTCTCTTTTTCCTTGGCTTTCTTTTGCTGTTGTGCAGATTCTGCAGCTTGCTTTTCTTCTTCTTCTTTTTGCCTTTTCTCTTCTTCAGCAGCAATAGCAGCGTCCTCTGCCTGCTTCTTCTTGGCCAGAAGTTTTGCATCTTTTTTCTGTTGCTTTTCAGCCTTCGCTTCCTCTTTTCTTTTCACAATTCTCGGGTCTTTTCTATAAGCATTGTCTACAAGAGTCCGGATTCGAGCATGCTCCTCCTTTCTAGCCTTCACAGTTTTTTTCGCATTCTCCTTCTCCATCCATCTCCGTTCTTCACGGGAATCAGCTTGTTCAAGATCATGCTCCTCTTCATCAGGAAATTCCCTCCAACTCTTGAAAACATACCAAAAGTTGTAGAACTTATCAACATCTTTAAGCGGTGTGTTTTCATCTCCCAAATCTGGAATACGTTGATTCACTGACCATCTAGCATTTCTCTTAAAAGCTGGACCAAACACCTTGAAAAAGTCTTGCGGCAAGCAATCTGTCGGGACCTCATCATCAAACTCATCAGTGGAGTCAAATATTCTTCTCCTTGTTGGGTCCATCAATACCTCATATGCTTCTTGAATCGCTTTGAAGCGAGACTCTATCTCATCTTTTTTTGCCTCCTTCGCTTCTTCTGTCTCCTCTGCCAGAAGGAGAGTAGCGAGTTTATCGGGATGATGCTTCAAAGCAGCTTCACGATAGCTTTTCCTAATCTGATCTTCTGTCGCAAGATATCTTAAATTGCTCAAACCCAACAAAGCATAGTGGTCTTGTTGCTGGGTACCAGACTTCTTCTTTCCTTTATTGCCATAAGAGTTGAATGAAGGAACATATTCCTTCTCTTTATCATCTCCCACTTTCTTATCACTATCTTCATTGTCTGTGGGTTCTTCTGCACAACCATGAAGTTTAAGAGCAGCAGAGTGGAAGGCATGACCAGCAGGTTCACGGTTTAAAGCCTTCACAGGAAGACAATTGGAAAAAGCGTAGAGCGGTTTTCCATCCACAAGCTCCTCAGAGTATGTAATTAGCTTAATGGCAGTGTCCCTTCTCCGGCTCGGCATGATGAAAAAAGTACAGGAGCTACAAATCACCTTACTCCAAGCGAGTATCCACACTGATTTCTGTCCCAAAGATTACATAAATATTGTGAAATTTGGATCAGCAATTTAACCAGATCAATATATTCAGCTAAATATGTTAACCTATTAGCAGAAATAGACAAATATAAACGTATCTATTAGCAAAATCTATGACTTGAAAAGAGACTAGTACAAGCCAAGCACAGATAAAATCATAAAAACCCCATAATGATTTCAAGTATTAAGTTAGTGATTTAGATTCAATTAGAAAGAGATCAAAGGATCACCATAATGATTTTGAACTAAACTCTCTTGTTTCAGAAAATATCTCAGACCCCTGAAAATTTACTTTAAATCCGACAAAAACTTAGCAGAGAACCAAAAGTAAGAACCATTATCTCATTGGCTTCACTCAACAGGCACCTTAGACTAGCACTAAGCAAGTAAACGAGAGAACAGTACCATGAGAACCAGATAAACCACAAAGCCCCTAATACAACTCCGAATTTGAAACTCCATTAAAATGACGGAAAAGAAAGAAAACATGATAAAAAATCCAACTCTTAAGAACCATAGAAACCAATCTTACTTCTATAGTTAGTTGTCACTCACCATCAATTGTATAACAAATAACAAAAGCAGATTTTCTACTATCCCTATTCGATCTATTCGATATTAAGAAATTTCACGTCTGCTAACATTTGAAACTATTCAGCTACAATAACTCGTAACAAAAACAGTGACGGAACCGATTTTCTTACCCGAAACTGAGCTCGTTGTCACCCCGATCCGTCGGTAGGAAGTTTCTCCGGCGATTACTTGCCGCGCGAGCTTCCTCCAACCTACGGTGGTAGAGAGAGATTAAGAAGAAGACGAGTTCAATCTGGTTTACGAGGAAATAGCGGCGGCAACGATTTGCAGATGGAGAGAGTATTTTGAGAAGAAATGGTCTATCAGATTATAGCCTGTTTGGTTGTACGTCTAAGTCTAATCCCCCGATTTTGCGATGAGCCAGCAAATAATTTGGGCCAGGCCCATACAATTGGGCCTTACTCTCTAGAGGATAGAACTATGCGTTTAACCAACAAGTCATAATCGGCGGGGAGAACCCATGACCGTCGTTAGAAGCCTCGTACGGAGCTCCGCCGTTGCTACGGTGGCTTCGACCCCATGGAATGTGCGTTTGAGAGAGCTCGCGTATCAATCCTTATTCGCTGAATCTATATCTCTGTACCGGTCAATGATCCGTTCAGGTTCTTCTCCCGATGCGTTCTCTTTCCCTTTCACCCTCAAGTCATGTGCCGCACTTTCGCTCCCTATCTCCGGCCAACAGCTCCACTGTCACATTATCAGAGGAGGCTGCGAGGCTGAGCCATTTGTGCTGACTGCTCTGATTTCAATGTACTGTAAATTTGGATTGGTCGACGATGCACGCAAGGTGTTCGACGAAAATCCTCAGTCACATCATCTTGGTGTTTGTTACAACGCTTTGATATCTGGGTACAAAGAAAACTCGAAGGTATCTGATGCTGCGTTTATGTTTCGTAGAATGAAGGAAACTGGTGCGTCTGTGGATTCAGTTACAATGCTCGGGCTTGTCCCGGTTTGCACGGCTCCTGACTACATGTGGCTTGGAATGTCTCTTCACGGTCAATGCGTTAAAGGAGGAACAGATTCTGAAGTAGCTGTTTTGAATAGTTTCATCACGATGTACATGAAATGCGGGTCGGTAGAATCGGGTAGGAGGTTGTTTGATGAAATGCCTGTGAAGGGTTTGATTACTTGGAATGCTGTGATTTCTGGATATTCACAGAACGGTCTAGCTTACGATGTTCTGGAACTTTATGAGCAGATGAAATCATCGGATGTTTGTCCTGATCCTGTTACATTGGTTAGTGTTCTGTCTTCGTGTGCCAATGTTGGAGCTCAGAAGATTGGTCGGGAAGTAGAGAAGCTAGTAGAAGCGAATGGTTTTGTATCAAATGTGTTTGTAAGTAATGCATTGATCAGTATGTATGCTAGATGCGGTAACTTGGCAAAGGCACGTGCTGTTTTCGACATCATACCTGTTAAAAGCTTAGTGTCGTGGACCGCCATGATAGGTTGCTATGGTATGCATGGAATGGGAGAGACAGGGCTCAGGCTTTTCGATGATATGATAAAAAGAGGCATAAGACCCGATGGGACGGTGTTTGTGATGCTTTTATCTGCTTGTAGCCATTCAGGGTTGACGGATAAAGGTTTAGAGTTATTTAGTGTGATGAAGAGAGAGTATAAGCTGGAGCCTGGTCTTGAACACTACTCTTGTGTAGTTGATCTACTCGGAAGAGCTGGTCGACTAGATGAAGCTATGGAGTTTATAGATTCAATGCATGTTGAACCAGACGGTGCTGTTTGGGGTGCTCTATTGGGTGCTTGTAAAATCCATAAGAATGTGGATATGGCAGAGTTAGCTTTCGCAAAGGTGATTGAGTTTGAACCCATGAACATTGGCTACTATGTATTGATGTCAAATATATATTCAGACTCGAAGAATCAAGAAGGAATCTGGAGAATCCGGGTAATGATGAGAGAGAGAGAATTCAGGAAAAAGCCTGGGTATAGTTATGTGGAACACAAGGGAAGAGTTCACTTGTTTTTAGCTAGCGATAGAAGTCATGAGCAAACAGAGGAAGTCCATAGAAGGCTGGATGAGTTAGAGACTTCGGTGATGGAGATTGCAGGAAACACGGACTGTGATAGAGGCAAAGAGGTTTCGAGCAGTGGACGTGAGCATAGCGAGAGATTAGCAGTAGCATTTGGGATTCTCAACAGTATTCCAGGCTCAGAAATTCTTGTGATAAAGAACCTGAGGGTTTGTGAAGATTGTCATGTGTTCATCAAGCTGGTTAGCAAGATTGTAGACCGCCGGTTTGTTGTGAGAGATGCATCTCGGTTCCATTATTTCAAAGACGGGGTCTGCTCGTGCAACGATTACTGGTGATTTTCAAGGGTCTCACAAACATGATGGTCCAGTCATAAGCTTTGATTTTTCGCTTCCGCTGAATGTACTACAGTGGGTGTCATAAAAAAGAAAATGCTTACAGAAATCTGAAGGTTGAAGACTGTACTTAACTACAGAAGTTTGGATTTAGAAATAAGTTCGTCTTCTACAAACGGGATGGTTTTCCGAACAATCACCCTCATAGGAGCTCCTGCACGAAGGAAAAAGATGTGATGAAGAATACCATTAAATAAATGAATTCTTCAAAGTCGAGAGCTATATCAACTGAAATTGCACCTCCACTAGCTTGATCATCTTCACTACAGATTGCAGCATAATGAGAATCAGCCAACTCCAAAAGTGCAAACTTCCATTCTCTGTTACATTTCTTTGTCTTCTCCAGTGAATCGACAGTCATTTTAGATGTCTACAGAAAACAATCAAGCGTCTTAAAACTCCATCACTACGGTATGCAGCAATCAAAAAGACACTGCAAAGGAAATTTATCGCATTTGAGAATTCAATTGCAGTGTTATTTAAGTCTAAAACAAACCTGGCAAAGATTGTATTCTCCTAGTGTTCCAGCCTTAGACTGGATTGTGAAAGTATTAAAAGGTGCAGCAGAGAAGCCTTTTCCTAATGCTTTCACAAATGCCTCCTGGATATAAAAATCAGTTTTTAACTTTAGAGAAGTAACAATTTTTCAGACTCTTAGTACTATATCTGTTGTTAGTTAATAAAATCAACCTTAAGAGTCCATAACTTAAGAAATTCCTTTCGCTGAACTTCTGGGTCCGGTATAGTTGACAAAAACTTGACTTCATCAACAGAGTAAAATCTTTGTGCAAATGCTAAGACATCATGTTTGATCTTCCTTTCCTTGTCTTCAACATCGATACCAACCTAGAGTGGTAGTAAACCGCAACTGCTCAAACTCTAAAACAGAAGCCATTGACACCATTACATATGACAAAAAATGTAGGCATTTACCTGAATAGAAGACTTACCGGAACATATACAGTCACCCCACAGGCAATTAATGAATCTGTATGGGAGATATTGAAATGCAATGGTGGGTTATTACAGTTGTTATCATTCTGCTAATCTACCTGTAAAAAAAAAAACCTGAACAAATGAATTTAACGCCCTAAGCCGAGAATACATGTCTAGTATTATAACACCAAATAACTATTGTCACCTCAGGCTTCCCATACGTATTCTTCTTGAACATCAAAGACCGAGGATCAACAGCATTGTTTGTCTGATCTAGTAATAAAACCATCTCAGTTAAGCTCATGATTGAATATTAAGATAGAAAGCATAAGAAAATAAACACGCATCTGGCAATGGTGGTTCGAACCAAGGTACGAGCAAGCAAAGCATTCTTCTTAAGCTCATCGCCTCGCATCTGAACAACTTTGGCTTTCTCAAGTGGTGATAGAAGTTGAGAGTAGTGTTTTAGAAGAGATATACTTTTCACTTCATCTGGTATAATATACCATAGATGAGTCTCCCTACATGAAACAACGAAATGTCCATAACCAACAAAAAAATCATCGGAATATGAAAGGAAAACAAAATGTAGATTATAAACTGACAATAATAAGCTTTAAAGCAAATTTGGATCATTGCACAAGAAAATAAGAAATGAGCAACTTACATCCGAGATGGAAGTTGCAGAGAAGGCAATTCGATCGAGAATGTTTGATGCATTTGCAACATGACTCTGCTATTTCTCATCAGCTCCAAAAAGTTTTATTCTAATGGAACTCCAAAATCGTCGCCATATGAATCACACGAAATTGGAGAAGAATTCACCTGTTTGTAAAAAAACATCGTAAGAGATCCAAATCGGTGACAATCCAAACTAATCAATCTACAATCTTAAGCACAAGTAATCAACTATTCAGATCAGATACCCAAATTTACGGGAAGAGATTAAGAGAAGAGAAACTTTTACGCGACGAGACAGATTTAAATACTCCGGCTAACAACGGCGAGGTGTCTCGATGGGAAGGAGATGTTTTCAGTAAGGAACGAATTATAAAAGAACCGTACCGAACCAAATCGAATCCAATTTAAAACCATTCGGTTTTTGGCTATCCTCAAACCAAACATAACCGAAAGGCACTTTGGTTCCCATTTTCCTTGCCTGAATAAGCAGAGACCGTCACCGCATATTTATAATTAACCGAAAGTAAACGAAGTTAACTGATCAGTTTGGCATGTTGCCTACTAATTGGAGAGGTCCGACATACGACCTGCCATCCCATATGTCCGTATAGATAGATACTTGGCCCGGTTTTCAAAACGTGGACTAGATTAAAATAGAATCTTTTCGTACAAGGAAAATTTGAACGTATTATTGATTCATCATGCATTAGTACGTGACGTAACATTACTTGGGCCCGTTTTAACAACAAAAATAAATCAATTGGGCTCGTAAATAATGAGACTTTCGATCGTGTCGCACATGCAGCATGGTTTAAGAATCACGTGGCATGGGTGGATGGAACATGTACATCTGGGACAAAGCACCGTCCACATATTTTAAGACCATACATGCATTACCACTAACATTCGTTTTTGGAGAGATACTTCGAGTTGTATAAAGACAGTTTGATAATGTAGATTAGATTACATTCATTTAAAAAGGACTTTGATGTTGCTTGTGCAGAATCTCACAGCGTTTGATTAAAGGAATCTTCGTCAGCACACACTCTGTTCACACTTGATTAATATTTGAGACTAGCAGAAATAGTCGCTGTCTAAGATTTTTGACCTTCGCACTGTTATTACTGGAAAATACTCGCCAATATGCATGTGTTCACAACACACAACTAGGCAATTCTCGTTCAGTTAAAAACTATACTTCTTGTCTTATTATGTATATTTCATTAAGAAATGATTCTACACGTAAAATGTATCATAGTATTATAATTATTCTACTATAGTAGTAGTTTTCTCTTCGATCGCTTTTTTTTCTTTTTCGTTTTAACATGATGGTCACCATCGCCAACAGTAAATTTATCCAAAAAAAAAGACACAATAACAAAATATTGTGTTTATTATTTTGGGTAATTTTTTTGGTCATACATATATATATATATATATATAAATAGACGTCGTAAGTTTTTTTTCTGCTATTTTATTAATGAGAATAAAAGTGATATTTGTGAATAATATTCCATATCGGATATGGAAAGAAACTTTGAATAACAATATAAAAGATATGAGGCAATCCAGTTATTGCCAATTAATTTTGATTTGGAAATCTATAAAGGTTAACAATTCTCACATAGAATTTAAACAATACATGAAGGGACATAGAAATGAAATACAAAATCCAAAATTGGGTATCAATTTCCAGTAGCTGAATCCATAGGATTTCTTGAGATGCACAACCTCATCATATATCACATCCTTAGAAATTTACCTTATTTGCAGAATCCCGCATTTTAGTTGTAAACCGAGATTAACCAAAATTCAATAGTACATAATATAATTTCAGAATCAATATTCTATATGTAGACTTTGTTTATTTTGGGTGACTTTGCAACTATATTAGTACCACTTGGCGTGTTTCATGTTTTTTTAATGTGTTACATTGCCTAAACCCCATCTCTCTAGTCTCTATATAAGTGTGGGAGGTGCATCCTCCATACACCACCATCTTTTAATAATTTTCCTTTGATCTTAACATTAATAATTATAAGTACGATAAAATGGATTCAAGATTCATCGACACCATTCCTTCCTTGAGGTTCTTCTCTCCCATTCATCAATGTACACACACACGCACACAGATGGTGGTGCGAGTGCATCCTCCATACACCACCATCTTAATATCATGTCATATATATATATATATATGCATGCTACAGTCCGTATGTATGTAACAATATATGTATCGTGATGCAGCTATAATGATGATAAGAGTGATGATGAATATGCGTTTGTGAGAGCTCTACGTATGAGTGGTGGAGATGGAGCCTACAGCTACTCCGCCAATTCTCGTCTTCAGGTCCTCCATATCTTCTTTTCCTTTTACTTAAAAGAAATATATGCTATCAATATTATTTGACGATACAAATAACTTTTTCAATCATTATGATTATTTTGTAAAATCTAAAACAATAGTTAAATTCATTATGTTTGCTATAAATGAAAACCACAGAGAGATCGAATAATAGTTCTAACTCATATACTGTCACTTATTTTTTGGTTTATAGAGAAGAGTTTTATCAATGGCCAAACCAATCTTGGTAAAAAACACAGAAGAAATTATGGTAAACTTAGACTTCCCTAAGTACATCAAAGTTGCTGAATTGGGTTGTTCTTCGGGACAAAACGCGTTTTTGGCTGTCTCTGAGATCATCAACACCATCAATGTTTTGTGCCAAGATATGAGCCAAAACCCACCAGAAATAGATTGTTGTCTGAACGATCTCCCTGAAAACGACTTTAACACGACCTTCAAGTTTGTACCTTTCTTCAACAAGGAGCTCATGATCGCAACCAAAACATCATGTTTCGTGTATGGAGCACCAGGTTCCTTCTATTCCAGGCTCTTCTCTCGCAATAGCCTCCATTTCATACATTCTTCTTATGCGCTTCACTGGCTCTCTAAGGTAGTTATAAATTTCAAGATTTTGTTTAGTAAAACATTTGAGTTATTTGATCTTTGAACGATGGAATTGTGTGTTTATGGTTGAAGGTT
Source organism: Cardamine occulta (assembly GCA_028015245.1). NCBI lineage: Eukaryota > Viridiplantae > Streptophyta > Magnoliopsida > Brassicales > Brassicaceae > Cardamine > Cardamine occulta. Next base: position 11,044,012 of record CM051373.1, on the reverse strand, counting down.
CCCGAAAATCTTGAGAATGGTGAGAAGAATGTGTACATAACAAGTTCAAGTCCTCAAAGTGCATACAAGGCTTACTTGAATCAATTCCAAAGAGATTTCACCATGCTTCTAAGGTTGCGTTCAGAAGAAATTGTCTCTGATGGACGTATGGTTCTAACCTTCATCGGAAGAAACAATTCTAATGATCCATTGTATAGAGACTGCTGTCACTTTTGGACATTGCTATCAAAATCTCTCCGCGACCTAGTCTTCGAGGTACATTAAATATGTCCGTTCATGGTCTTAGACATTTGAGAACATAAGCGGATACACTACAATCCGTTGTTTGGAATTTTCGCCGTATATCAAAATTAAGGTCACAACCCATTTGAAATGCAGTTTACTAGTGATATATATATATATATATATATATATATAATTACCATTGTTGCTAAGATCTAAATAGCTCATGATTTGTTACAAGAGGCCTCGGAGAAAAAAAGCACGAATTCCATTTTTGTTTTAGTTTCAAACTTTCCTTCTTATTTTTTTGGTTTTGTTTTAAACTTAAGTGAAGTACAATATAACATTGATCTTTTGATATTTTACTAAAACAAAGACCATTGTTAGTATTTTCTCTAATTTGAGCACGGTCCTTTACATAAACAGGGCCTAGTGAGTGAATCAAAACTGGATGCATTCAACATGCCTTTTTACGATCCAAACGTACAAGAACTCAAGGAAGTGATACGAAACGAGGGCTCGTTTGAAATCAATGAATTGGAGACACATGAGTTCGATCTTGGCCATAGTAACTGTGACTACTACTACGAAGCAGGATACAATGAAGCTAATTGTATAAGAGCGGTTACTGAACCAATGCTCGTTGCTCATTTTGGAGAAGACATTATCGATATCTTGTTTGATAAGTATGCACAACATGTGGCTCAGCATGTGAACTGCAAGAACAAAACGAGTGTCTCTCTTGTCATTTCGTTAACTAAGAAATAAATAATTAGATTCTCTGATGTGTTGTTTGTATTTACCATTGTTGTTTGTTCCCTTAATAAATCCCCAGACCTGTCACTCATGTCATGTGTGATGTTATACTAGTCTTGGAAGAAAGATTGTGATTCTTATATGTTATCGTATGTTTGGTTTTAAGATCTTTTGGTAATAACCAAAATTTTCTGAAATATTTTTACAAGGTAAAAGTTCTTGGTAAAATATGAAAGTTATATAATTATTATTTTGTTCTGCTCTCAGTTTCAAGATCACAAAACCTTAGGAAGAGAAGCAAAAACATATCTTTGACATTATATGCAGAAATCGAAGCATTTCTTGATACACAAGCAATCATCATCAAAAAATAAAAAAAGTATCCATCCATCCCACAAAACCCAGTACAAGAAAATCCAAAAGTTGGATCAAAAACATCAACAACAAACCTTTTGTTTCATCGCCACGCTTCAAATAGCTCAACTCTGTAATTCACTCGTCCCACAATACTACTCGCTTTAGACATGGTCGTCGTCTTCTTCCTCTGCACCTCCCAACCATTCTGTTTCTGTCTAAAACATCCATTAATACAGCTTTTAACTAGAGGAGAAGACTTTGTGCCTACAACTTCTCGAGAATCTGCAGATTCTTCTTCTTCTTCTTCTTCATCTGTAGACTCTTCTTTGCCTTTCATCTCCGCCTCAAAGTTGTCTAAAGCCTCCTCCTTGTTCGCTTTCATAAGATGCAACAACTGTCTACTGCTGCTCTGATCATCATTACGGTCCTGAGGACCTGGATCTGAGGCCGGAATCAACTTATCTCGAGATTCTTTCCGGTCTTTAAGTGTCTTCACAATAAGTGTTTTAAGAAAGTTCATGACTTGCACAGCATACATTAGAGCCGTCAATGGATCCAACATCTGCAATTTGACTCATGTCATTTGCCAAAAACCAACACATAAAAACAAACTTTAGAGTTCATTCGAGAAACAAACCTGAGTCATGTTAGGTGCAAAAACCATTGCGATGTTGCGAGCATTCATCTTATTTAGATGTTCCATCTCCACAACATCAGCCATTAGATTGATTGCCCAATCTAACAAAGAAGCTTCTGTTGAAGGAAGAAGCCGTACAAGCTCCACACACTCATCTTCACTCTCAGACTCCATTACTTGCTCTGGTAAGAGCGAATCCAACACGCCGCTCGGAAGTTCCCTAAACCAAGCCTACAGAGAAAACCAAAGAAAACCAAAATTCAAAAACTAAACAGAATAGGGAAAGATGTAATAAGAGATTAAGCTCACTGGGGAGTTGATGGCTTTTTACCTTAATGAGACTTGCTAAGCAGTGGACATCGATGTTATCAGGTATTACACCTTTGTTCAACTCTTCTCTTATGTACTCCTCTTGAGCATTCTCACCATTAATCCTGAAAATTCCTTCTACCTATATGGCAACAACCGAATATTTATTTACACAGTTATAAACCAGATGAAAATTGTTGTAAACAATACACATTCACACACACCCGCAATCCGCCTCTGCTGTACAAGTGACTCTGCATCATCAAGAGTATCGTAGGCACCACGTTCCCTCTAGTGTCATAAGATAGTTGCATTGACTCTGTAGAGACTCCAAACACAGTAGCACTGCATTTACAAACACGGCCTAATCAGCTTCAGATTGAACAAAAGAGTTCAACTATCTATCTACTCACTCAAGAGCATTGACTAGTCATTCATATCATAAGACATTAAACCCAATTTCATAGCAGACAAGATAAATTCATTCAAGAACATCAAATACAAAGTTGGCAACTGAAGTAAGAGATTTGATTTGACTCAAGAACATCAAAAGTTGGATCGTTGATTTCAGGTACTACACTAATTCTTCTAACAATGAAATTTAATTACGGCAATGACTGGAAATAGAAACTAAACCACACGCATAGTAAGTTATTGCATAATCTGATAAGCTTTTAACAAACAGCTTCATCAACAGAAATTTCAAGATTTTGTGAACCTTAACAAGATCTAAGAGGATCTTAATCACTAAACACTATCAGAAATCTATAAACAAAACAAAAAAAAAGCAAACCTTGCACTAGGAGCTCGTCTTGGGACTTCAGGTTCAAACTCAACAGGCAAGCCAAGGAAGCCATGGAAACGATCAAAGGTGACATGAGCAACATGTCTAACATCTGTGGGAACACCAATCTCCATTGAACAAAGATCTTCTTCACCAACACAGCCACCAATCACAGACCTTCTAATTGCAGAAACCAAAATATCCAATGCAGATGAAAGCTCAAATCTTTCTCTATCTTTCTCTCTTCTCTCTTCTTCTTCTTCTTCCTCTTCCTCTCGAGAAATGTTAAAAAGAGAATGTGGGTCTCTATTACCATCATTGCCTCCGCATGATGTAGAAGAAGAGCTTGAAGGTGAAGGGAAGTGACATGATTGGCTTGATTTTAGAAATACTTTGGCCATTATCTCAAAGGATAATCCAAAAAGATCAAATCTTGGAGTGATGGGTACTCTCTCTCTCTCAATGAGGAGAAGAAACAGTGATGGAGGTCAAATCAAAGGCTGAAAAGAAACAATCTTTAATAGGAAAATGTGAGAAAAGAAATCCTTGAAAAATGGATTAGTAATGGGTAATTAATGATTCTGTTGGGAAAATGATAAGGAAGCTCAAAAGATTAAAACTTTTGGGTGCTAAGCGACGCGTAGAGTTGAATTGAAGAAAGGGTTTTTAGTTGGTGGCTTGTAATTATCACTACTACAAATCTTTCTTTCTTCTTCGTATTCTACACAATTTGAGACTCACAGAGGAGAGAGAGATTGGTGGAGGTAGGTGAGAGAAGATGAAGGATTAACGAGGAAGATGAAGGTCGAACTGTCTTTTTTTATATATGTTTTGCTGTGATCTTTTTTTTTCTATTTATGAAGAAACCTTACAATTTTTTTTGGATTCTATCCTCAGCAAGTAGATGTAATGTAATAACTTTTGTTTTCTATCTGAGATATCAAATCTGTTAAGATATTCAAATTGTAACTAATATTATTATTATACTCTTTTTATCATTCCCTATTGGAGAAATCTACGTAGTCAAAAAAAAAAAAACAATAGAAATAAATATACCATATATAATAATCAGTTGAGAAGAAGTAGTAAATGATTGTTTACAATAAGACCAGTCTCATGTACTTGGTTACCTATAATAACCACTAACTCTGTAAATTTCACAAAATGGCATAAACATACAGATCTTGAAGAAAAAAGAATGATATATATTGATTTAGAGGAAAACCCCTCTAATGATGGAACTTGTACTATTTTGGTCTTCATAATTTATGAATCATGTTCATTTAGTAACTTAACCTAAATTTGTTATTCTTTGAATAGACGTATGATTGGTTACATTTTACAGACTTGTTCAGAATTATAATTTATGACGATGAAACCATTTAATTATTGAGATATCTAAATCATTTAGCTGATCAATAAAATCAATCAACCAAAGTGATTATTCATTTGGATTATATCGTTTTTTTTTAACTAACAATGAAGTCGCTGTTCAAATTTCGAAGAGATAAAATAGCATGTTGAAGTTCATTGAACAACTTGCATACAAAGTGAATCTCTTAGTTACTTGCAATGGTCCACGAGCATAAAAATATCAAGACAATTTTATGTTTTTCGTGAAATACTGTGTTACCGTTAAAAGAAGCCATCTCTAAAGAAAAAAAAAAGAAAGAAAGAAGAAGCCATCTCCTAAAGACAAACCTCTTCCCCAAAACCAAAGAGAAAAGCATCAAAGAAAAAAGAAAATAAAGTGAAGTTGGTGAAAGTTCTTTATGGATTAGCTGTAGATCCATGTGTTTAAAATTTTATACATCAAATTAGTTGGAGATCTCCGACCATAGAAATAAAAAAAAATTCTGCTTTTTTTTATATTTAAATGTTAGAAAAAAAAACACATCAAAATTGTAAATGCATTTCCTAATACCTAATTTCTACCAATAAAGTGTACATGGACTCGAAGTTTAGTGGTAGATGTGAATTATAATTTTTGTTGATTTATAGAATAAGAAAAGGGAATGGAAGTTGGAAGTACTAAACCACCCCACGTGTGTGCCGCCGAGCCACGTGCCGAACATTCCGTTTTGTGATTACATGTTGTTGTGGTTTGATTGAAGTTACATCATTTCATTCATTTTGCCTTACACCAAACAATACTTCGTGGGGGCACATGCTTCCTTCGTTCCTTCCACTTTCACTTCTCTTATTTCCTCTTTTTTTTTGGTTCTTTACTTCTTTTATCATTAAACATCTTTAGAATAACAGAGGAGCCAAACGGCATAATTAGAGAAAAAGGGAAAATAAAGCAAGAGACACGACCGTTGGAGCTCATTTACCCAAAATTCAGATCCCTACAACAAAAGACCAATAAAAATTAGCTTTTTCCATGACTAATAAATTGATCTATCTTGCAAAGTTGTACCGACGCTTACAAAAATCTTCAATAGTTCGGACAACTGATCTAACTATAAGGATTCTAGAACATAGAGACCCTGACACAAATCACAAGAGATCATAACACAAGGACACTATCCAGATTTGCCTATATCCATCTAATCAAAGATTCAGAGCATATGCAGGACTGAACACGGGTAAAATAACTTAGGAGTAAAGAAGCAAAAGTAGAGTAATTCAACAAATTATACTTGTTCAATACAGAGAGCAAATTAAGTCAAGGTCATATTACAAAAGATGATTACTGGTTGAGCAAAGTAATAAGTTAAGCTAAGATCTTCCAACAGGTTCAAGAGCTTCAACGGTAACAATGCTGTTTCCTCTTATCACCTGCATCCATGAAATGTAGAATGTTTTAAACAAACAAAAATGATGGATGAGAATACTCTAGAAGATTCAGTGGGTTTTGGAGAAGACAAGGAGGAGATAGAGAAACTTACCACCATCCCAATGTCAGTTTTCTCATTACCATTAACTTCAAGAGTGTTATCCACAACAAGATTCATGAACTGATCAAACCCACGCAGAGTTCCAACTACCATTCGGTTGGCATTAAGCTTAACTATATCGGACAAAAAAATAATAATGAGACTGTGCTATCAAGTAATGAATGATACATTCATTATAAGCAGATTTCTATGTTGTATGGATATACACAAAGCAAGATTAGTCTTGTATCTATATTGGAACTGTAAACAAAATTTTAATTCTTACACAAAATCACACAATCCAAGAAAAAAAAATGACTACTCTTGCAAGCAATATTCAGCAAGAGATTAGGTGAAACTGAAACGCTGTAAATTGAGAAGGTGGAAGAAGAGATGGAACTTACTTTGGAGTTTCTTGTCCATGTACCTGCATCGCATTTAACGAATGAAGAATAGAAATCAGAAACACGAAGAAGTGGAAGCTTGGTGAAATTCCCAAACAGAGAAATTGAAAATAAACAAGAGGCGTAGAGAGCTTACTTCTTGAGATCCGGGGGCTGACCTGATCGACTCATACTTGCAGAATTGGTGAAGACGAGAAGGATAGAGATTAGGGTTTTTCTCAGCTCCTATGAACACTTGCTCGATTCCATTGGAAGAGTGGAAAAAAAAAAAGACAGACGTTGCTGGCAAGGAGGAAATCTAGAGATTGGAGTGGCGTCGTTTCAAGGCCCAATATTAGTGGCCCTATAAAAATAAAAAGCCTTTCACATGAAAATATAAAAGTGAATGGGGTGTTCCGAGAATCGAACTCGGGACCTCTCGCACCCGAAGCGAGAATCATACCACTAGACCAAACACCCTCAACGGTCAAAATCAGGTCTAAATAATTCATATATATATATATTTGCACTTTTTCATTTTCACAAACTGCCTTGAGTGTATTTTCATTCAGCTGCCTGCCAGTGTAAATTTAGTTGGTGAGATAATAATTAACAGGAAAAATTTATCAGCATCTTGCACATTAAGCCCAAGCAGGAGAGGGGTCTTGTTCGAGGAACCTCTGGCTCTGTAGAATATAAAGTTCTAAAAGGTGTTTCTGGACCAGATCGTAACATTAAAACAAAAAGAGAACAATTAAGATGTTTCCCGCTCGCAATTGCATTCACCACAAACCAAACTCTATTCATTATATCTAAAACGTTGTTCTTTTGATGATTTTTTTCAGTAAAAAAGTTGTAAGAAAACAATTCAGGTGAAGCAAAACTCGCACTTGATGAAAACTGAAGATAATAAGGAAAGAGAATATAAAATGCAAAATAACAACATAGCACAACGTGATCGGTCCACTATAATTTTTTCCTCATTACCAAAACTCCGAATGCCAAAGATACAATGTCGAAGAAAGACACAAGCTTCTAATGTTCTTGAAGCAACATGAAAGATAAATTGGAGAGACAAAACTAAATTCGAAGTGTACCCAAGAAAACAAGAGTCAAGGGCACAACTAAACGATGACCTCAGAGTCTTCTTCCTCTTCTTCCACCCTTTCTGCGGGTACTGTCTGTGGGAATCGGAGTCACATCCTCTGCAAATGCATTCAATAAAGATTATTCTCAAATAAAATAAAAAACAGAATTTTCTGAATAATCAAAAAGTAAAAACTTGCACCCCAACACAACATACCAATACGACCAATCTTCATGCCTGAACGAGCAAGGGCTCTAAGAGCAGATTGAGCACCAGGACCTGGAGTCTTAGTTTTGTTTCCTCCAGTTGCACGGAGCTTAACGTGTATGGCTGTGATGCCAAGCTCCTGTCACATATGTCACTATAAATTAATCATCCACGACCTCCAATTTCATTACAAAATAGCAAGAATATCAAATAATTACTGACCTTGCATCTTTGTGCAACATCTTGAGCTGCAAGCATAGCAGCATAAGGAGATGACTCATCACGGTCAGCCTTCACCTTCATGCCACCTACAAATTATTTAATTTTAGGATTCAAGTCACATTAATCACCAAATTGAACTTATTCAAAACATAAACAAAGTTTATAGAGGACTACTAGGGAATATACCAGTGATACGAACGAGAGTTTCTCTGCCAGACAGATCAGTCACATGCTGCAAACAAAATTAACAGGAAACATCCTGAATATAATAAATACAAGATCATACTATACATTTGGTAAGAATCAAAGAGACAAAAACTTACAATGAAAGTGTCATTGAATGATGCAAAGATATGAACAACACCAAAAACTTGTTCTCCTTCACGAACAACAGGTCCAAGAGTAACATTTTCCTCCTTAGGCTCTCTGGTCTTTCTCCTCGACGACTATAAATGAGACAGAGCAAATCAGATTTGAGAAACAAATTGTTCACTGGTCTTAACCCTAATCACTGGTACACATACCATCAGCTCAATATCACTAATCTGAATAACACTACAATCAGACAACCCCTACACTATGAATCAGACAAACAACGATCAAACTCGTACAGCTCAAACATAATTAACACAGGATTCATAGGACACAAACTCGTCAAACCTAAGTGAAATCTAAGAAATTATCTCATCGCAGATCTCGGTTCCATACAGACTAACGAACACCAAATTCTTCGGAGAAGACAAAGTGTTGGAGAGAAAGAGCTTACCATGTTCACCAATGTATGACAAGAGACGAAACTGAGACGCAAAGGTTTTTGGATGCTCAGTGGAAACAAGGAGAGCTCTATCGGCGCTACGAAACTCCTTTATAGATTAGGGTTACAATGGAGTGCCTCTAAGAATTGACGTAAATACCCTCATCATTTCGTTTACCCGCTACGTCGTCGCTTTGGTTAATTATTCCAAATCATAAAAGTTATACTCGTTCTAGGCTAAATTGTTTTTGGTGTAGTTTTGTGATGAGCAAAATGATAGTTTCTTGAGTAGCAAAATTTACAAGTACCTTGAGAGAAACTATTGTTATGGCAAGAGTAAATGGTAAATACAAATTTAGTGTGGCAGATTTGATTATTGATAGGACTTGCTTATGTGAAGAACAAAAAAGTTTTCAAGTTATAGCAGAAACATATCATCAAAATTTTGAATTTAACCCCTTAGTTAAAATTTAAAAATATGATGGAACAAGAACAAAAAGATTCTAATATAAAAGAGAAGAAAGAATTCGTTATAATACTTTTGAATTCATACCGAAACATCAATTCTCAACAAGAAAAGAAAACCTTTACACATATAAAAAGATACGAGAGACCTAAAATGCAGAGTTTGCAAGACAATTCAAGACATGTTTCAAGGAGCAGACAAAAGTGACTTCTTTCAAGACATGATTAAGGAGCAGACAAAAGAGACTTGGCTGGTGAAATCAAAGCAACAGCACCTCTTCCAAGTTTTGAATACTTCTTAAACACACCACGTAGCTTGCTCTCCCCAGCTCCCGAGTGAATGAAAGCTAGAAGCTTTGAGCAATCCCTGAAAGTTACACACACATATACACAAATCAATATATAAACGTGATAATGATTATAAGTTAGCTTTAGAGAGAAGTGAAAAAAAGACTAACATGAGCTGAGATTCAGAGTAGCCAGAGTGGAATTTCAGAGTATCAGTCCAAGCAGGGGTCTTGTTCAAGCAGCATCTGGCTGTGTAGACTGCTGATGCAGCCAACATGGAAGGACAGAACATTAAAGTGTCGTGATGCATCAAACCCAACTCAGCTAGGAAGTGAACCATGTTCTCCATTTTCGAGTCAGAAATCGAGGCTTTAATAAACCGAACAAGGAACACATATTGTGTTGGAACTGTCAAGTACCATTCAAGATTTCCCAAAATAGTCTTCTCCATCACCAAAATCTGTTTGTTGTTGTATGAGTTATCAGTGACATACACCAAATCATTGACTTGAGGAGGCCAGATCTCTTCGTATTTCGAAGCTATGAGCAAAGCACTAACGCCAACAAGCTGTAGCTCTCTTCTAGGCACAGTTTTCAGAGATAGGAAACGATCAGTAATGTTGATTGTGAGGTAGAGTGTCTCAGGGGAGAGATCAAACTTGGCATGAACTTCTACAAGCCAATCTACAAGGATTGATCTCATCTTCACGTTGATCTCAGGTTGTGTATGCATATACATCTGAGGTTTGCTCTCATTCTGTAAAAGAGAACCAATCAAACAAACTTAAAAGAGACATTCACATAACTTATCCATACGCAATACAAAAGAGTGTTTGAACCATAAGTACCTCAACTTCTTTGTAGAAAGTGTACATGTCCTCAACATACTCCACAGCAGCAAGATCATTGTCTTTATCCACAGAATCGATATCCAAAGTCTTTGAAGCAGCCTAAGTGTGTGTATACGAATCAACCAAATAATCAGGACACTGCACATTATTATGCTTTCAAAATCGAACCAAAAAAAAAAACTCCAAAGAGTCAAAGTATCTACCTTGCTTCGAGCATCGAGAATGGAAGAATATGTCACTTTCTTATTCTCTTTAGCTTTAACTTCATTAGTATCAGGACTTATCACAATCACTTCAATAGGTTTTGATGGCCCCTGCTTAACAACTCGTGTTTTCTTTTGAACTGCCCTTACAGCTTCTTGCTTCTTAGTATCAGCCTGAACCCCATCAAGAATTGGAGCCTTGTCCACATTGATTTGCTGATTAACAAAGAGAGAAAAAGTAAGATTCAAACAATCATAACAAGAATTGAATCATGTAAAAGAACAAAACAGAAAAAAAAAAAAAAAAAAAAAAAAAACCTTTTTAGTAGCGTTTTCTAGCAATTGAGCACGGAAGTTACGAGTAACGGGTCGATTAATCTTTCCTCCATCAGCTCCGGCAAGAGAAGCGATGTTTCCGATGTCGCCAAGAGCACGACGATTCTTTGCTGCTGCGTTTTTTACATCGACAGGTTCACCTGAATGTTTTTTTACAGAAAATAATCCATCAAGATTTATATCCTTGGAAGACAGATTTGAATTAGGGATTCTAGAAACTAAAGAATACTAATTTCACCAAATTCAAATGTAAACAATCGAATCAGAAACATCCAGGTGAAACAAAACAAAAAAAAAAACCAAGATCAAGAACCAATATCTACAGATCGCACAATCATCAATTACATAACCAAGGTTTAAAACATAGATTGATCGGCGTAATATACCTCTAACTGGTTGAGGACGATGAACTGGTCTCGTTGCCATGATCTTTCTTTTACGATTTCTAGTTTTTTCAGAATCTTTTCTTTTTTTCTTTGGATTTTCACAGTAGAGAATCTGAGATTACGAGAAGAAGAGAAATAGAGAGAGAATGCTTCTTATGGGGAAGAAGAGGAGAGGAGGAGCCATTAAAGCATAATTATTCCAACGGTCAAATTTTTAGCGGGCTTAGATTTCTAGCCGTTGGATGATGAACTTCAAATCCAACGGTGTATACGGATATTTTCTTTAATAGTTTAACCCGTTCTCGCTTAAAATTATGTGGTAAGAGTAGAAGAAATAATAAAATTTCACGCCTTTCATACTTATATTTTCCTTTAATGACAAGGTCGGAGTTTTAAATATTATTTCTTTTTCTATTAAGGCATTCATGACCTGGTTGGAGTTTTTACTGGAATCAAATGAAAATTCTATTCGATAGTTGGCACTCTTTACTTTTTCTTTCATTGGTAACAATGGTTTAAAATGTCATTATACAGTTAATGTATTGATTTGGTAATGTTGATTCTTCTGAGAATTGGATGTCCTCTTATTTCTTTCATGACGTTTTGAAGATAGCATTCTCTTTATTGTTCATCAAATATATTAAATTGATGAGGAGCCCAAAAAAGACATGCTGTTCTGAATTGTATATATATCCGCAAATCCACTATGTACAAGTTTTAGATAACTTTGAGGTGCATCATTTCCTCTAAATGATCATATCAAGTTGCTTACTTCAAGTTTAAAGTCAAATATTTGCAAACTTTCGTGCATCTACTCAATATATAGCTAGTAGCTATTGTAAATCGGTAAATTCTGTGTAAGCAGCCCTAGGTTTAATCTGGATATCAATAACAAAATAATTACGCAAGGTTCATAATTAGAGAATTCAACATAAAACTAATAAATATAGGCCAGTTCTTAAAAAATTAACACTATCGAATTAAAATCAGATATGACCAAATATATAGTTTAAATTCCGGGGGATAAAATACTGGATAAATTTGGAGAAATGGAGATGTCAGACTAGTATTGCCAAATAAAGTTTTTGAGCTCATAATGAAACCATTCGCACATCTAATTGAATCATCATTCAAAACCCATTCCTCCAAATTTACTAATCGAGAGTCAAAACCCAGAAAAAAATGACGGCGAAGTCAGATTATTATTGCCAAATAAAGTTTTGAGCTCATAATAGACTTATTCTCCATTCGCACATCTAATTGAATCATCATCCTTCGCCGTTTTGAGTAAAAAAAAAGACACCAAATGGGTAAAAACAATGGCAATAGACAAAAACTCTTGAAAATATAAGAACGATGACGAAGAAGAACGAGGCAAATATTAGAGAGTCGATTAAACCCTAGCAGTCGGCTAGTCCTTAACAGGTTAATGGAGTCCCGCGAGGATATATATAAGGGAGTCTCCTTTAAAATTACGCTTATACCCTTGTATGGCTTATTGTTGTCAGTCCATGGGCTTATAGGGGAATGGATTGCTATCTGAAGGGCCTTCGGACATTTATTTCGTTTTGTTGATAACAAAGTTGTAACTTCTTGACCAATTAGCAACTTTGTCAGAATCTTCCTTGGTTAAATCTCTATAACCTGATCAAATCCATCTTCACGACAACTGGATGTATATTTCGACTAATTGTTTTAGATTGAAAGATATACTCCCTCCATTTCAGAATAGATGATGTTTTATCTACTTTATCTTGTTTCAGAAAGTTTGATGTTTTAATTTTTTTACTTTATTTTTATTGATAAATTGTAAATATCAAGATGTAATGATTGAAAAGAACTATGTTACTATTGGTTTATAATTATTAAAATAATTCTTGGTAAGAGAAAATAATATATATTAAAAAGTAATGATTATTTTCTTAATTTGTGTAAAATATCCTTAACATCATGTATTGTGAAACAGAGGGAGTATAACTTAAGTGTTTTCTTGCTAAAATTCAAGAAGTTGAGTACTTACATTTTAATTGTTTTAGAATTTATCTTTCTTCTTATAGGTCTCTTGTTTCAAAAAAAAAAACATTCACAATGATAAATAAAACTTGTTACAGACACTGAATGATACAAAGCTTTACAATAGAGGGAGGCAAACACAACTTTCATTTACCACTTTTTTCTCGGTTTCATACCTCATCCTCTTCATACACACTCTCTTTCTCATACGAATTCAATTAGTAAATCACGAGCCAACAACCTCTCTGTTACCAATCATCATCCAGACTAGCCCGGTGAAAACACATGACAGTGCAAATGAATATGAAGAAGGAAGTGAATTCTATGAGCATTGCACCGGTCTCTATCATATGTGCGTGCCTTAGGATGATTGGAATAGCAAGGCTTCCCATGGTCGATGCTCCCGTCAAGAACTTAGCTGCATCTATCCACCTGCATTTTAAGGACAAGAAAATTTGGTAATCAATGTTTCGTGTTATTTGAAGTAGCAGTTAGGTCTCTAGTAACTAACCCTCCACCGTCACGACTAATAAGGAATTGGGTCGAGCCTCCTCCAAAGAACAAACAAGGCATAGGCACCACTACATACATGAGTGCTGATAGCATTGGCCACCAGTTACTATATATCGCGCATGCCTGACCATTACAAACAAATATTCATGGCTACATTTCTCAGATGACTATAACATGTGTTACTCATTGCATGGTAAATCAGGTACAACAAGGGAATCACAAGATATGAGAAACTCATCAGATATGTAAATCTGATGATCTTTTCTTCTTCTAATTGAATTGCAACCAAAAAAAACTACTCCTATATAAGGACATGATACGAGTTGAGGATAGAAGATGCCTGAGTTTAGAGAAGTTGTTCAGAAAGTCTCAAGTCATTTAGTAAGTTAGACCTTGAGTTAGCACCTGCATCAGCTAAGTTAACACCTGCATCGGCTAAGGATAAGGATCCCAGCTTAGCATATATAATATATAGGTCGGTTATGTGGGAAGGTGCTAAGGATAATGATTCTAAGTGTAATTTTGGTTTTGGATGGTTTTTGGGATCCAGAGCTCGTTAATCAACATACAAGAGAGTGGAAGTGGAAAGTAAAGCTCAAAACTTCAAATTTGCAAGGAGACCAGTATACTCAGCTCACAACCTAACAGCAGAACTAGCTTACAATTCACAATAAAGTTTGACAAGAAACCGCACGAGTAGCTAAACAAATATGTTGATATGAGAAGAATGATCTAAGCAGTGATCTTAAACAAGCACAACTCATGATTGGGGTTAAATAGTTCTGTGTATAGAATTAAACGTACCAGGATCTGTAGGAGGATACTAGATGAAAACATGAAGGCAAGTCCAGCAAGTCTGAGTATCAAAAGAAAAAAAACTGTACGATCACGAGAATACACTCGGATGTAACAACAAAAAAGTAATCGAAGAGCTTCAAGTCTTAAACTTACACTGTACCAAAAACAGCAATTTGAGCATTCCAGACGAAATCCACATCGAAAAAACAAAAGAATAAGTAGCAAACAGTGAGTAAGTTTGAACATTTCAAAGCCCAGAAACCCTAACTCACAAAATTAACAAATCATGAACTCCTTGAAAACTGCAATCTGAGTAAATCAAAACTTATGACGCATGAATAAACACCACCAAGAGCGTCATAATTCTACATATCTGAACGGACGGTAGACAAAAACACGGAGCAAGGGAGAAAAGGAGAAGGGGCTATTTCACATGCATCTGATTCGAATCCGTCGGGAAATGAATCTAAGAGAAAAGAGAGGTGTTTACCTTCAATGGTCATCGCCATGTCGGCGACTGAAAAGGTTCTGATTAACGGAGATCGACTCTTGAGTCTGTCTACCAATCGCGATTGGGAGAGGAAGGAAAGGAGACGACGATTGGAACTTGGAAGCAAAATCAGAAGACACTGTCAAAATCGGCACTAACCCAAAGTATGACCGGCCAAAATTGGTTTTCTCTCGTTAATTGATTCTGTCATTTTGGTTTGGTTGGTTTATATTGGTTATGATTGGGCTTCATAGACAATATCATTTTTTTCTCTCTAAAAGATATTTTATTAGAATTGGAAACGAAAATTATACAAAGCCGGAATTAAACACCATCAAAAAATTTATTGTTCTAACTTCTTAACAATTTTTTAAAATTTTTAATAAATACTGTTTTATCAAAAATGTGTTTTTCTTTTTACCAATATCTTACAAGTCAACTTGTATATGTGAGCAAGTTATGGATGTCAATAATTCCACATTTCATCGTCAGTTTAGCTGCAAGAGAAGAAATAAGTTAAAGACAGACAACACGAATTAATTTTTTTGTTTGTTTGTAAAAACGGTTTACATTTGATATGCAATAAATTTTTTTTATTTTTTTACGACCGCACCATTACGAAGTATAATGGTGAATAAAAAATAGTTCAAACCACATACGGTTATGTCAGTCCAATATATCGCATCCATTCAAAGAAAGTTTAATAATTTTAGGCTATGAAAAAAAAAAATCTCATGGATGGCTGAACATAGAACCGCAAATTCAACATAAATCTATGAAATATTATTTTCTTCATTTTCTATATATATTAACTTCTTCTTCTTTTTTGGTCAAACCATTAACTTTATTTCCAATGTTGTTTTTCCTAAATGTCTGACTTTTTTTTTTCTATTCCAAAAGATTTCACTGTTCTCTATTTTGTCCCTTTTTTAATGCAACAACATTTTTTGTTAAAAGGAAAAAGAAAAAACAAGCCAGCCGCGTAAAAAAAAAACACAAGCCAGGAGAGCTAATCTGAGTCGTCACCTCTGTCCACTGGCTCGGACCGAACTCGTACCTTCGCTTGTAATCGAGCATAGAATAGAGGCTACACGCCACCTCCGCCTCCGCTCCGTCCATGCAAAGCCAAGCGACTCCTCCACCGCTTGGGCTTGGGCTTGGGCTTGGCTTGTGAGGTATGAATCCCTAAGTTGCTACTGATCAACGCTTTTCTGTTTTCGGAGGAGCGAAGCGGAGATCAGCCTCTCCTATGTCTACTTGAAGTTATCATTTTTCTTCCTGTCTTTATCTACTCGATTTAGTTTCTAGCGGCTGCAGAAGTTTCGTCACTACAGAGTCAAGTCAAGTTCCTCTTTTCAGGCTCTGCGGTGAGTTATCGTTAAACCCTAATTATCGCACCTTGGTGTTTTACCCTCAATTACGGACGCATTTTTCTACTCAATCGTTGTCTTTTCGTTTTAATTCCTAGGGTTTATATCCCAAAGTTGTGATCTTTTTACACATTTTGAATTTGGTTTGTGCTTGGATTTTTCACGAGTATTGGGAAATCTTCTCCGGTTGTGTAATCTTAAGGTTTTTCGGAATTGAATGTGATGAGCTAGGGTTGATACTGATTCATAGTTTATCAGATACTGTAAAAGTTCAATTCTTTAGCTTCATCGGAGCTTCATAGCCTTCATTTTATGTCAATAGTGTAAGATTTAGTTTTATCCACCTTTTATGGATTCTTTTCATTGTTTATTTTTTAGGTCAACAAGCTATTAGGCACACAAAATGGTTGGGTTGGAAGATAATACTGAGAGAGAGAGTTCACCAGTCTTAGAGAACGATTTCTCCAATGGTTCTCGGTCATCTCCTAGCACAGATGTTTTGTCTCCATCACAGAAGGCTATTCAAGGGAACGATACACTATCGTATGCCAATATTCTTCGGGCAAGAAACAAGGTTGCTGATGCGCTTGCTCTCTATGAGACTATGCTGGAGAAAGATTGCAAGAATGTTGAAGCTCACATTGGAAAAGGGATATGCTTGCAGACGCCAAACAAAGGGAATCTAGCTTTCAAGTGTTTTTCTGAAGCAATCAGGTTAGATCCGCATAATGCTTGTGCCCTCACGCACTGTGGTATGCTTCATAAAGAAGATGGGCGTCTGATGGAAGCTGCTGAGGTGTGACATTCCTTACTCTCTGTCTGTGATGATTTAGTTAACTGTAAAATTTGTTAGCTGATGATATGCCTGAGATTGCATTTTCTAAGTAGACAAGTGGGCCAGTTTCTAACATACAATCGTCATAATTTTCACAGTCCTACCAGAAGGCATTGATGGCAGACGCATTATACAAGACAGCAGCAGAGTGTTTAGCCATTGTTTTGACTGACCTTGGAACTAGCCTGAAGCTGGCTGGGAATACTCAGGAGGGAATTCAAAAGTATTATGAAGCCCTTAAGATTGACCCGCACTATGCTGTAATATTTCTTACCCTCTACTTTTTCACTCTGTTTTATTTGATTTGCCCTGGTACCATTTAACTGTTCCTCTAATTCCTGACGCTAAAATTTCGTTATGCAGCCTGCATATTACAACTTGGGTGTTGTGTACTCCGAAATGATGCAATATGACAGTGCTTTAGGCTGCTACGAGAAGGTTGCACTTGAAAGACCTATGTATGCTGAAGCATATTGTAACATGGGTGTCATCTATAAGAACCGTGGGGACCTGGAGATGGCAATCACTTGTTATGAGAGGTAGCATATCGGTTAATTAATTGCTAAGTTTTGGTTGGTATCTTACTGCTTTGTTGAAAGGTACAAGTGTGACACTGATTTTTTCTTCTTCTTCGGCCATAGATGTCTAGCTGTATCTCCAAACTTTGAGATTGCAAAGAATAATATGGCCATAGCTCTGACAGATTTAGGAACAAAGGTAATAATCCGTAAAACTTTTTTCACAATTTCGGTAACTCTAGTATAACTTTTCGTAAGGGATGCCTTCTAGAAGATTCTTTATAAACTTCGTTCTGTTTAGCTGGTCTTTGTGCTGGATGTGCTTTTGCTTATGTCGTGGCATTGGCATTGGAATGTGTTTCTGTTCTTTACCAGTGAAGATTTCCGCCATAGATTTTTTTTAGTTCACGGTTTCTTATCCTTCTTTTTCCATTGGCGAGTAGCTGTGAGTTCATCTGAGTTGACTATGATATTTCAGGTTAAACTTGAAGGCGATGTGAGCCAAGGAGTGGCATATTACAAAAAGGCTCTCTGTTATAATAGAAATTAGGCTTTTGGAAATCCCCAAAGTCATTATTTTGAGCGGTTGATCCCGAAAAACCGCTGCTGTTCGGTTTCGCTCCTGATTGGAATGAACTCTGCAAATTCCCAAACGCCTCGCTCTGTGCATTGCTATTAACCTTTCCAGAATTGATACTTGCTGATGATTTTGATCCGAAACCAACCAAAGAACCAAACGGATCATTGTTCAAAGGAAGACCTGATCCACTTAAATTGCTCCCAGACATATTTTTCATTGAAG
The DNA here is from genome assembly GCA_028015245.1 of Cardamine occulta. Classification (NCBI taxonomy): domain Eukaryota; kingdom Viridiplantae; phylum Streptophyta; class Magnoliopsida; order Brassicales; family Brassicaceae; genus Cardamine; species Cardamine occulta. Next base: position 11,025,547 of record CM051373.1, on the reverse strand, counting down.
GACCTCCAAGATTTGGAGTTCTAATCCCACTATTAGCATTAACACCGGAATTAACACCACCGGAGCTCGCGTAACCACCTGAAAAACCACCCGGATTACTACTATAACCCGAACCACCACCACTTTTCATCGAATTACCCGATTTAGGCAACGAATCAGCTAAATTTCCCATAGAATAAGGACTCTTATTCGAACCAGAAGCCGAAACAGGCGGAGCATTCTTCAACGGCACGTTTCTATTAGATTTACCTTGACCTATAGCGGATCCAACCAGATCTCCAAACAAGCTAGGATCCTTGTTCACAATCCCAATACCAGAACCCGATCCAGAAGCTGAACCCCACGTCTTACCGTGAATATCACCCACCATTGAAGTCGGTCCACTTCCGAGCTCGGATCGGATCGTCGTCTGCTTTGGCGCGGGTTGATGTGTCCACGAAGGCTTACCAGGCTGCCACGCAGGTCTCGGCTGCGAATTCGAGCTTGAATAAGAAGATGTTTGGCTCTGAATGGCCATTCAGAGGTCTGCCTTGGCTCGATCCGAGTCCGAGATCGAAATCAAAGCTATTGGTCGATCCAGATGATCTCTTCCCGAAGTTCGAATTCATGATTTCCCTCCTCAAAAACTTTCAGATTGATGACAGAAGGAAAAAGAATACAGAATCAAACAGAGAAATGCGAGATGGAATTAGATGATACTACCGAAGATTTGGGAAGATGATTAGAGCTTTGATCCGTCGCCAAGAACTGACCGTGAGAGATTCTTCGAATCTACCAGCAATCTAGAGATCTCTCTTTTAGCGATCTTGTCCAGAGCCAACGAAGGGGAAAATAAAAGGAACACTTTACAGAAAGACCCCTCTTGTTTAAGTTTCTATTCAATTCACCCAAAAATTTGAACATTACGTTTGTGGTGAATTTTACACCCTTTAATTAACGTTGTAGAAAATTAGGATCACTAACTAGCCAAGAGGTCCGAGTTTTCATCTACTTTATATAATAACACTCAAATGTCAAATGTATCCATACCAGCAAATTATAGTGTCACATGATTTAAGACTTAGGAGCATCTTTATTTTGTTAAAAGACTTAAGCGCATCTTTGATCGTAGTTATGATGGCTAATTGGGAAGTTGATTTGTCGGAAAAGCTAGAAGAGTACCTCCTCAGAATCTGTACCGGAGAAATCACCGGAAACGAAGATGGGCAGATTCCTGTAAATTTCGCCGAAGGTCTGTGGTTTTTCTTCAATTCCTGAATTTTCTCGTTGAGTTTCAAATCATTGTGATCATGTATCTTAACCAAGCAAAGGCTGTTATCACATTTTTTAAAAGGTTATCTGAGGTTCTCTGATTAGTCAATTGTTCTTGCTATTTCAAACAGAGATCAGGAACAGTCCAAAGGTACATCAAACGAGGCTGAGGCGAGCTCCTTACGTCATGTATGTTGGTGAAGAAAAGAATGATCTCTTCTGGAATGTAGATGAGTGTTACTTACCGTGTGACTCTATAAAGTCTAAATAATGGGAAGTTATCGGGATCTTTAATTAAGTACCACTATAAACAAAATAAAACAAAATTTTAATATTCGTTTTGAAATTTTGGATATTCATGAAGAAAATAAATGAAATATAAGCAAAACATTTTAGAATTCTCTATGTCAATAAAACATTATTAGGGTTATTACTAACGAAACAACATACCTTTTTTATCATCTAGTTTAGAGGTATGTAAAAAAGAAAAACTTATTAAAAGTCTCTATTCTGATGAAGATGATCCGTGGAAGCCAGTGAATCTCTATGAACCAGGGAAGTTGAAAGTGAAATAAATGGTTTATAGAATCGGTTTGAGTTTAATGAGTAAACCGGAAATTGGATTGGTTTTGGCTTAATTGTAGTAAACCAAAAGATAGGGGCTACGGCGTCGTTTCAGTCTCCTTCACTATCAAGCCCTGCAGCAGCGGTTAAAGATTCCGATGGGTTGTTACACTTGACGTTCAGTTACTAACTGAAATCTAGAGTCGGCGAGTAATAAGCGTTATATTTAAAGCAACTTGGCTGAGAAATATGGTTACGGGTCAATCTTTATTTTGGGATTCTTGGATTAGAGAGAGATAGAGAGCGAAATTGAGTTGTAATCGGAGATCTTCCGGGAAAATTTCCGGCGAGACGTAGGGGGAGGTTTTCATATTTCATGAAGGTTTTCAATCCTTAGAATCATAACCATGGCTTTCAATCTTCAGGATGAGATTGATTTAGGTTTGTCCTTGGTCTTCTTCTTTGAATTCTTTGTCTCGTATAAGTACCCAAAGATCCTCCATTTGTTCTCTTCGCATCTTTCTTAGCTGATTTGATGTATACTTAGCTAATTATAATTAGTGTTTTCTCTCAGATCTGGATGAATTGTTTGAACGCTCCATACACGATTGGCTTGGTTTCGAAGATATTCACAATATCTTCCATAAACGTGAAGACTTGGTTATTTCAAACGAACCCGTCCAATTCCCTGAAGAAGGATTGTTTCTCTTCAACACAACGACTTATTTGGCAGATTCAATTCAGTGGAGAGTGACCAAATCCAAAGTAATAAGAGGGGAAAACGAGATAAGGTATAAAATTGATCAGTGCCCTTTAGTTCCCATGGAAGATGGAGTGACCAGCACCTATGAAAGGCGAGTCTACAAATTACAAAAGTGGCAATCTGTAAGTAATATCTTAATAGTTTTTTTGTTGTTGGTATAATGGATATGTGTCAGACTAACTAGTAACTTTAAATTATAGCTACGGTGCGGCTAGATTGGTACACTACCGGTCCTATCATTTGAGCGACAACTCGGAGGAAATTGAAACAGGGGAAGACACAGAGGATTCGCAGAACCCTAACGATGATGACGATGATAGTAACGAAGATGATGATGATGATAGTGGCGGGGATGATAGTGACGAAGATGATGATGATGATAGTGGCGGGGATGATAGTAACGAAGATGATGATGATGATAGTGGCGGGGATGATAGTGTGTTGAAGTTGTTGTTCCTGTTGCTAATGGAGTTTGTTGAGCGGCAATACAGAAAATGACAAGAAATATTCCACAAGTTTCAGGTTCACATCTTTGTTGTACTGTATGTTGCCTCATTTTTTGCTTGGGTTTCATTTGTCAAGGTTTTCTCCTTACCAGCTTGAGTGGGTGAACAAAGAGAGCTGCAAGATCTCCACTAAAGAGAGTTAGGTTGTTTCAGTGAGACTCTATAACGCTGTAACCATTTGGTCTATGAATTTTTAATCATGCAAAACCGTGATTCCATGGAAAAACAAAATCTTCATTGTAGATAAATGTTCAGCTTTGTATACTCTCTTCAAACTAGTATAATCTGAAAAAAATCTGTCTCTCCAAACTAAATGCGAGTGAAATAAAGAAAAACAAAGTCAGCAATCAATTTAACATTTGGCTGTTTTAAAGACATGTTGGAAAAGCCACACACAGATCACTTACAATATTCGCTACCCATTGGATCTAACAGTGTGAAAAAAGTAAAGAAATCAGAGGCATGTTCAGAATACCAACAATTGTCGAGACACAAATTACCAATTGCAGACGAGAAAATAAAATAGTGTAACCAAACGACAACACAAATGAATAGATTAGGGTGTGTTGTGGTTGCCTTGTGGTGAAGCTTGCTTGATTTGCACTGAGCTTGGAACGTAAGAGCACATAAGTGGGTAACAAGTTGTGTCTGTAGATTCTCCGAGACCCACTTTTCTGAAATACCCCTTCTTTCCAATGATGTAAGCAATGTTGCGAGTGGATTTATATCCGTTTTTCTTAAGAGCCCTGTTTTTATCAAGAACCACCGCGACCTTCTTCTTTTTATCAACGAAGAAACTACCCGCGTTAATGTCAAACTGAAAACCAGTGAGAGGTTTCATATCAACCGCTAAGAACTTGCTCCACAACACTGCATTGGGCTCAATCTTAGTCGTAACCCAAATCTTCATCTCAAGAGTATCCCATCTCTGAAATAAAACCGCAAGCTGCTCATCTCTAACACTAGATAGAGTCACAGTATCGTCAATAAAACAGTGAGAAGGCAGAGGCAGACGCGGTCCAAATCTCTCCGTTGTAAAATCAAAACAGAGTAAGAAATCAGCAATATCTGATACCACTGTTCCATTGGGTACTTGAAGCTTCTCTTGAGCAAACCAGTAAGTATTGCCCTTAAGAGACAAGCCACGGTGATAACTCTCTATTGTCCAGTCGGGAGTGACATCAGCAACCTTCCATGAATTAGAGTTTATATCGAAGATCTCAAACTCGCGAATTAGGAGCTTCTGTCTCCAAATCCCGTCGTAATTATCGATAAATCTCAAGATTTTGTGGCTACGACAAGAGTCGTATCCGAGAGCGTACCTGTCCCATCTGTGGTAAGACTTTAAGGGTTGGATCCACCTTGTTTGCCCACAATAAGGGTTCCAAACAACAAGCCTAGAGTTTATATCATTAGTGATGCATAACAATAAACCATCGCAGTGATAAACTTGAGATATACTGATTCGATCTGCAACGTCTAGGCTAATAAGTTCACCTTTCTGCTTTATAGATGGACTAATGAGATTCAAGTTGAATAAATAAACCTTATACTCAAGCATCATCACCACCTGAAACTTCTTCTTTGCTGCTGCTTTTGCTTTAACGATGTGCTTCGTTGTAAAACTTCGATTTGTAGAAAAAGTGTTCCACTTTTTGCAGGTGAATCGCGCTGCTCTCAGAGATGTCACCGGAAGCCTACAGAGAACCTCCTCTGTCAAATCCCTAGGAAGATCGGACATCTTCGTCATTGCTACAACGTAGATCGAATATGTAATGGAAATAATTATCGAATCTGTAATGGAAATATGTTAGGTCAATCTTCCAAAGCTTTTTCCTTTTCCTCCGATTTCTTCCGTCTGTAACCTGTTAATGTATCGAGGCCATCTATATCTAGAATTTATTTATTAATATTTTTTTCGACAGAACTAATCTATAAGTACCAGAATACTTCCTCTTCACACAATAGTAAACAGGGTGGGTCCGGGGTTTAATGTTTGACACTGCTTTCGGTACATTTGTAACGTGCACGTATTATTGGGCTTTTAAGTGATGGCCCAAGGCCTATTAAAGTCTCGCTACAATTGTTAAATGATTCTTCCAAATCAACGGCAGTAAAGACTAAAGACACGATCTAAACATCGTAGATTACGTGGCGATTTTTGAATCGTTCAGTGGATAGTGATTTCACAAAATTATAGAACATCTTAGTTTTTTCTTTCTTTCATTAGATCGGATATAGAAAAGTATCGTTCGTCTGAATATAGATAGTGATGAATCATTCCGCAACTTTTTTTTTTTTTTTTTTTTTTGTAACATCTGGTTACATATATGGAGTGACGCAAGAATACGAATTACACAATGGGTAATTTGAAAACAAAGCCCTCAAGAACCAACTAACTAAACTCGGTTTTTTAGAAGACAAAACGACTCAAACAAAGTGATAAAATGAGAATATACCCACTACACAACTCAAACTTCAAAAACTGGTTCAATTCTGAGATTAAAACTGAGGAGATATCGTCGGAACACCCGCCAATACCTAAAAGCAGCTTCTGCTCTTCTTGTCCTCACTTGATGTTTGTAGATTTTAGAAATTTGGGAATTTATGCTTTCTTGAAGTGGTAAAAAATTAATACAAAAGCATCTATTTTTTTCCTTCCCCATTTCTTAGATGGAGTATAGAAAAGTGTTGTTCGTCTGTACAAAATAGAAGAGTATTATGAGTATTTTTGTCGAGGTGTTACTCTTAAAATTCCTTTAGTTTTTTTTTTTAATTTAATTTAATCAATAATTAAACTAATCTTATTTCAATTTTCAAACATATTAAACTTATGTATTCCAATTGTCAAATACACTAAAGTTATACATATAAAAAAACATTACAAATTAAATAAACAGTAAATAACTAAATATATAAAATATAATCATATTAGACTGCTGATATTCATAATATATCAAATAAATAAATCATAATAAAAATAAAATTTAATTAACTTAATATATATATAATTTACTCCGTGTATGTCACATTCCTCACATATCCTTACCAATTTAAAATATATAGATTATTTCGTGTATGTCATATATTTATTAACTTAAAATATATAGATTATTCCGTGCACGTCACGGAGTTTACTAATTTAAAATACATAAATTATTCCATGTCACGGATCCTTACCTAGTAGCACTAGTAATAAGAATTCGGTTATTTGATTTGTAGTTTACAATCTAAACCTCTATGATATACCTATTAATATTTGATTTCGTAAAATAATGTGACATTTACAAAGAAAGAGTAAAAATACCCAAAGGAATTAGGGCCTATTTTATTTGCATTTGGATGAGAAATGAAAAGCGGGAAAATCCAAATGATTTCGTCTCTCTCTCTTCACCAAACTCTCTCAATCTCTCACAGACACAGTTCCTTATATCTCCAGTCTTCACTTGAATTCTCGAGTTAGATCCTACATTTCCTTCGCTCACAGCAAAAATTTCTTAAATTTCACCTGAAAACCTGAGATTTTTATTTGGAAAGAGAAGATCCCAATTCACAGTTTTTAGGGTTTCTGCTTAGGGGTATGAATGATCCAATCTCTCCCTACAGAAGCTTAAATTTCGTGCGTCTTCAGAGAAAATGACGAGTTACGGTGGCGGTGGAGTTCGCAGCGAGAGGATTCATACAGTTCAGCCGGAGAGGGATTTGGTGGCAAATTGGGAAGTTGATTTGTCGAAAAAGCTAGAAGAGTACCTCCTCAAAATTTGTACCGGAGAAATCACCGGAAACGAAGAAGATGGGCACATTCCTGTGAATTTCGCCGAAGGTCTGTGTTTTTTGTTCAATTCAATTTCATATCATTCCAATTGAAAATTGGGTTTTGAATGTATGTTATTTTGTGGATCTGTAGCTGCTTTGCTGCTTCAGGGTTCGGTCCAGGTTTACAGCAAGAAAGTAGAATACTTGTATAATTTGGTTCTACGTACGTTGGATTTTCTATCCAAGCAAAGGTTTGTCCTTTTTTTATTTCTATTTTTCTTTTCGAATTCGCTGTTGTTGCCTAAGTGAATAACCAAATGTAGTAGAACCGGATAAAAGATCAATACTTGTATTAGAGATACTTCAAGCATCTCAGGTTTTGGGGCTAACTTTGCTTTCATCTTTCTCTATGTGTATGGTTTTTGTTTTGTGTTCACTGATGAAATGAATCTATACCATGATTTCACCTTAAAAAACGCCTCTTTTTTTTCTATAAAGATGCTGTGTTAGGCGGTGACTTTATGATATCTTAAATTTTTTTAGTAATCGTCAGCTATGGTGACCTTATCACTTGGAAATTTGCATCCTTTTTCTTTTTGTAATTCTTGGGCAAACGATAGACCCCAGTCATTGTTGTCTCTTAATCAAGCAAAGGCTGTTTATCACATTTTTTACAAAGACTATGTATTAAAAGGTTAACTGAGGTTCTCTGATTAGTCAATTGTTCTTGCTATTTCAAACAGAGATCAGGAACAGTCCAAAAGTACATCAAGCGAGGCTGAGGCAAGCTCCTCACGTCAGGTTGGTGAAGAAGAAAATGATCTCTTCTGGAATGTAGATGATATCCCAGGTAGACAAAGTTCTGAAACTTAACATTTTATCCTGGTGCCACTCGTGGGAGCCAATTTCTAATCCCGTTACTGTTAATGAAATAGTGGACCCAAAGAATAGCTTGGACAGCTCGGTTGGCGGAGATTCCTGTCCTAGTCACTTTGTCAAGCCTCCGGCTAATCTAGTTGTTCTTGAAGGTGACTGCTTGGATACTAGTGGTGACGGAGGAGAACTGGAATCTTATCTGGTATAGCTTGTTCTTCCATCTCTTAGACCATTGGAAAATAAATAAATAAAGCCTGGGTTTTGAACTCCGTTTTAACTTCATGTCTTGCAGTTGGCAACTACACATCTCTACCGGGATTTTATTCTATTAGACTCATGTGATTCTGTAGCGGTAAATGAATTTTTAGGTGATAACTACGCCGGTAAAGGAAAGAACAGTGCTCACAGAGGCAGCTCAGTTCGTAAAAGTTTTCACTCATCAGCAGGACGATCTGGAGGAATTGCTCGTAGATCATCTGCGGGAAAGAATCAGGGCCCCAATTTGAACTTGTCCCCAATATGTGGGAATGGTCCTGATGTTCAAAATTGTGACCAGGGGTCTCAGCCTCCTGTTTTTGGAGACGATGATCATGGTTTTGAAATGGATTATGACCATGGAGGAACCATGGATTTGAGTGACACAGATGATGATGAAGATGATCCATGGAAGCCATTGAATCCCTATGAACCAGGGAAGTTGAAAGTGAAGCCTTTCAAAAAAGGTGAGGAAATGGCTATTGTTTTCTTGATTGATATCTGAAGTTATATTTTTTACTTCTGGTTCATGTTCTACTTTATTTCTTGAGCAGTCAAAAATTTCAGAAAGATTGGAGGAAGCCTTACCAAGGACCATATGACTTCCATGTTTCCTCTTGCTAGACCCAACGGTCCCATCAGTACAGAGCTTGGCGGAATTTGGGAGAGGCACCATTGTGCTAGTAAAGATGATAGAGAATCACAAGACATTCCCTATTACGAGAAGGTCAGTGTTTCTCTATACCTTTTATCTGATATTTTCATGCAACAAAAAAAAACTGACTGTTTTGATGTCAGCTTCGAGAGTTGCTTGTGAATGGAGGAAACAAACCTTTTGGTGCTAACGGCAATCACAATGATAAGGATAACCATGACGAAGCTATTAATGACGACTTTCATGATTTTGGGGCACATGATGGTGACGATCCAGAACATCCGTTCATGGATGAAGATGTTCTCAATATGGTGAGTAGTTTCACTAATTTGATCATATTCTGGTGGAAATATATGAAACCCTTATTCGCTTATCTGAATTCATTCAGGATGATGGTGGAGCTGCAGAGTTTCACAACCAAGATGGATTTGGAAACAAGGAATCACATTGTCAAGAAAGCTTGGAAGATCTTTGTCGCTCACACTTGGTAACTACATTGGTGTTTTTTGGCTCCATTTGCGTATGGATGCTCAAATGTTCTAATTTTTTTTGTAGGATGCTCTTCTTGCGAACATTGCTAAAAGTGAGAAGCAAACAGATCTGGCTGCTCGGGTTTCATCGTGGAAACAGAAAATTGAGCAAAACCTAGAAGAACAAGTAATATCTTTCTCTTAGGTTTCTGTTACCATTTACCTGAAGTCAGAGATCTGATGCATTTTCTATATCCTCTGGTTTATTTTCTATGATCAGGAGCTACACCCTCCTTTTGACATTCAAGAATATGGAGAAAGGATTATCGACAAACTGACTGTTGAAGAGAGTGGAAACGTCGAGACCTTTACCGATCTCATGAAAGACCAAGATAAGCATGATGTAGCTCGGGCTTTCTCCGCGCTTCTCCAGTTGGTAAGTCACACGGGAAAACATTTTCTGTCTGTTAACCAAACAAGATATTAAACATTTGCATTATGATTTGCACAGGTGAACAATGGAGAAGTTGATCTTGAGAAACCTGGAAACTCTACAGACCAACCAACATGCTATACAGCGGTTAATCCTTTCAGTGTTCGGTTGCTCAATGATCATAACAGAAAGAATGAGAAAATAGGGATGCATTTACCCCGGAAACGAGCTAAGTCCCCAATAACCAAAAGTTAAATCTGACGAGTCACCAGTTATAACTGGCATTATGCAGATGCTATGTATAACATTTGGGTGGCTTATGGTGAAATGCTGAAGTTTGACATGGTATATAATTTGTGATACAATATATTAATTTCTATAAGTCAGTAATTGTGTGTTTGTTTCTAAGTTTTTATCCTTTCTTCGCCTCAGTACTTGCATGATATAATTATCTTTAAGTTTGTCTTCTTATGTTTGTATCATTCTCTCCATGTTCTCATAATTAAATAAAACTCTGTATGTAAATTCCTAATTATTAGAATGAGAAATGTTGAGCCAAAGAATTAAATTCATCTGTGGTCATGATTGCGTTCTCTATGTGCAGGCTATTGTTTTCTATGAGCTTGTTTTCCACTTCAATCCACATTGTGCAGAGGCTTGCAACAATTTGGGAGTACTTTACAAAGACCGTGACAATCTTGAGAAAGCTGTGGAGTGTTATCAGGTATTATTTTTGCTGATATTTGCAGCGTTTCATGAGAGTTTCATTATGTTTTGTGGCTTATAATATCTCCTAACCTATGTAGATGGCTCTATCAATCAAACCAAATTTCGCACAGTCACTAAATAACCTTGGTGTCGTCTACACAGTCCAGGTTTGATATAGATCAAGAGCGGCTAACCTTTTTCTTAATTTAATCTCTAGAGCCAATATATTGCCAATTCCTCTGATATTACAGGGAAAAATGGATGCTGCTGCCAGCATGATCGAGAAGGCCATCATCCTTGCAAATCCCACATAGGCAGAAGCTTTTAACAACTTAGGTTTGATTTCTTCTCCCGGTCCTTATGATTTTATTTTTACGTGAGACCACTGCTTGGAAATTATATTTCTGAGTTTTAGATTTTATGTTTTTTCCTTTTTTTTCCACCTTCCTGGTGCTAAGTATCTTTTAGTTTCTGTTCTAACCAGTTTAATGGTGCAATTCAAATGTAGGTGTTCTTTACAGGGATGCTGGAAATATAACTATGGCTATTGATGCTTATGAGGAATGCCTTAAGATAGATCCAGATTCGCGCAATGCTGGTCAGGTATATATGCCCTCGCTACCTGTACTTTAACAGGCTCTTCTTGATATAAGGTTGAAAGATATATGTGTTTGAAACCTTCCCGTCTTTTATGTAGAACCGATTGCTTGCCATGAACTACATAAACGAAGGACTCCATGACAAACTATTTGAGGCTCACAGGTTTGCACATATATTGTTAACTTGGATTTGTGTTCTTGCTACTTCCATGTGATTAACAGTGAAACTCTTGTGAACACAGAGACTGGGCTTGGCGCTTCACAAGATTACATCCACAGTACACTTCATGGGACAATGTGAAAGATCCAGAGCGACCTATCACCATTGGATACATCTCACCAGATTTCTTCACTCATTCAGTATCTTATTTCATTGAAGCGCCCCTCACACATCATGATTTACAAATTACAAAGTGGTGGTTTATTCAGCGGTCGTTAAGGTATGATTTTTCCTGAAAAAGCTTCTCCTTATATAAGTACATTTTTTGCATAGAGCAATTCATTTCCTTTGTTCTCATGGCATTTTTCCTCTTTGAGCAACCCTTACTTTCTCATGGCATTACAGCAAGATGCAAAGACTTACAGATTTAGGGATAAAGTGTTGAAGAAAGGTGGAGTCTGGAAGGATATATACAAGATAGATGAGAAAAAGATAGCAAGTATTGTCTGAGAAGACAAAATTGACATTTTGGTAGAACTCACTGGTCATACGGCAAACAACAAGTTGGGAATGACCTGTAGACCAGCACCTGTTCAGGTGAGATTATTAAAAGAACTATATCATGTTGTTTTGGATTTTCTTTTCACGTTCAATTTCAAGTTACTAAATTTGGTTGTAATATCAGGTTACTTGGATCGGCTATCCAAATACTACAGGTTTGCCTACTGTTGATTACAGAATCACGGATTCGTTGGCTGATCCACCAGACACCAAACAGAAGTACGTACTGGTTCATAACAGGATGTTTTGCTTGGGTTTCAGAGTGGTGCAAATACAGTACTTAGTATTTTTTTTGTGATTGCAGACAAGTTGAGGAGCTAGTTAGGCTTCCGGAGTGTTTTCTTTGCTATACACCTTCCACAGAGGCTGGTCCTGTTTGTCCAACACCAGCGCTTTCCAATGGTTTTGTGACATTTGGTAGTTTCAACAATCTCGCAAAGGTTAGATAGATATACTTCTTCTTGGATCATACACACCAGGCTTATCTCTTTTAACGTTTTAAAAGGGTTTATATCTCTGTATTTTTGCAATCACAGATCCCTCCCAAGGTGCTGCAAGTGTGGGCTAGGATACTGTGTGCAGTTCCCAATTCCTGTCTAGTGGTAAAATGCAAACCTTTCTGCTGCGATAACATTAGGCAGAGATTTCTCACAACACTGGAGCAGCTTGGGTTAGAATCAAAGCGTGTTGATCTCTTGCCGTTGATTCTTTCAACCACGACCATATGCAAGCTTATTCATTAATGGATATTAGGTATGATTTGACACGCTGAGGCTAAATAGATTCACATGTTCAATTTACATTTCATGCAGTTTGGATACATTCCCTTATGCTGGAACTACCACTACCTGTGAATCGCTCTACATGGGAGTTCCATGTGTTACAATGCTGGCTCAGTACATGCTCATAATGTTGGTGTCAGTCTTCTCAGCAAAGTTGGTAAGTTCTCAGTAAAGTTTGGCTTCTTGCCAAAATTGGTTTCCCCGAGACATCTTTTAGCTAATGCAACCATTTCTTGATCCAGGATTAGGACACCTTGTTGCCAAAAACGAGGATGAGTATGTTCAGTTATCTGTTGATCTAGCATCTGATGTCATAGCTCTTTCTAAATTGAGAATGAGTCTCCGGGATCTAATGGCTGGATCTCCTGTTTGTAACGGTCCTTCCTTTGCTGTTGCTCTTGAATCCGCATACCGGAATATGTGGAAAAAGTACTGCAAAGGTGAAGTACCATCCTTAAGGCGAATGGAAATGCTGCAAAAAGAGGTTCAAGAAGATCCCTTAATCTCAAAAAGACTTGGGATCAGCAAGACTCAACATTACTGGAGAAGCCACTCCTTCTATCAAGGCCAATGGTTCTGCTCCTGTACCTTCCTCTTTACCAACCCAATCCTTGCAGCTTTCAAAGAAATGGACTCCACTAGTTAAAGACAAAAACAGGAAAACCAGAGATACCCGGCGTATCAAGCTGCTGCGAAATGTAGGAATATTAAGAAAGGTCAATCAATGTCTTTGCAGATTGTGGACCCGTATGGGAAAAGATGAGAAAGAAAAGAGTCCCTGAGCTCTTCCTGCTTTTTACTCCCAAAGACTAGGAACTAGACTTTAGATTACTGCTTGTGTGGTAAAAAGAATAGTAAAACCACCGTCTTTTTTTTGTTCTGTCGCTTTTCACTCTTAGTTTAGCTTTATATGATTCTCGGGGAAGTCATTAGGTGGAAGTGGATTTGGAGTTTTTCTTCTCATTTTGAGAGATCATGTTGTGTAACAATTAGGGTAAGGCATTTTAGGCTGCTTGTTTTCATGTGTTAGATAATGAAATCATATGATAGTAAATATTGTTATAGCCAAAGCTTTCCAGTGCTTAACTATTTCATGTAGCAACTTTTAAAAATCCTGCTTAAACTAAATTCCATAAAACTCAGATCAAAGTTGGCATATTCCCTTTCGGTTAGTGAAAGGAAAAAAGTGAAAGACCTAATGAATGAAAACTCTATAAATAGTTAAATCTAGAGACTTTTGACTTATATTATTGTAAACTTATGTTGCCAACTCCATATGATCTCTCTTTAATTAAATAGTGTTGAGAGAGTAAAAAGCAAGCAACTACTCTTCGTTTCCCACTTCTCTGCTCCATTGATTCCACCAAAACCCTAAAGACCCTATAAAAAACATAATCCCTCACCCCTTCACTCTCATCATTCAACACCAAAGCATCAAACATTCTCTGATCCCTTTCAAAGCAAGACAAAAGATTAAGTCTCAAGAAACAAAATAACAGATATGAAGAACGAATCCACCACCATTGATGTCCCTACAGATTCCAGCTCAGCCATGAAAGGCAAAGCTCCTCTTATCGGTGTGGCTAGAGACCACGCTACCACTGGCTCAGGTGGATACAAGAGAGGTCTCTCTATCTTCGACTTCCTCCTCCGTTTAGCCGCCATTGTTGCAGCTTTAGCCGCTGCTGCAACGATGGGAACAAGCGACGAGACTCTTCCCTTCTTTACACAGTTCTTACAGTTCGAAGCTAGCTACGACGATCTACCAACTTTCCAGTACGACTTATAGATGTCTGATCAATCAAAACAGATTCTTATGTTTCTTGTGCAGCAAGTGACTTAACTAGGTCATATTTTTTTCAGGTTCTTTGTGATTGCCATGGCCATAGTAGCAGGATATCTCGTCCTGTCTCTTCCTTTCTCCGTCATCACCATTGTTCGCCCTCTTGCCACCGCACCAAGACTCCTCTTGCTCGTTCTTGACACTGTATTGCTCAAAACTCTTCAAATTTTAATGTTGTTTTGCAACTTTTAAAAAATATTTTTAGACTACCAAATTTTAACACATATGATTTAGACAATATATTTCTAGTAGCATTTTTTCTTTAAATTCTGTTTTAGTATTAAGTAAAATAATAAGAATTGTGTTGGGGACAGGCGGCTCTGGCGTTGAACACGGCGGCTGCTTCATCGGCGGCAGCGATATCGTATCTAGCGCACAATGGAAACCAGAACACGAACTGGCTCTCCATTTGCCAACAGTTTGGAGACTTCTGTCAGAAATCCAGCGGAGCTGTTGTCTCCGCCTTTGTCTCCGTTGTTTTCTTCACCATCCTCATCGTCCTCTCCGGTGTCGCTCTCAAAAGGCCTTAATCATACATACCCCTATATGCATGTTTTAATCATATTTGTAAAAAATTATGTCATTTTGTGTAATTCGGTGTGTTGTATTAATCTTTTTTTCTAAGGAAAGTGAAAGTGTGATTGTTTGTGAAAAATCGAAATGATTTTCTCTTCTTTGGTTAGTATAAAAAATAGATTATAAACTGTCTCCGACATTTGTTTGCCACTCGCCGTCGCGTCGTCGCCTATGTAATTTTTAATATTTTCCGAAATGCTGAAAACGATAGTGCTACGGGAGTAGCACAGAAATATCTTACGTGGCGTTAAATCATTGGACATTCACGGAGTCTCATTGCTGTGAGTTTTCTCTGCTCCTTTTTGGTCAAATAAGGATAAACGAGCCTTCTTGGTGCCACGTCACCTTTTTCTCTTCCTCTCCTTCGTCTTCTTCACTAATGATTCATTTTCTCGTCAATCTTCTCCATTTTCTCACCAAACCAAAATCGTGAAAATTATTTTCCCGCTTCATGTAAATGGCAGTTAGACTACAGCGACCTGGTCTTCTATCGTCAAGGTAAAGCAAACTCACTACAGTTTCGTTTCACCTTTAGATTAGTTCCCTTCAATTTCTGATCCTTTCGAGAAATTTGGTGGATATAATTTGGGTTTTCTCATCGAACATCTTCAATCTGGGATTGTTACTGAAGATGATTATGTAAGACTTGAACAATTAGCTTAATTTATCTATATGCTAGCTTGCCGAATTGTTTCAACATTTTAAGTTGATTGTGATATTTTTCGATTCGATTGTCCTTGAAAATGTATTGTTAGTTCAGTTCTTGTTTCCATTAGCAAAGGCCATAAAGAGAAACTGAGATGAATGATGTAACTTTATTTCTTCTGCAAAACTTAATGAGGTCTTCTAAGGAATCTATTTGTTCCCAATAGACCATTCTTTTGATTTTAGTGACTGCTTAATCAATAATCTCCTCTTTGTAGCTCTTCAAACCCATGTCTTCCAAAGATGTCTATTATAACTTTTATATCCTGCAAAAAGGCTGTACACTTGGAATACTTATCGAATTGCTGGAGCAATCCGAGGAGTCAATTGTTTCTAAGATATGGTTTTCTGGAAAGGAGCAAAAACATTCTTAATAGGCAACCGTTTAACAAGAAGAAATCACGGAGGCGGATCCTGGCATCTGCTGATGATGGAGTGGCTATTAATGGAAGTTCCCAGCCAAGATCTAGCAGTAATTTTGGGGAGATGAGGGCCAATTTCACCGGATCAATACAAGAAGAAAAAAACTGTAATGGACTCATCAAGTCTTTGCACGATGCTGCCAGAACTATTGAATTAGCAGTTATAGAGAAGATTATTCCGTCCAGATTTTCATGGTTTCCTGTGACCTGGCTTGGTGCTGATCGAAATGCATGGGTGAAGACTCTTTCATATCAGGTCCGTATGTGCCTTTTAGTTGCTCTGTCCCATTTTACTACTAATCCATGGTGGTGTTGACATTAGTTTGAATCCTATTTTCACTTGCAAACCAAGTGTTTCTTGTCAATGTTTTGTCTCCAGTATTCTCAATTCAACTTACACTCATGATTCACAGGCGTCTCTGTACTCCTTACTACAAGCAGTAACTGAGATTTCATCTAGAGGAAATTACAGAGACGAGGATGTTAATGTCTTTATCCAAAGGAGGTACTGCACCAGTTACTTATTGAATACAACTTGTCAATACGCTTTGCTTCCTAAAAACTTATCTCAGCTACTTCCTTGTCAAAAGATTAGATTTCCTTTACTTAATCTGGTAGATAATTATCTGAAATAGTTAAGCTATCAATGCAACAGCTATATTGGCTTTCTGAGTCATGCCATCTTTCTCTTCTAATGAATCTTTGCATGGCTAAGTCAACCCATGAATACAAACTTACTAGTCTTTGCAAAGATTGTGTGGATTTCCAGTGGTGTTTCTTTGTGGTATATATTTCCCGCATATTCTTCTGAGGATTCTTCTTTAATCAAAGTCGGAAATCTCTCTGGAACTGGTCGTTGCTATGTAACACTTAACATTTGAATTTTTTTTTCCGTGCACATGCTAAACTTTTGGCATTATACAGCTTATCACGCCAAGTTTCTCCCCTTGAAGATATGATGCGAGATAATCTATCCTCCAAACATCCTAAAACCTATGAATGGTTTTGGTCCGAGCAAGTTCCTTCTGTAGTGACATCTTTTGTGAATTATATTGAAGGGGACCAACGATTTGTTGCTGCCACTTCTACGTATGTTTTCTCTCTCAATTCTCCTTCTTTTTGGTTTAACACCTCCAAATCTCACCTTATTAGTAAGTACTGTGAAACACTAGTTTGACTGTGAGGTTTTGATGAAGTAACGATGCTTTATGGTTCATTCCAGCTATGCAAAAGGAAAGTACGCAGCTGCAAGTAATGCAATTGAGGTGTCACTTCTCATGCTTGTGCTCAATTGCATTGCAGCAATCACGAAAGTTGGCCCGGCAAAATTTTCCTGCCCACCCTTCTTCTCTACAGTTCCAGACACAACTGGAAGATTGATGGAAAAAGTTGTAGACTTTATTACACTCCCTCAAGCATATCATTCAATCAAAAGCATAGGCCTACAAAGAGAATTTCTTACTCATTTTGGTCCTCGCGCAGCAGTATGCAGAGTAAATGGTGACATTGCTACAGATGAAGTTGTTTTCTGGGTCGATCTTATACAGAAACAGCTGCAGCGGGCTATAGATCGGGAGAAAATATGGTCAAAGTTAACAACATCCGAAAGTATAGAGGTAAGGATTAGAAGCGTCCAGAGGACACATCTAAGCAGCTTTCAGGATTCTGTGCAGTGGTCATATGAGCTTTTTTTTTCTTAGTTTAACTATGAGGAGCATAATAGCTTGTCTAGATCACTTTGTAAGTGCCATTTCGAACATGAGAAAGGGGCACAAACAGTTTATAAATTTAAGGGAAACCTAATCTAGATAAAGTGACGCTTATAGAAACAAAGAGTATATTGGGAGATTTTAGTTTACAGAGTTCTTTTTTGTAAAGAGACAGTGATTCCAAGTTTGTCTCAATATTATTATGCTGTAAGATGTATGGCAGTATGCTTCTATATAAATCTTCTGAAGTAATTGGCACCTGTTGGTGCCTTGCAGGTTTTGGAGAGAGATTTAGCCATTTTTGGATTCTTCATTGCTTTAGGCAGGAGCACACAGTCCCTTTTAGCTGCAAATGGTTTTGATTCTCTGGAGAATCCTTTGGAAGACCTTGTTAGGTAATTGTCACTGTTTCACCCTATTTCCATTCCCATAAACTTTTGCAAGTTTGTGTATCACACTCTTGACCTATACTCGTGAACTTCTTTAATTTAGGCATCTTATTGGGGGCAGCGTCCTGTACTATCCTCAACTTTCATCCATCAGTTCATACCAGCTGTATGTAGAGGTAGACATTAATCAAATCCTCGGTGAAAAATTCTAAGGACCATTTTGATGTCTTACCAAGGAAATTTATTGTGTAGGTTGTTTGTGAAGAACTAGAATGGATTCCTTTCTATCCAAACAATACTGGCACACAGCCTCCAAAACAATCACATGGGCATAGGAGCAAACCAGAACGGCCACCTAATTATGAAGTTATTCCCCAACTGTTGGATGTTTGCTCTTATTGGCTACAGAGCTTTATTAAATATAGTAAATGGCCAGAGAATCCTTCTAATGTCAAGGCAGCAAAATTCTTATCCAAAGGGTATGTGACATAGTGTCTACTCAATAATTGGATAGTAAACAAATTAATTAGTTAACGTACTGACTATCTTTTTTAGTGTTCAGGCACAAGAGTTTGATTCGGTGTAAGGAAGAACTGGGGATATTAAAGTAAGATATCGGAAATCCCCTCTCTCTGATTTATACATTCAAGCCTGCATTTGGAAATTACTTTCCTGCTTGATTGGTATACTGTACTAATGCTTGAACGTGCATAATAGTAGTATCTGCGGAAAAATACTTCAAGCGAAATTCAAAGCATGTGTCTTGGATTTATACACTTCTGTCATAGTTACAATAAATTGTGTAAAGGCATCCTTGACAGTCATCTCCATGAACTTTTTCATTTGTCACATTCATTATTCTGGGGCCTGCCTTTATCAGTAACTATCAATTCAGCAGACAGTCTGCATTTGGATAACATGCGATGCAGGATGAAAGTAACAGAAACCAGTTTTTTTACAGGAATGCGTCATCAATTGATAGAGAGTCGAACTCATTTGACAAGGTTGGTCTTCTATGAATTGGTTTATTGGGAATGACCGCTGTATTTCGTATGGTACACTCCTTGTTCCTGTCAAAGTTGTCATAGTGAATACAATTAATATACTAACAGTACATAGTCCCCAGGCCCTAGAAAGTGTAGATGAAGCCCTCGTGAGACTAGAAAGCCTGCTACAGGAGTTGTATGTATCAAACTCATCGTCTGGAAAGGAACAAATAAAAGCCGCTTGCTCTGACCTAGAGAAAATTCGGAAGCTTAAGAAAGAGGCTGAATTTCTGGAGGCAACTTTCAGAGCCAAAGAAGCTTCCTTGCAACAGGTTTCTATTTTCCATTTTCACTTTTTGCTCTGTTTTTTCCAGGATTTGAGTATGATATATCTGAATGCTAGATGGACCAAAGCAAACAAATTGTATCCCTTGGCATCAATCTCACTATAGGATGAGAAACATTGAATTGCAAAATGCATATTGTGTTCTTAAATTTGTGCGGAAGACTAAAATGATTCTCGGGACTCAGGGATGTGACAAAAATGATTCTCGGGAATCCTACGTGGTACAAAAACGATATTTTAAAGGGAAAGACACAAAGAATGCAATTAGTTCAGAAGATCAAGGCAAAAGGTACACTTCACGTCTACCTTGTTAGTTTGAACTGTATAAGCGTGACTCTCTCTTGTTCTACTCTGGTCACAATAACGTATATGTAGTTTTCCTTTGCATTAGTATGAGTCGTGGGTTCTGGGGATTCTTTGTACGGAGTCGAAGGAGAAAGCCTGATCCTGAGTTTTCGGTAAGCTTCCATTTTGTGATCTTATCTTAAGTATTCTGGCAACGGGCTCTGAATATGTAGTATTCTGAAATCTTCAGATGACTGTTCTGTGTACTACTCCGTGTTTCTTCAGTCAGTTACATAGTATTATTTCATTTTCGTTACAAGGAGTTGATGCATTTAAAGTCCAGTCATATCTTGTCTAGCACGGATAAACGTTTCAGGAGTTTTTTTAGCATATGCAGGGAGACGTATATATTGGGAAATCCAGTGGAAACTTACTTAGCATGGACTCGGAACCAAATGAGATCAGTCGATTCGATATTTTAAGGAATGAGCTGATAGAACTGGAACAGCGGGTCAAAAGGAGCACAGATCAGTCAGTAGATGAAGAGGTTAGTAACTGCTGCAAGATTTCTTCAATGTAAATTGCTAGTTTCAGTAATGCACTCATTTCCTCTTAAGTTAAATAAAAAGTTTCTAACCAAAAAGAAAAATGAAACGACACATTTACCAAACAGTGAGTTTCAGTTGAATTAAATAATGGTTATAAGAGGAAAGAGGAAATCCTCATGTAAACCATCATTTTAGAAATAAGTCAATCCGTGGATGATGAATACCTAATCCTCTGTTGTGCTCTCCAGCTCTGTTATTGTCATTATTAAACTTCTCAATATGGTAGAAGATGACCAATCAACTCCTTTTTAGTATTCTAAAATGTTGGGTCTTGCGTTTATTATGTCGCCAGTGCAAGCTTCCAAGTGTTTGTTTATATTTTATAGGAAAGAATCTCTGAGGATCCTCCTCAATCAAACAGTAGAACGAAAAGTGTTCAGTTGGTTCAGACTTCAACAAAGGAAAACATAATCGAGAAAACACTTCAAAAGCTAAGAGAAGCCACCACGGTATCAATACTAAAGCTATATGACATGTTTTTGTGTCATTGGGTCATTTTCTTATCCTCTGTCAGCCTGGTTAACCTTTTTCTATTTACAGGTGGTGTTGCAAGGTACTCAGCTTCTTGCAATTGACTCAGCAGCTGCTATGGAGCTAGTTCGGAGGTCTCTGATTGGTGATGAATTAACAGAAAAAGAAAAGAAAGCTCTGCGCAGAACCATGACTGACTTGGCATCAGTTATTCCCATCGGGATTCTAATGCTTCTTCCTGTAAGTAAAAAATAACCTTAAAGAGAAGTTGATGTTCACTCTTTTGTTATTCTGATCATGTTATACACTTTGTCTGCATGTTTAATTAGTTGCTTAGTACAAACCTGCGGCACTAACCTCTGCACTGTTAACATTTCTCATTCACAGCTGCATTTTCTAAGTCTCAGGGACGAATTTAATGAGTAAGCTATTCTGAACAGGTTACAGCGGTTGGTCACGCAGCCATGCTGGCTGGAATTCAGAGATATGTGCCAGGCCTGGTAAGCACGCCTTCTCTGTATATAGATCCATCAGAATTCAAAACCTTCTCTCAGAATCAGTCTTGATAATATCCTTCATTCAGATTCCTTCCACATATGGGTCCGAAAGGTTGAACCTATTGAGACAGCTTGAGAAAGTCAAGGAACTGCAAACAAATGAAACTGAGACCGAAGAAGGCATTGAGGAAATAGCATTATGACTATAGAAAGAAGCCATATATACTTGTCCCTCTTTTCATTTGGTTCGGTAATTCATTGCCAATAGTTGCGCATAGAGAATCGCATTCCATGTGTCAGGTACACCGGGTAAACACCAGTGACTGCAGTCTTGAGGAGCATCTTCAGGAGTTCCAGGTTCTCGATACCGCGAAGGATGAGCATCTTTTCTAAACTCGGTCAGATATGTAATGTTCAGAAACTTAACCTTACTATGTTCATATCTCATTTCTTGGATTACTCGAGAGATATAATTGTTGTGGATAGGGTCAGGTTCCATTTTCTTGATATCAATCTCTGGCTCTGTCTCTGCATCGCACAAACCACCCAAGTTCCATGTCCCATTCCTGCAACGCCCAAAAAGCTCAAACCTGGTCAAATTTCTAGAGACTTTCGTCTGATTTTTCCTCTTTAATTGTTCGGAAACAGACCTGTAGTGTACTGGAGAAAAGCTTCTGAAGAAGACATAACTACTGTCAGAATCTAGTTTCTCTAAAACCCACGACTTCCATGTCTTTAAAGACTTCCCAAATCCCTCCATTACTCCCATTGTCTTGTTCAATTTACCTCCCTCCTGAAAATAGCAACCCCTGCAACAACAGCAAAAACCAGTAAGACTCATCAACCACCTGTCTTGTTTCCAGAATGTTGAATTGAACATAAAGATTTTACGCGTTAAAGGTTTTGTCTTCGTTCCACCAATGTCCTGTATTGAAAACCAGAACATCAGACCCGACCCAATTTTTTGACTGCCAGTAAAACTCATCGACTCTAACCGTCATTTTGATATCTACCGGTGAGTTCTCAGGTGGCCGACCAACCACAACCAGAAACGGGGTTCTGTGATATTCGACGGTTAGGTTATGTTCCGGAAATCGCATTGAAAGGAAACCCTTATGCTTGCTTATAGGGTTCCCATTGACTTCACATATCTCAGATTTATTAGACACTGCTTGTGAAAGCATACATAGAAGAGATTCCCATTGGTTTCTTCCGATGGAATCTCCGACGAACACAATCCTCCCGTTCCGACTCCTCTCCAGAATATCACTTGCGTTAAATCTATTTTCGTTTCACACCATGATAACAATGTCACAATAGTTTTAACAAATAAAGTAAGGGAAAAATAGTTTTAACAAATAAAGTAAAAATTTTGAATTTGATTGGCGCAAGATTCATATTACAAAAGGTAATTATAAAGTCCTTAAAGCAATTCAAAAGTTAAGTGGGCAATTTTTAATTCATTTTAATTAAACATGGATTTTAATAAGCTTTGATTGTGGTAATAACTCTAAGACTCTAATGGATCAATGAATGCTTATAAATCTAAACCCTAGATGTTTGTTTTAGTCGGGACCAATACCTTAAGTTCCAAGCAAAATTACATAAGAATTAGTTACGTACCGTGGAAGATCGCAGCCATGTGGTTGCCATCGCCATTGTAGGAAACCAGAATCTTTTCTTCCATTGTTCAGACAACGAAAACCAGGATCCAGAAACCGACACTCTTCTCCATAAGAGGTTTCGTCCACATCACGGCGTCGACGAACCCATCTTCCGTATGAATAGTCGCATACGTCGTCGTTTCCTCGTTCCTTCGTTAGGGTTCGTGATGAAGATAAGAATCCAAAACAGAGATGAGGCTCGAAGCCGGCAAGGTCGACGACGACGACAGAGAATATTAGGAAGCTGATGAGAAGAGAGATCCCGACAAATATATGTTTCTTGATCTTCAAGGCTAAGAAGAAAGGAGACGAAGATAGAGAGAAAAGCTGCTTCTGAGAATTCGATTTATCTTGATGATGATCCATGTTGCATAAGATGCGATGTCTGTCTCTCTTTCTAAAGAAGAGATGTCAAAATGTGAATATGCGATCTTCTTTTGCGAGAGAAAAGTATTAATAAATATGTTTCGATTGGCAATAAATTCATAATTAAATTATTAATAGATCCATCATCAATTCATCCATGTGACAGACAAAAATATTAATAGTGTTATAAATCATTGTGGATTGTCAAACTCTAGTTCTGGCCCATCAGGCCCATATCCGATGAGACTTAAGACGGTTTATACTTTTCCTATTCCGAATAGGATTTACCTTTTATCTCTTGTATTGATTCCTATATAAAGGTTCTATTGGAACCTCATTATCGATAATACAACACACGAAATTCCCCCATAATTCTCTCTAGTTTACAACACGTTATCAGCACGATAGTCTCTAAAACCCTAGCTAGCACGCGATCTAAAACCCTAATCTGCCACGATCACAAAGCAAGCGGATCAAAGCAAAGCAAAGAAGATCTCTTGAAACCAGTCAATCTTATTTCACTCTGAGACTCGGTTCCCCCAATACATGGTAACGGGGTTGTGAAAAGATTGATTGAGTGTATTTCTTGAGGAAGATATCTGGTTCGTGATTTCCACTTTAAACCGAATCTCTAAGGTAAGTTCTAAAACCCTAGAACATATATAACCATGAAATCGGTAAACCCTAATTAAATTAGGAAATCTCCAAAACCCTAAAAGATGATCTATATTCGGATATATGTTCCAATGCTCGGTTGTTCGCTAACGGAAGTCATGTGTTCGGATGTATGATCCCATTGTTCCGATAAAAACCCTAATTATATAGCATGTTCAGTTTTTCATGTTCAATATTAATTGTATGATTGCTGGAGTGTCGCAAGACACGGATATTCTTGTGTGATTAATTATTATTTGTTTGTTGATATTCACGATGAGGTTATGAATTTGGTTAAATAATTATGAAACTCTAATTAATATGGATATTGCACATATATGTATAAACCCTAATTGATCCACATATGATTATTTGTTTGATTGATAAATTTAATTGCATGATTAATTATCATAAATTAAAATCCGATCAAAGCACATAGATATGTTAAGATCTTGCATGAAAATTCGATCATATAATTTTGCTAGATTATTATCGCATGAATTTATTTTACATAACCTTGCTATTTTATTAAATCGGTTGCATGATAATAATTGTCACAAATTAAAATCTGATCAATATATAAATATTTAAGCTGCATGAGAACCTTGCATGATAATTTGAACTTGTATTTTGAGCATGCTAAGTTGCTAGAATATTATCACGTAAATTGTTTTACACCATGCATGAATATTAAAATTTTGTGATACTTAAGAGAATATGATGCATAAGTTCAGATGTCGAATATCCAAAACTTGGAATTTGCTGCCCTTACTCTCTCGGGAGATAACTATCTACAATGGGCATTGGATATTAAGATCACTCTAAAGTCTAAAGAACTTGGCGAATGTATCGTTGAGAATAATAATGAGAATGAAAGAAATCGATACATGGCAATTATGATAATTCGCCATCATCTTGCTGAGAGTCTCAAAGATCAATATTTGACAATTGAAAATCCTCTTGACCTTTGGAACGAGTTGAAAACAAGATATGATCACCATAGAACGGTGATGTTACCAAAGGCAATGTATGAATGGAGGAATCTAAGGTTCCAAGATTTTAAATTCGTGGATGAGTATAACTCGGCCCTATTTAAGATTGTCTCTAAATTGAAATTGTGTGGTGAGAAAATAACTGAAGAAGAGATGCTTGAAAAGACATACTCTACATTCCACACAAGTAACGTATTGTTACAACAACAATATCGTGGAAAGGGTTTCGAGACATATGCAAGTTTGATCTCTTGTTTATTACTAGCTGAGCAAAACAATGAGTTATTGATGAGAAATAGTGAAATGAGACCTCCCAGATAAACCCCACTCCCTGAAACCTTTACGGCCACTGAAGAAAAGAAAGAAACAAATCATGTCCATAAAGAGTTTAATGGCCGAGGTAGAGGCCGAGGCCGTGGACGTGGAAGATGGCAAGGAGGACGTGGCCGCAGCTACAGTCCCTATGGCCGAGGATAAGGCAGAGGCCAAGGGTATCAACCCAACTTTAATCAACGCCGTGGAAGAGGCCGTGGCAATTTTTCTCAGCCACAAAACTCGGCCAACAAGCATGGATGCCATCGGTGTGGAATGGGAAATCATTGGGTCAAAACATGTAGAACTCTCAAGTATTTGATTGACCTCTATCAAGAGAGTATTAAAGGGAAGAATCCAGAAGCAAATTTGGTCCATCAAGATCATGAAAATGATTTTGATCATGAGCAAGATGATCTAATGCAATATGAAACTTCAGATTGTCTAAAAGAATAAAGTTGATCTCGACATTTAGTTTCTATGTTTGGTTTTGGTGTTTTTATTTGCTTGGATTTATGTTCTTGAATTTATTTGTTATTGCTATTATTTTGGATTTATTTGATTTAATGAAAGGATATTGTTTTAAGTCTCTAAAATATGATTATTGATTTTGAAGAATGAGTGATGACAAGGATATTTTCGTGGTGGATAGTGGATCAAGCCACACGATTCTAAGAGACAAAAGATATTTCATAAATCTCACACTCAAAAGTGCCAATATATGTACCATAGCGGGTATGGCTAATTTAATAGAAGGATATGGTCAAGCAAACATATTATTACCTAAGGGTACACATCTAGAAACAAGTGATGCACTATACTCACCGAGTTCAAAGAGGAGCCTATTGAGTTTTAAAGACATTCGAATGAATGATTTGCATATTGAAACTAAGGGCGAAGGGAATAAAGAATTTCTTATGATATTTGAACTCGCCAATGGCCATAAGAAAATCCTAGAAACCATACCTGCCATATCTACAGGCCTTTATTGTGCTAAGATAAATATGATAGAAGCAAATGTCACGGTAAACAAAGTGTTTTCCGAAAATTTCACTCTATGGCATAACCGGCTTGGCTATCCCGGTTCTAACATGATGCGAAAATTGTTATTAAATACAAATGGGTACACATTGAAAGAAAGAAGAGTTATCCCAAAGAATCTCACGTGTGAAGCATGTTCACTAGGGAAACTCATAGTCAGGCCATCACCAGTAAAAGTGAATAAGGAAACATTGAATTTTCTAGAAAGAATACAAGGTGACATATGTGGACCAATTCACCCACCTTGTGGGACGTTTAGATATTTTATGGTACTTATTGATGCATCCACGAGATGGTCATACGTATGTCTATTATCAACTCAAAATTTGGTATTTGCGAGATTACTTGCTCAAATAATTCATCTAAGAGCACACTTTCCAGATGTTCCTTTAAAGACTATACGTCTAGATAATACTGGTGAATTCACGTCCCAAGCGTTTAATGATTATTGTATGTCCATGGGGGTAAGTGTAGAACATTCTGTGGCACATGTACATACACAAAATGGATTGGCCGAATCATTTATCAAACGCATTCAACTAATTGCGAGGCCATTACTAATGAGATCAAAACTCCCGGTCTCAGCTTGGGGACATGCAGTTTTACATGCAGCTGAACTAATTCACATCAGGCCATTTAGTGAACACAAATATTCCCCATCACAATTGCTAACAGGTCATGAGCCAGACATATCCCATCTTAAGACATTTGGATGTGCCATATATGTACCAATTGCTCCACTACAGAGAAGTAAGATGGGACCTCAAAGGAGGATGGGGATATATGTTGGATATGATTCTCCCACCATAGTTAAGTACCTTGAGCCAACCACGGGTGATCTATTTAAGACCAGGTATGCGGATTGTCACTTTGACGAATCCAACTATCCAACATTAGGAGGAGATAATAACAGACTGGTAAAGGAAATTACATGGAATCAAACATCCTTAACATGGCAAGATCCTCGGACTAAAGAATATGAAATAGAAGTCCAAAAGATTATACATTTACAAAAGCTAGCTACTTCATTGCAGATTCATTTGCTGACACAAAGAGAGTAACAAAGTCATATATACCAGCTGTTAATGCACCAATAAGAATTGATGTCCAAGAGGGACACAATCAAGTTGCTACAGAATCTAAAGCGCGCTTAAAGAGAGGTAGACCATTAGGTTCCAAGGATAAGAACACTCGGAAATCAAAGAAAGGTGCAATGGGAGAATCCGAGGTTATTGGAACCCTAGACATGAATGAACCAAAGGAACCAAACATTGATACTCGGGACGCCGAGCTTCAAGGTCCTGAAGTTCTTGACAATAATGAGATCTCAATAAACTATGTCATGTCTGGAAAATAATGGAATAGAATATGTCGACGTTGATGAAATATTTGCATACAAGGTAGCACTTGACATTATGGATATAAGTGAGGATCTAGAACCCACGTCAATATTAGAGTGCACTCAGAGAAAAGATTGGATTAAATGGAAAGAATCTATAAACGTGGAGTTAAATTCATTAAGGAAGAGGAATGTATTTGGTCCTATAATCCGGACACCTCTTGATATTAAACCAGTTGGACACAAATGGGTCTTTGTGAGGAAAAGGAATGAAAATAATAAAATCGTGAGACATAAAGCATGGCTTGTTGCACAAGGATTCATGCAAAGACCAGGAATAGATTATGAGGAGACATACTCCCCTGTGGTGGATGCTACAACATTTAGATTCCTAATAAGTCTGGCCATAAGAGAAAATTTGGATATGCGGTTAATGGATGTTGTAACCGCATACTTATATGGTCCACTGGATAATGAAATATATATGAAAGTCCCAGAGGGAATTGAGCTCAAAGATAAAAAAAGTTCTCGAGAACAACATTGTATAAAGTTGAACAAAAGTCTTTATGGATTGAAACAATCAGGTCGAATGTGGTATAATAGACTAAGTGAATATCTAGTCAAAGAGGGCTATAAGAACAACCCCATAAATCCGTGTGTATTCATAAAAAAATTTACTAAGGGGTTTGTAATCAACGCGGTGTATGTAGACGACCTGAATATCCTAGGAACCTCTGAGAAAATTTCTCAAACAGTCGAATATCTAAAGAAAGAATTCGAGGTGAAAGATTTAGGAAAAACAAGATTTTGTTTGGGGTTACAACTTGAATACATGAATAATGGAATCCTTGTGCATCAAATGGCATATACAGAGAAAGTACTCAAGAGATTTAACATGGACCAATCTCACCCATTGTCTAGCCCCATAGTTGTGAGATCCCTTGACTTGGATAAAGATCCATTCGGTCCAAAGAAGGATGATGAAGACGTCCTTGGTCCCGAAGTGCCATATCTAAGTGCTATAGGAGCTTTGATGTATTTGGCGAGCCACACTAGGCCAGATATATGTTTTGCCGTAAATTTATTATCAAGATTTAGCTCATGTCCGACCCAAAGGCACTTGAACGGGATTAAACATATACTTCGTTACCTACAAGGAACGAAAGATTTGGGATTATTTTATACTAACCATAACAAAGATGGTTTGATTGGTTTTGCGGATGCAGGTTACCTCTCGGATCCACACAATGCTAAATCCCAAACGGGATATGTTTTTACTCACGGTGGTACGGCTATATCTTGGCGATCCATGAAGCAAACTCTTGTTGCTACATCGTCCAACCATGCAGAAATCTTGGCGATGCATGAAGCTAGCCGTGAATGTGTTTGGTTGAGATCAATGACTCAACATATTAAAGTGGATTGTGGAATGACCGAAGGAAAGGAGAAACCAATCATATTGTACGAGGATAATGCAGCATGCATAGCACAACTCAAAGATAGATATATTAAGGGAGACAGGACGAAACATATTTTGCCAAAATTCTTCTTCACGCATGATCTACAAAAGGATGGAGAAGTACAAGTTCTACAAGTTCGTTCAAGTGAAAATTCAAGCATCTATTTACAAAGTCTCTACCAACCTCGACATTCAAGAAGCTAATACATCAGATTGGAATGCGAAGATTGAAAGACATTCGATGATGTTCGAGCAGGGGAGTAATGCATGTTGTACTTTTTTTCCTTATCCCGATTTTGTCCCAACCGGTTTTTTCGAGAAAGGTTTTAATGAGGCAACATCCAAAGCGTATCTGAGCTCTTAGAGTTATGACATCTAAGGGAGTGTTATAAATCATTGTGGATTGTCAAACTCTAGTTACGGCCCATCGGCCCATATCCGATGAGACGTAAAGACGGTTTATATTTTTTCTATTCGAATAGGATTTACCTTTTATCTCTTGTATTGATTCCTATATAAAGGTTCTATTGGAACCTCATTATCGATAATACAACACACGAAATTCCCCCATAATTCTCTCTAGTTTACAACAAATAGTTTCATCCCACATAATAAAAGAAGTTGCCTCCTTAGATCGAGACGACTGTCAATATCCCAAGATTTTTTTTTTTTTTTTAAATGTCAATATCCCAAGATATTATAACTATATTCTTTGAAAAAATAAAAGCCATCTCTATACATCAATTTGATGGTTTTTTTGTCTAATAATCAACAGCAAACTGAAATTTATAATCAAATACGTGGTGGTCTAGTGGTAGTACAATGGAGTTGGTTCTTTTATATTCCAGATTCAATTTACTTTTGGAACAGAAAAATATTTTTTAAATAAGAATGGACTAATGGATTGTTCCGGGTATAAAAAAAAGAAAATAGGCCAAAGGTTCGGAATTTCTGTGGTTTTATCAAAAAAAAATAATCAATAAATATTAAAATACGAAGAAAAACAATTATTATATGATGACAAGTTATTTTTTTCGTTTTTTTTTGTAACCTGTGATGGAAGGAGATTTTATTTGGATTTGTCCTCCAACCATGTTATAAGGAATAACCCACATATAAAGCTTTGGACCGAACTTTTCTGGTATGGTCGACTATACATACCTTACAAGTTGCACATGCTAATATACTTTACAATTGCAATATATATATTTTAAAGTCAATGGTGAATCATCATATTTAGAGTATTAATGGAAATGACGAAACAAACTAACATTGAAGAAACAAAACAGTAAAGTGCCATATCAAAAAGGAATCGTTCATACAAGGCAATTCTCTTTTTTTATTTTTTTTTGTTAAAGTCATACAAGTCAATTCTATGAATACAGAAGACTTAACCTTCACAAGATCAGCAAGGGCTTTAACTGATTTTTGAGTCCGTGAACTGCTTTACTAATTATATATTTTCCTTTTAACGAAGTTCTTTGTGCATAGATGTCTCTCTCCTTAATGTCAAAGTGGTACAAATAAACAGAATTGTTGGAACATTAATCCAAATCCCACGTCCGAAAGGAAAAAAAAAAAACCTTCGACCACTTATCCGAAACCTACATGGGCTTGTAGAGCCCAATAAAATACAATCGAATGTAATTCCAATCTTCTATTTTCTACTAAGAGATGTTTCAAATGACAAAGATCATTGCCACACTTTGTCTATTTCAATAAACTAAAACTCTTAATTTGGGTCCAAAATGGGAATTGACATGGCTCTGAGTATTAAAGCCCAAAACACACTTCTTTGAAGAGAGGACTAAATAAACCAAAGAGAGGAGAGGAGAAAGGAGGATTAGAGTATATAAAGAAGACTCCAGTTCCAATTGTTTGTTTGTGTTTATGTTTACGTTTTTGTTACAATGTTAGAATTCTAATCATCTATACGAACAGACGTAAATGCATAGAAACATTTGAGGCCTAGATCCATTTTGTCTAAGCTTATAAAAATGATTCAGATTTTTTTCACTTTATTTTGCAGAATCAAAAATGGTCACTGGCTTTGGCTTTGGACCTCTATTTTACACACATGCTATGCTCTCTTCTTTTAATCATTTTCTAGGCCCACACTTTTTCATTCTTTCTAATCTCCTCCCATGAATCTCAACAGTTCCAATTATCATCATCATCATTATTATACATATGATACATGTATATATATATATATATCATATACATGCTACATGTGTGTAAGGGTGAGCCTAGCTCACCACTAGGGGTACCTGCCTCAAACGACTTTTATGCTAGAGAATTTCATTGAATTTATTTCAGGCTTCAAACATTAAGAATAATAAACCTAGTAATTTACTTTTTTTTTCTGTCCTGCCGCAAATGTAGACATTTTTTTCTCATTTTTCTTTTTTTGTAATCAAATTAGTTAAAGTAGTAAATACATAACGAAGTTACTTGATATTAATTCTTCTCTCTTTTTTTCTGATGTTTCCCTATGACAATTGGGCCAACTATGGGCCCAAACTCTAAAGTCAAAATCTAAAAAGCTGTCACTTCCTTGTTGGATATCATCAACCTCGTCCATCTCCTACCTGCTCCATTGCTTCCCCAGCAAATGATATATTCTGTTCAACAAAACCAACACGCAATTTCAATATTATTATTACTGTTATCAATAACTCTACATAATATCGTAAGAGAATAGTGTCAAAAACAAAATATTAAAATATCATGCAATATTTTTCATATATACTTTAAATTAAATAATTTAAAATTATTGCGAAAACGTTTAAAAACTCAGTAATCAATTCAAAAAGGTTGCAATGTTTTAGTCAGTTTTGCTTTCTAACAAATTAGTCAAGTCTTTAGCTTTCATACAAATTTGACGGTGCCAAACAAATAAGAATAGTAAAATTAAGACTTTTTGTATCGGAAAGTAGATAATTAAAGGCATATATATATTAACTAATAAAAAAAAGGAAGTTAATAATCAAATTGGCCATGTGCTTTTACAGTCAAGTGTAGTATTTATTCTCCCTGATTCCTCTTATATTATTCATTAAACAAAATCTCTTTCAGGTCTATTTTAAAATACTAGTTTCACCTGTCTCGTCTCGAGAAACAGCCACGGCGTCTGTTTAATACTTATCAATACCATATTTAATTAGATAGTATCATTTACTATTACGTAAGCAATTTTGAATCTGACAAAAATGTAAATTTATTTACCATGGGATGAGGAGTTGAGTAGTAGTAAATGTGTTGGCCGTTGTAGACGTCAGGACACGGTGGAGGCTCGACGTCTTCACCGTGACATTCGAGGTTTACGCCGAATAGTCTCACCGTCCTCGAGCTCCCTGCAACCACCGTTGGTGTTGACTGAGCCTCAGCGACGGCGGCGCCTACAATTTTCCACCGTCAAGACACGTGCGCGTCTTTTAGTTAATTGTTATTTAAATAGTTAAAAGGAAGAAATAAAGATCACGTTAGTCTAAGTGGATTGGACGGTTCTCATCACGCGCGTGTAACGGATTAGTTACAACTTGGAGAAGATTATTGAAATTGTCGGGTCAAGAATCAAAAAGACATAAAGACATTTATAATAAAATGTTATCTCAGGTTGTTGTTATTTTGTATAGACACACACGCAACTAACAATTATATATGTTTTTGGATTAAAAAAAAAAAAAAAAAAACTCGTTTGCATTTTAATCCCCAACATCTTTAAGAGATAAATTCCACCAGCTAAATTGGTTGACCTCTACAAGTTCTTAGTCAAGATCTGCGGGATCAAAGTTTAGTATTGAAATTTTCATATTTTGTTCTTAAAACCGAAAAAAAAAACTCAAGAGAAACTATTATAAATTTATAATCTAGGAGTTATTGAAGAAAGTTGATCTTCCTTCCGCGTTTCAAAGATGCGTATTATTTTAAAATAGCATGTAAATCTACAATACCATGCATGAAATAACAATTTAGGTGAGAGACAAAAATAATCTACGAGTTATTGCATAAAATTAAAATCTAGGAGATATATTAAAAATACCACGTAAAATATGCATTAAAATATTTTCGAAATATATCTTTTATGAAGGAAAAAAAACGAATATCTTAAAAACAGAAAGGAGTATAAGTCTGACATAAAGATAAGAAAGGAGAAACAAAAAAAAAAACAAAATAGGAAAAAAGAGTTTGAATTACCATAGTGTGAATACTCTTGGTGAATATTAGGGTAAGTAGTTGACGCGTGTACTTGACGATAAGGTGTAGTCAAGCCACTCCAATACGCCGCCGGATTAACGAAAGCTTCTTGAGACACGACGGAGACGGCGGGAGAGGAAGAAGCTTCGCCACGTCTCCGCCAGCCAATGAAGAGTCTATGAAGATCAAAACGGTGTCGTTGAAAGAAAACAACATCGCCTGCGTCGAGGTGCTTGTCTTTAACGTACCTGCTCCATCCTTTGGTCAACACGTAGCTTTGACTACTGTTCCAATATGAGTATCTGAATTTCCAACACTTGCCTGACTCATCCTCGAAGCTAAGAAGCATCCCTTTCTCCGTCGTAGCCGCCACGTCATCACCGCCGCCATTATTATTGAGAGGGAAGTATTTCTCGGCGTGTTGTTTCGGTATGACTAAGCGGTTTAGCTTCCCGACGTCGCTTGGTGTAAGCGATTTCTCGAACAAAGACTCTCTTTGTGCTACGGCGACGTCGTTTTGGTGGTGTTGTTGTAACGAGAGAGTGTTGTGGTTGATGTCTCTTGAGTAATGGTTGACTGACATTTTTTTTTTTTGGTTTCCTGGAGTGTGAGAGAGAGAGGGAGATAGAGGATTTGCAGAGGTTTGGTGGTGAAAGAGAGATGGGTAATGGTACTAATATAGTATTATACGAAAGAGAGAGATAGCGAAAAATAAATTGAAAATGGTTAAAATGATGTGAAAACTGTGGGAACTATTTGATGAGGAGAGGAGGACACGATACCGATAGTACTTTTAAGGTTTTGCGTGATGATATTTCCTTTCAATCATTATTTTATTTTCCTCTTTTCTTTTTTTTTTTTTTTTTTTTTTTTTTGCTGTTGTTGTTGAAGTCCATAATCCATGTCTATAATTAAACATTTTAAAGTGTTCTGTAGTTATAAGCCACACAAAACTCCGCGAAGTAACCCTTTTGAAGTTGAAAAAAAGGTTTTGATCATGTAAAAGAAAATGTAATTATTGGAACTAAAGAAAAATAACGACGATAAGAAGAACATCAAAGTTATATGACGTATTCAAATGTTACTAGTTTTCAACATGTAAAGAGATTTTATTTCAGCATTGCCGGAGCAGAATTAGAATATATATTTTATTTTTACGTTTTTCCTAAAACAGTTATCAATAAATTGGTCTAGAAATTAAAAATCCAAATTTTCTAGTTATTAGAAAAAAATATGATGACTTATTAATTAGCAAGATCTTATGGACTGTCAAAGCAGATAAACCTTACTTATCAAGCCGACATAAATATGTGGGTTGCGTGAGTCAAACAATCCTTTGTCATGTGTGGTTTTCAATTCTATTGATCAAATCCTCATTGGTTTCCAAGCTAAGGGATTAAATTCTCATAAATGGTAGTCATCTAACCTCGTGAGTGAGAGAGGATATAGTATCATTTACTTCTTGTATGCTTTTTCAGCTCCGAAATATCGGTAGAGTATTCTCCTAAAGCTGAAATTCTCACGGCAAACAATTTTTCAGTATCATGGATGACAAGGAAGTTCTTTTTTTTTTTTTCCTTCAAACATTATTTAAATAGGTTAATGATTTATGTGTCAGTTTCATTTGTTTTAAAAGTTATTAATATATAAATCGTAAATAGGGAATCAGAAATTTTGAATTTTTCACTATTAAGAAACATACGTTTAGCCAATATTATCAAACGATTATTTGATGTATTCACTTCTATAGCTATGTGTTTACAAATTTACGATTTACGAATACAAGTAGCTTACAATAATAGAAATTTATTTTATAAAAATGAGTGTAAAATTTCTTTTTCTTTGTCAAATTTTGTTTTTAATCAATGTTTATTTTGTCAACATGAGAATGTTTAACTAGTGGTTAGGATTTCACATATATATGAGACTAGAAAAAGACTTTTAAGTAATTTACGTGAACAAATTCACTTACTTTTAAGTAATGCTTTCTGTGTTGAAGTTATAAAAGTTAACATAAGACAGTAAAAAAAAAAAATTGAAATCCAGAATGTGATGCAAACATAAATAATTAAAGAAAAATATTATAGATTTTGACAGACAGTGTTTGTCACGGCTGTATACTAACGTAGAAGATAATCTTTTGACAAAGAAATTAAGTAAAAACTGGATTTAGAAAGTCTAAATATCATTTTCATAAATAAATTTTTAAAACAGTATATTTAGTTTGTAAATAGTTCGACTAGACAAGGAGTGAAAACGAAAACAAATCCAGAAGGCAATGAAGAAAGAAACAGGGGAAGAAATGTGTGGGACCCATAAGGAGGATGATAATGGAAGGATTGAGATCGAACGGCTGAGAAGTGAAGTGGTACATATTAAGCAAAAGTAAGAATGCACAGAGGATACTTACCTCTGACGCAAGTGAGAAGCTCAAGTTGTGGAGCATGTGCTTTGCCTTTCCGACACACCATCGCATGCATCTTCACTTCTACTTCATACCAGCCCTTATGTTCCTCTTTCTCTCTTTTTCTTTTTCTAATCATTTTATAATCGAGAGAGATAAAGACTTTATATTTATTTCTGAAATCTACTTGACTTGTTGGTCCTATTTCTCATTTTGTTTTATATCATTTTAAACTATTTTTTGGTTATTTTTTTTGTTAATTAAAAGATGAGATTGTTGGATCGGGTGTAAACCACCCTGCTATAATATAAGGTGGGGTTTTCCTTTCTACAATATATTGAACAACCATCGAATACTTTGATACTATTTAATATCCAACATGCAGTGATATATGACCAAACATATAATTCACCTAGATGAGAAATTGATAACAGTGAAAACAAAAAGGCAATACTAGTAATATATACAAGGATGGAGTCAGCGAAAAGAAAACACACAGAAGTATCAAACATAGGATAATAATAAACCATTGATTATAGAAATTCTTGAATTATTACGGTTTTGATAATAAACTTGAAATTTCATTAAAATTATATCAAAAACGTTAGAAATGTAATTAAAAATGAAAGAATATATAACTTTGAGTTTCACATTAATATTGGACGTCGATGTAAACAATTTTATCAGTAACAGAACTATAAATTTTTTAAATCGAAAGTATAAAAGAAAATTTTTAAACCAAATAAAGAAAAAAGTATAGAAGCAATTCATAACTTAGTTATTAAATAAATGTTTAACCTTTTGGTCTAGATCGATATGCTTGGGTAGATGTTGCTTTCTTGTTTGACGGGGTAAATTTCCCTGTTATTTTTCAACCTAAAAAAATCCCTGTTATTAATTACCATATTATTATAAGTATATAACTTTCTAAGCCTACCACAAAAATCAATGGGATGTACAGTTGGTTACGTGCGTGGTCCTCTTCTATTTTATTTGACGAATTTTTCCAAGTGTCGTTTTATTTAATATCTTATCATTTGTAAATTATAGGATCATGAAATATCTGTCACGTGCTTTCAGGACAATGTCACTGGTGCTTGCACGTTTCTATTTGTTCTTATTTTCCTCAGGAAAAATAATATTAGTGATATTTGTTTCCAACAATTATTTCCTCTAAATAACAAATAAGTCCACTCTAAATAATTACCCTACCTAGTTAAGACTCGTTAAGTGCAAGTTATTGTCATAGGTTCTCAGTTTTGGGCTGTTGAGGTCAAGTATTGTGACTATATATATATAATTTAATAGGCGAGATAAACTTGGTTTCCAATATATATAATTGTAAGAAGAAGAAAAACAAAGATACAAAATTTGTTTCTGCGCTTCGTAGACCTTCATCTCCTCATACTTAATATTTGTTGTTTAATTATATACGATCCACATGGATATAAGTCT
Source organism: Cardamine occulta (assembly GCA_028015245.1). Classification (NCBI taxonomy): domain Eukaryota; kingdom Viridiplantae; phylum Streptophyta; class Magnoliopsida; order Brassicales; family Brassicaceae; genus Cardamine; species Cardamine occulta. The sequence continues at coordinate 10,988,485 of CM051373.1, read as the reverse complement.
CTTTCATGAAGTGTATATAGACGCATGACAAGAATGAAAAATTCATTTATTATCGGCAGTCGACATAGATGAGATATGTATATAGTTAGAGTTAATGATATATATATATATATATATATATATAAGTAGAGTTATCGAAATGGATTGGAATTCACAAGCTAGTCCAGTCTGAATGAGTTATTTATTGGTTAGAAAATAATAAAAATATAATTCGTATATTGGATCATGAATTGCCATGTTTTTTTCAATATGTTTTGTATATATAAACATCTAACCAAAATATATATATATATATATGTTATGGATTGATTGTCATCCGACATACAAATTCAGCTCAAAGGATATTTCATTTTCTCCGTCATATAAATTTGAGTGAATAATGATTTTTTCCTTCTTCAGAGTTGTAATTGTTGTAACACCATTAACGGAATTTATTTCATAGCTAAGATATGTCCTTGTCGAAAATTAGTTATGCATAATTAAAAAGGACTGGAGGACAAAATGACCTTGTTTTTAGGTCGATTTAGAGGCACCTTTTTGCATGTATGCTGCAACTCGACCCCATTCATATCAATTAAACAATAAGTTACTTTTTATAATCCTTTCGAAATAAATATTTAATTAAGTCAAACTAGTTTGATTGTTTACTGTATAACTAATAAATTAGCACATGCTGGGGGCATATCCGTTGCCATTGAATAATAGAGGTTGTTGGTGGCTTGCTTACCTTCGTCTTTTAGCCTTTTGTTTTCTAATTAAAAATTCTACGAATAAACAGATGTATCAGAATTTTTGTTTTACCTTACGGGTCACAAATCACAATGAAAATAACATACAATATTATTTAACTACTGACGCTTCTCATTAAATATTATATTTTATTTTATAAAATAGCAAAATTTTATAAATTACTATGATCAGCATGCACTATATGTGATTTAATCGATCTAAAATAAATGTTGTTTTTATCATTTTAAAAACTTTATTTACAGTTTCAACTTTCAATATATATATATATATATTTTATTTTTTTTGAAAAACAATTTTTATTGAAATGCTGTGGAATCGATACAAAATGGTGAAATTACAGAAATAAGAACTACTTTTAAGCGAATTTAAGCTAACCAACAAAAAAAAAGAAAAAAAGGATACTTAGAATAAGTGGAATTAAGAAAGAAAATAAAAGGATACTTATACTTAGAATTAGTGGAATTAAGAAAGAAAAGAAAAGGATACTTAGAATTAGTGGAATTAATTCAACTTTCATTACGTTGCGTTATTTAGTGATATTATCATGTTAGTTCAATTAGGAGGATTTTTAAATTCCAATTATTAGGTTTTAAGTCTTATATGAACAAATGATTAAGATGATGTCTAAAATATCAAATGTACTAGACACTCACTGATCCAGTGACCTTTGGTTGATTAGAATCCAGGCTTTTTATTTCCTTAAACAAGAGTTTCTATTAGTTGGTTTGATTCACTAGCTTCACAATCCTAGCTTATCAATAGTTCAAAATCATGAATCACATCACCTATCTAATTTGATTTTTGTTTGATAATTGACCTGTCACTTCTTTCATTTTTATTTTACCTACAACCTAGAGCAAAAGTCATTTATGTTATTATTAGTTTAATTAGTATGTGTCAAATCTCTGCCTAATTTTTTTACATTTTTTTGTTCCTTATTTGTCCGACAACTAAAAAGTTCAGCTAAATCTTAGATCATCTCTATTAGTTAAGATATTCTCACGGGTATTTTAGCAATAAAATATATAATATTTTTAATAAAATTTAGTTATCCAATTAAATTTAAACTTGTTAAAATAACTAACCCTAAATAACATATGTAAAATAAGTCTCTCATCTAGAGCTGTCTCTCAAACAAGAAACTCTCTCACCTCTCTTTCTTACTTTTTTTTTTCTTTATTATTATTTTAATGAGATATCTAGTTTAGATACCCCAATAAAAATGTTTTTAGGCATGTAAATTTTCATATCATGTGGCAACCATTGGTAATATCTTTTTGAAACTTAAAAATCTTCCATTTGAAGAATGTCAAATTAGTAGTCAAAATTCAATTTCTATTACGGAATAAACAAACTCTTTCGCTGTAGAGTACCACATACTTGATAAAACAAATTAACTCAAAATATTTTTATATACCAAACATGTCTTTTTGGGGTTAATAATATGTTTAACACTAAAAAGTAAATTTAAATGATTAACAAAGTTTTATGACAAAAAAATATAGATTTAATATATGATATTAGCAAACTAATTTTATTTTAATTTTAACAAACTTTCCAACAAGAATCTTAATTATATTAATCACCCTTTTCAACAAACACTACAACTTGTTCAGGTACGTCACCGACTCTCGTATACGAGCCCACAACTTTCTCACCAAACTCGGCAGTTCTACTGTAAATATATATTTTTTTTCTGAATATGGTTTTTCCGGTGTTAACGAAAATCCATATAAAACTAATAAACTAATAGCTATTTTCTTTCATTAAAATAACACAAAACGAAAAAAAATTTATAACGAATCCGAAATAGCCTATTTGTTTAAAAGAATAAATGATTTTATTGCTAATATGTTTTCTTTCAATAATTTCTTAATCATACTTAAATTAGAAATATTTTGTCCAGAAAATAGAAGAATGATGTGTTTGAATGTAATTTTAGGTTTACATCCAAGCAAAGATAAAAAGGAATTAAAACTTGTGGTCATTTAGAGGTTTCTAGAAGAAGAAAAAGTTGATAATTACTTTATTTGTGTATTACTTATTTCAAAAATACGACAAATTTTTCTTTGTTATAATTACATCGTTTGGAAGAAAAAACAAATATTGACGGTCATACAGTTTTATAGGAACAGTTATATGTGTTTAGTGAGAATCAATAACTAAGCGAAACCCTTTATCAAACACTAAAAATAACTACGCGAAACCACTTACCACCTCAAGTTTTCAACAAACTTTTCACCATTATTTTTAGAAGATTTCACTTGGCCGCTTGTAAACTATATTACAAAACAAATTTTTAATATCAGTTAAAAACATTAATGCTAAATACAAAACAAATTTTTACATTACGATAATGTATTATTAAAGTATTACAATCATATATTATTAAAGTATATTATCATGGCATGGGTACAAACATATATATTACTATATAAATTACACGACATGGACACACATATATAGGAGTATTGTTTATAATTATCTCTTGAGCACAAAGGAAAGGCACGAGAGGAATCTGCCATGTAATTTCGTGAAAAATGATAAATCTTCAAGTTTCTTCTATAATCTATATAAATGTTCAGACTCCACAATACGACAAAAATATTTTGTTATTTTTGGAAAGTGGTGCGAGAAGCTTCATGAAACTCAGGGTAAGTTGCCACTTTTGCTTTTTAATATTTCTATTTCTGACATTTTCTCCGTTCCCTAGCAAATTAAAGACCACTTTATGACCTGTTTTTTTTTCCTTTTTAATCTCTAATATTTCCCCCTTTAGCTCTTGCTGCTCTCGTAATATGAATCCTTTTTAATTTTGATTGTAATTGAAGGAATCATGATAATGTTACATTAAATGATGCAAATCATGTTGAAACCAATTGTGTAACTCCTAATTGATACATACAAATACGTTGGCAACAATGGAGATAACTAAAATTTGACCCTATGGCTATTCAAATATTTTCTTAATAGTTTTAGTTTGTCTGTTATTTAAAGGGTGAAGAACTGCTATAAAACAAGATAGGTTGATAACAACCTCTTGATTTTTTACAAGTCGTCTCAAGAAAAGCTTATTAAGTACTCCTACATATTTCACTAATGATGGTAAGGAGTAAATTTATTAACTTGTTATTGGTAAGAAAAAGTGGTTTGACCTGGTTCTTGTTAGTGTAGTTATATGGGAAAAGTTTTGACATAAACAACGTCAATCGTTAAGAAAAAACTTGTAAGAAAATGGGGTAAAATTATATCTATAATAAACTTAACTGAAAGACAGTAAAAATTTGACAAACCAACCCGAAAGTAGAATAAGAATAGTAAGTATTTCGAGGCCAATATATATACCTGTGAGATGACGATAATTTTCTTTTGCATATAATTTATTTATTTATTTCTCCCAAGTAGGGGACCAAAGCTATTTGTTGTATATTCTATGAAACCAAAACTAAATGCCCGGAAGGAGAGGACCACATATTTCCTTTACAGTTTTATTTGCTTAAAAATTAAAAATATTTGTTTTGTTCAGATATCATTTTTATGCAGCCGATATTTTAGACGTAGACCAACAGTATTAAATCTCAATAATAAAGTTAATTGGGAAAAATAACAACGTAACAAATACGAAATTCCCAAAGAATAAAAAAACCGAGAGTCAGTCGATTATGATAATATTATAAAACCGATGGTATAATACATTATTTCGAGTGTTACACATATATTAAAATGTGAATAAAATGATAAGGTAGAAAATAAGTAAAATAAAAGGTACGGCAAAGTTTGGCGGTTTGGAAAGTTGAAAAACAAGGAAGAGCTCAGAAGAAAGAGATGGAGATTGAGATGGTGGGACAATGCGAACAAAACTATTGCACGCCTCTCTCTCTCTCTGCCTCAAAGATTCAGGTCCCACTTCTATTATTTGTTAGGCCCCTTTTCAAATTAACCCCCCTTTTCTTTTCTTTTTCTTAGTTTTCTTAGTTTTAAATAATGTTAGCTCAGTTATTTTAGAACCGTAATGATTAATGACAACGAATTTACCGTCTTCAAAAATACCGACCAAGATGACAATTGATGACGGTATGGAAATGCGGTAAATTATAAATAGCAAGCAAGGAACAGCGCATATGGCACAAATAATACTAGTAACGTTTTTTAATTTGTTGTGGTCCAATATTGCATTCTCTCTTAGAATATTGAAATCGAAAAATGTGTTATAATTTTTGGGTTACTTTTTTTTTCTTAATGAGTTGGTACACTTTTTTTTTGTTTTTTTTTGAAAAAGTTGGTGCATATATTGAAATTTTTGTGGGTTTTTGTTTTAATACAAACTATATAACTGGATAAAACCAATCCACAATCCCGAATTGAACCCGGTTATGAACTTAAACAAAAAAATTATAGAAGAAAAAACTGGTATTGGACCGAAGAGAAATCGGGTAAATCAGTTTACAAAACTCTAAGCGACATGACCTAGAAGACCATTGACGCCGCTTGATCGCCATCGTCCAAACCTCTAGGGAACAGAACACCTCCACCGGAAGCAACACTAGAACAAGATCTCTGCCATTACGATGTTCTGCCAGTCAAGGCCACCACGAAACAGAATCTCCACAGTGGCCAAAAAAATATGATCTTCTTCTATCGTCGTGCTCCAAATCAGAAGGGAAGAATGGGCCAGAAACCGCCAAGAACAAAGTCAACACCTCAGTATATCTCTTCTCGCTAAACCATTTGAAGAATAAAAGAGTTTCAGTTATTTGTTGAAGTCATTTGAATAAATCCAACTAGAACAAGTCTTGATTCCGAGTCTTTAGGAAACAAATACAAGTTGTTAAGCATTTGATTTGGTCAATTTGTTGTACATGACTCAGGTCTATTTAAGAGACTTGAGAATGCTCTGTTTTTAGCAGCAGAAATAAGAAGCTTCAGTTCTTGTCTGCAACTTTATAAAGCTTTTCGATTGAACAAGCGGTATCAGAGCCTTATAAAGAAATTTGGGTACGTGAGAGAAAATGAGTGACAAAGAGCTGAGCATTCCAAAGTTTGATGGTGACTATGAACATTGGGCGATGCTCATGGAGAACCTGATGCGATCAAAAGAATGGTGGAATCTGATCGAAACGGGCATCTCTCCACCAAAAAGAAACGTGATCTTGACCGGAGCACAGAGGACAGAGCTGGCGGAGTTAACACTGAAGGATCTCAAGGTGAAAAATTACCTCTTTGCATCGATAGACAAGACCACATTGAAGACGATTGCAAAGAAGGAGAGTTCAAAGGAGATATGGGATTCCATGAAAAAAAGTTTCAAGGAAATCAGAGGGTACAGAGCGCACAATTACAGAGGCTGCATAGAAATTTCGAGATACTAGAGATGAAAGAAGAAGATACAATCACGAAATACTTTTCTAGGGTAATGATGGTGGCAAATGATATGAGAAATCTGGGAGAGGATATGCCAGACGCCAAAGTGGTAGAAAAGATATTGAGGACGTTGATTGAAAAATTTACATATGTAGTATGTGCTATTGAGGAGTCTAACGACATCAAAAAACTCACTGTTGATAAGCTGTAAAGCTCTTTGCTGGTACATGAGTAGTATATGCGCAAGTATGTGAGAGAGGATCATGCTTTAAAGGTTGAAAGTCAAGGTAGATATGAAGGAGGAAGAGGTCATGGAAGAGGAGGATTTCAAGTCGAGGAGGTCGAGGCAGAAGAAGTCCAAGCTTTGACAAAAACATGGTGGAATGCTACAAATGTCATAAGCTGGGACATTTTAAGTATGAATGTCCTTGTTGGGAAAAAGCAGTAAACTATGCTGAGTTAGAAGAAGATATGCTGCTTATGGCAATTATCAATATGAACAACACAGAAGATGAGCAAGTCTGGTTCTTAGACTCGGGATGCAGCAACCACATGTGTGGAACTCGAGAGTGGTTCATAAAGTTTGACAGCGAGTTCAGGCAAAACGTCAAGCTAGGAGACGACAGGAGGATGATTGTAGAAGGAAAAGGCAATCTCAGGCTGCAGATCAATGAATCTGTTCAAGTGATATCCTCAGTCTACTTTGTACCAGGTCTGAAAAATAACTTAATGAGTGTGGGACAACTGCAACAAAAGGGGCTGAGAATCATAATTGAAGATGATATGTGTGAGATTTGGCATAAACAACAGAGGAGGCTAATCAT
>CM051373.1:10956450-10981450 GCA_028015245.1 Cardamine occulta | reverse complement strand
GCATACTACAATGGCTGCAAACAAGATGTTTATACTCTTGGCAAATGTGAAAGAACCAAGAGAGGCGATGGGAGAAAGATGCCTATAGATCACATGGGAAAAGGCAGAAGAGATTTGACACAAAAGGTTTGGTCACCTGAGTCACAAAGGCTTACAAACTCTGGTGGAGAAAGATATGGTTATAGGGTTGCCTAAAATCAATACATCTGAAGTTGTGTGTAAAATATGCATGAAAGGAAAACAAAATAAGATATTCCGAAGCAGAGCATATGGAAAGCAAGCTGTGGACTTGAACTAGTACACAACGACATATGTGGTCCAATCTCGCCAACTTCAGAAAGTGGAAAGAGGTACATAATCAACTTCATTGATGATTATAGTCGAAAATGCTAGATATTTTTCTTAACAGAAAAATCAGAAGCATTCAAAACATTCAAGGAATTTAAAATTTCAGCTGAAAGAGAAACTGGAGAATTGTTGGTATGTCTAAGGGGTTGACCGAGGAGGTGAATACAATTCCACAACATTTCAAGAGTATTGCACAGAGAATGGAATTAAGAGACAACTCACAGCAGCGTATACTCCACAATAAAACAGAGTTGCTGAAAGGAAGAATAGAAGTATCATGAACATGACAAGGTGCATGCTGATAGGAATGGGAGTACCACACCGGTTCTGGCCAGAAGCTGTGCAATACGCTGTGCACATTTTAAATAGAAGTCCGACTGGTATCCTTGGAGATGTGACTCCTGCAGAAACATGGAGCAAATACAAACCATCAATCGAGTATTTAAGAGTATTTGGATGTGTGGCTTTTGCATTAGTGCCATATGAAAAAAGGATGAAGTTAGATGAAAAGAGCACAACATGTGTGATGTTCGGAGTAAGTAAAGAGTCAAAGACGTATAGGCTGTATGATCCAACTACGAAAAAGATCATAATTAGCAAAGACGTGAAGTTTGATGAGAACAAAGGGTGAAATTGGGAAGAAAGCTCGGAGGAAGAAGGACTGTTATGGGACGGAATGGCTGGAGAAAACTTAGAAGAAGAAGCTCGAGAGAATTAGACTGGAGAGGGAGAAGGGGAAAGAGAAGAACATGTAGAAGTCACAGAAGGAGAAGAACAGACGAACTTACAAGAGGAAGTAGCTGTAATAAACCCACAACGTGAAGTTGTAGAAACAAGTGTGAACAGAGTATCATTAAGAGAAGGAGCAGCACGACATAAACAAGCTCCAGTTTGGTTAAAAGACTATGTATGTGATGGAATGAGATCCGTCATTGAAGAAAATGGTGAAGAAGCCATTGCAATATTTGTTGCAGAAGAATATCCAGATAAATATGAAGATGCAATACAACATGAAAAATGGAGAAAAGCAATGGAAGCTGAGATTAAATCCATTGAAGAGAACAACACGTGGGAATTAGTAGAACTGCCTGAGAGAGCTAAGGTGATTAAAGTGAAGTGGATATTCAAGACCAAGCTCAATGAGAAAGGGAAAGTGGATAAATTTAAGGCGAGGCTTGTCGCAAAGGGCTATCATTAAACACATGGAATAGATTTCCACGAAGTATTTGCGCCAGTGGCCAGGTGGGACACCATCAGAGGAACTGATATGTCTTTCAATTAGATATAAAAAATGCATTCTTGCACGGAGAATTCAATAAAGATGTATATGTTGAGCAATCGAAAGGGTTCAAAATTAGAGATAATGCATCTGATGGGAGAGTCTACAAACTGAGAAAAGCATTATATGGCCTTAAACAGGTGCCTAGGGCTTGGTACAACCAGATTGAGGGTTATTTTAAGAAGGAGGGATTCAAAAAGTGCTACTGCAAACATACTTTATTCGTCAAAACAGAGGGAGCGAACATCTTGGTGGTGAGTTTGTATGTAGATGATCTCATATACACCAGAAATTCAGAGCACATACTGGAAGGGTTTAAAAACTCGATAAAAAAGGAGTTCTACATGACAGATTCGGGAAAAATGAAGTACTTTTTAGGCGTTGAAGTCATTCAAGATAAAAAAGGAATTTATATCAATAAGAAAAAATATGCAGAAGACATATTAAAGAGATTTGGAATGGAGAACTGTAACTGGGTTAGAAATCCGATTGTTCCAGGTCATAAGTTGACTAAGGAAGGTGCAGGAGGAGCTGCAGACCTGACTGGATTCAAACGGATAGTTGGAAGCCTTAGATACCTAACATCAACTCGACCTGATCTAATATTTTTAGTGAATCTGGTGAGTTGTTACATAGAAAACCCCACTGAGCTACATATGTTGGCTGCAAAGAGGATATTGAGATATATGTAGGGAACAACAAGTTTTGGAGTACAATAAAAGCGTGAAGAAGAAATGGAGTTGATCGGTTATGCTGACGGTGATTATGCTGGCGACAGTGATGATAGGAGAAGTACATCAGGGTATGTATTTATGCTAGGAGGAGGAGCAATTTCTTGGGCATCAAATAAACAACCCATAGTTACATTGTCAACAACAGAAGCCGAGTTTGTAGCAGCAGCAAATGGAGCGTGTCAAGCAATTTGGCTGAGAAATGTTATGGAGGAAATTGGTCTCAAGCAAGGAGGAAGCACTGTTCTGTACTGTGACAACAGTTCAACAATCAAACTGTCCAAAAATCTGATTCTTCATGGAAAGAGTAAACACATTCATGTGAGGTACCATTTCCTACGTGACTTAGTGAATGATGGAATCATAAGGTTGGAATATTGTTCTACACAAGATCAGTTATCATGTATTATGACAAAGGCGGTGAAACTTGAAGTGTTCGAGAAGCTTAGGGGAAGCATGAGAGTCTGTTCTAAGGAAGTTTAAACTGGAAGGAAAAGAGTTCCAGTTTAAGGGAGGATATGGAGAATAAAAGAGTTTCAGTTATTTGTTGAAGTAATTTGAATAAGTCCAACTAGAATAAGTCTTGATTCCGAGTCTTTAGGAAATAAGTACAAGTTGTTAAGCATTTGATTCGGTCAATTTTCTGTATGTGACTCACGTCTATTTAAGAGACTTGAGAATGCTCTGTTTTTAGCAGCAGAAATAAAAAGCTTCAGTTCTTGTCTGCAACTTTATAAGGCTTTTAGATTGTACACCACTCGCTACCGCACCAACCTCCAGACCAGACACGATCCATACTTAGGTTTCATGCCGAAAGCTCCACCGCACGACTCACAATGGTTCCTGCCCTCCATGGAGAGCATGAGAGAGATTGGTTGAGTTGAAAAATTTGGGAGAGAAATTTCTGCGAATGAGATATACTCGCTTGACTTCGCAAAAAAAATTGTTTGTTATAAAAAAATAAGTATAGTTATTTTAGAAAATTAGGTTCTATTATGACAAGTTTAATAAAAAAGTAAATTTCGAGCTTCCACTCTTTATGATGGTATAATTACGATTAGACATACCCATAACTCCAGCTCCACATAAGTTGACTTATTGACTCGTGCCTCTCGTCAATGAGAGCGAACATGTTTTTTGGAATACCATTAGTGGACAAATGCCGCAAAAAAAAGTTAGAAAACAATTTTAATTTATTACATATGACAGATACTTTGAGATAATAGAGTTTTCTCTTTTAACAGAAAAACAAAAAAAAAAAGATAATAGGGTTTTCTTTAATTAAGTATTAATTTGTGGTTTTCACGTGAGAGGGTTGAGAAAAGAAACAAGAGTGGGCTTTTAAGTTGGGCCCACAGTGTGGCAGTAGCAGGCTGAGAGAGGATGGGTCCCACAATGCCCATGATCCCAAATTTCCAAAGAAAATGGAGACAATTTCTGTGTTTATCCGAAAGCCACCCTCACGCTTTGGATTATCTTCAATTTGTTATTTATTCATCTACTATGAATTTTCTTTCTTTCTATTTACTGAAAAGAACATTATATTTAAAGGTAAAGTAAAATGGTAAAGTATTTTTTCTTCTGGCCAAAACGGATGAAAACATGCTATAGTCGGCAAAGGTCCTCACATTTGTTTGTATTTATCTATCCAACATTCATAGGTTCACCAAAACTGCATGACAACATTTTCGATATGATTAGTTTGACAGTTCGATTGTTTATCTGATATATAACGTTGTTTGATTATCAGAAAAAGGGAAAAATTTTTATTAGATTAAATTACGGTGGCTAATTGTTATCTTTTTGGATAAGTTAATTGAATCAGATGATGATGATGATATCAGTTCAGTCTCTTTCTGTTTGTTTACTAATAATATCTATTAACATAACTATGTTATAGATAAACTAAAATACAAAAATTATTAATTCAACCAGAACAAAAAATAAATAAAGAAAATGTGGGTGTTTTGACAATCTACATAGATGCATCCATCCATAAGGTATATATATATTGATGGTGCCATGATGGGATAAATTTTGTTGTCAACTATTATAACTGAAAAACCTAAATGTACTTGTATTAGTTGTTAATAGGCCCGGACTAGTAACCCATCGATATTTGTTTGGGTTGAAGAAAGTGATCTTAATGTTAAAAGTTGTACTAACGTTTATGCAACCAATTCCTTAGTTCTTTATTGGGCTTGTTAATTATCTAAGTTGGGCCTGCCTGACTCATATATTTTGCGACTACCTTTTGGGCTCTTAGTACGCAATTATTCTACACTATATATAGCCTTACCTAGTGTTCATGTATTCAATTTCTATTTATTGGTACCTATGTCTGTTGATATGATGCAGATCCAACTATTTCTAGGTTGAATTGTCTTTTCGAATAGTTTTCTTTTCCCCCTGATTCATCATTAAAAATCACAAGTATTATGTCAGAAAGTCCAGCAAAAAAACTGTTTGTAACAATAAAGATTGAAGAAAAAGATGATCTAAATGTCTAGTGTTGTTACAAGATTTAACAAAAAAAAAAGGTTACAAGTGTGTTACTACTTACAAATCACCACAATACAGTAAAACCTCTTTAAATTAATACCTCACTAAAATAATATTTTCTCTAGTCCGAAAATGATATTTTAGCTCAAATATCACTTATATAAATTAATAAATACGATAAATTAATAAAATTTTGTAAAATACTTTGGTTCTAATATTATTAATTTATAGAGGTTTGACTGTAGAATAAACACCAATGTCGATCATAACCAGCTAGATGAAGCAGTCGGTTTTGACCCAAAAAAAACGTGGCTGTGGATTTTGTTGCAAAGTAATAAGCTTTTGGTTTCAATTGTTCAGCTTGATCAGTTCATCGGCTGTGGGTTTTTTATGAATTTGCACACATTAAATATCTCCAAAACTACGATAATCAGGATACTTCGGTTGTCCATAGTCAAAATATGATTTAACCAAAAAAATCCATATTTCGAATACACGAGTATAAATCTATAGTATCCATAATCGCATTCACAAACACACACACATATATATATATATATACCCGAGATGAAACTTTGGGAATACATAAAACTTCAAAACCGATAAAAATGAATATCGAAAGTTATAATAGTAGAATAATAGAGCCAATCGTAATGTACGCACACCATTTCACTCTCGCCATCTAATTCTCCTAATGAACAAAAAGGGTAAATGGGAACATGATCATATGATGATTTATGAGCCATAAGCATCATATTAGCACGATATGTGGTCCACCTCTAAGAATCAACCACAAGAACCACTTTATAGCTTATAACCTAAATTCCTGGTTCTTTAAAAAGAGTAGCATCGACATGTAGATTAGTTGGGTCTTTTATCGATTCACACAATTAATGTACTCACAGTGACAGATCTAAATATGCAAAGGGTAAAAAAAAAAAAAAAAAAATTTTTTTGATATGATTAGTTATAAAGAAGCATAAAATGAATCAAAATAATACCAAATGTGATTGTCCCGACAGCCGAATGATAGTGTTAACTAAGAAATGTTACTAAACATATGCTTTACTGATGGGCAAGTTATCAAATATACCGTTTGTATCAAATCTAATGCATCCGACTCAAACACGACATTTAAGAAAGCCTATAGTACAAACAAGATCCAATCTCCAAATCAACCCTGTAGCCTCACCAATTTTATTATATAACATACGATATGAGGGACTATTTTTGGGTCAAGTTAAACTAGATGAACTTAAAGTTTTTTTTAGGCATTTGGACTTCTTTAATCGGAAAATAATTGCTCTTAACGCGAATCGTTAAACTTTCAGAAATGTGGATATAATTTATTTTCTTAACATCATGTGGATATAAATTTATGATGCAACTACATATTAAAAATGGTTATTTTTATTGTTTATCTAAAAAAAGTCAGAGCTTTAAAGTCAAAACGTCCTTTAAAGTTTAAACCTTTTAAATAACATTAAATGAATATTATGGTTTTTAGTTTTGGTTTAGTTCGGTTATTTGGTTTTATAAAATCATAGACGAATCAAAATGAAAGAACACTCAGTTATATATGATCGGATCGATCATTTGAATTGTATGCGTACATTAATCCAAATACATATTATAGTTAAATAACTAAACATTCTTTCAATATAAAAAATACAATGATTATAAAAAATTTATATTCACTAAAGAAATTAGTTTTCTTGGTTTGCTATAACAAGGACACGTGAAGAGGACCAAAATTTATAAAAAGGAGTAATAATACATTTCGTTTCGGTCTAATTCGGTTAACACTTATCCTCCCTGTAAATCACGAGGAAACATCCATTATCCACCCAGATGGAACCACGTGTAATTGTTACAGTGATCCTTATCATAGAAGATCATCACTCCAGTCCTCTTTCCTCTTTACACTTAGACATACACTCTGTCCTACTGATCAAACCTCAAAACTCAGCAACCGCCAATTCCTTCCTATTTCCCCAATTGTCTTCACTTTTCTCTATACCTCACTTTTTCTCTTTTTACACTCTCCTGAAGAAGACGACGAAGTATCCATAGAAATGGTTTGAAGTTTCTGTAAGTGTTTCTTACCTCTTTGATGTCATCTTCTGCTATCCTTTCTTGCAGATCGGTGAAAATTTTCTCAATCTGCTTTTTTTTTTGTTTTTGGAAATTTTGATTCATAACTTCAAAATTTTCCAGGTAAACAGAAGATCTACGATTGTATTGAATATGCCAAGGCAGAATCAAAGCGTAGAGAATCTGCTTCTACTTGGAAAAATCAGGAAACGTGGATGTTCTTCACCAACATCATCGACTTCTTCAATTCTCCGGGAAGGTTATAGGTTTAAAAGAGCGATTGTAGTTGGGAAAAGAGGAGGATCCACTGCTCCTGTTCCTACATGGAGGCTTATGGGCCGATCTTCATCTCCAGCTTCATCATTACGAGCTTCCGGTGCTTTACACGCTGCGTCGCCGTCACACTGCGGAAGCAAGTCTGCTAAAGTAGTAGCTGCTCCAGTTTCAGCGAGAAAATTAGCGGCAACGCTTTGGGAGATGAACGAGATGCCTTCACCGAGAGTGGTGGAGGAAGCGGCGGCGCCAAGGAAGAGTAGAAAGGAAAGAATCGCGCCGCTTCCTCCGCCGAGATCAGCTCATTCTGGTTCTTTACCGCCTCACCTCTCCGATCCATCGCATAGTCCAGTCTCTGAGGTAAAAAAATTTGTAATGATTGGTTGTGGAAAATTGAAAAAAGGAATGTGCTGTGATTCGAGTTTCTTGCTGGCGCCATGTGATTTAATTCTGACTGATCAAAGGAGAGAGAAGCTGACTTAGAATCTCATGCTTCTGCATTTTGTGAAAAAAAAACTTTAATATATATTTTGATACGGGAGGTTAAGAGATCTCAATTCTCTTTTGACTGATAAAATGATATAATCTTTGTGTGATTCTGAGGTCTGAATTTAGTCAAAGTTGTGAGGTTTTGGGTAACGTGTTGAGTATTTTATTTCATCAAGGGAGATTATTATTATTCGTCAAGCTTCTGATTGATGTTAAGAAGTGGGATTAGAGATGAATAGAAAATTGTTGATCTTCGGAATCTTTTGTCATGTGCTCTAAAACATGTTTAAGTTTATATGAAAGGGCATGTTTTGTTTATGAGTTGGTGCTGATTATTCTTGCATAATTAGGCACTTTCGACTAGTTAAAACATTCATCATATGGAGGTAGTTGGTTTTATTTTTAGAAGTTGATTTATTGTGAATAATGTAGGCCTAGATTCTCTTATAATTGAGACCTAAGAATGTTACATATAATGCTAAACATGGCAATGGACAATGTGAATTCTGCTTTCCTGCTTTCTTTACTTCTGAGTTAGGTACTAGGGAAGCTGAGAAAGTTGGTTGTTTTTGTAGAAGATGGAGAGGTCAGGGACTGGAAGTCGCCAGAGAAGATCATCATCGACTGTGCAGAAGCTTAGGCTTGGAGACTGCAATGCAGGGGCTAGGGACCCTATTAGCAATGGCAGCTTCATGGATGTAAGTTGATTCTTTTACTTTTGGGGCTGTTTCTTTGAGCTTTAATGCTTTTGTCGGACCAAATTGGGTAAATGATTGAGATGTTCATGTCAAACGCTTCTGGATGAAAGTGCATGATTGAGCATTGTTGGCTCCAGAGGCTTTTAGTTGTTGACTACAATTATGGTTTCTCATTCACTTTGGAAGCATACATACATACAGTTAATGTTTTGTTACGCATATATACATTACATGTAAGGCTATAAGCAACTAGGAGATACTGATTCTGTTT
Organism: Cardamine occulta; assembly: GCA_028015245.1. Taxonomy (NCBI): domain Eukaryota; kingdom Viridiplantae; phylum Streptophyta; class Magnoliopsida; order Brassicales; family Brassicaceae; genus Cardamine; species Cardamine occulta. Next base: position 10,972,765 of record CM051373.1, on the reverse strand, counting down.
ACAATTTTTGTTTGCCTCCATCATCTGAAAATCCATTTGCGTGCTAGAAAGCGATGTACATACAAAAAGATTTCACATTGTGTTTTCAATGCAGATTGAGACTCGATCACGGGTGGAGACACCGACTGGGTCAACTGTGGGAGTCAAAACACGGTTAAAGGATTGTAGTAATGCTCTCACAACATCAAAAGAGCTACTCAAAATCATTAACAGAATGTGGGGTCAAGACGATCGCCCATCTTCCAGTATGTCCCTCGTCTCTGCTTTACATTCTGAGCTAGAAAGAGCTCGCTTACAGGTCAACCAGTTAATCCACGAACATAAACCGGAAAACAATGACATCAGCTACTTGATGAAGCGTTTTGCTGAAGAGAAAGCGGTTTGGAAAAGCAACGAACAAGAAGTTGTTGAGGCTGCGATTGAATCTGTTGCTGGTGAGCTAGAAGTGGAAAGGAAGCTGAGGAGACGGTTTGAGAGCTTGAACAAGAAATTGGGAAAAGAATTAGCTGAAACAAAATCAGCTCTGATGAAAGCAGTGAAAGAAATCGAGAACGAGAAGCGAGCGAGAGTAATGGTTGAGAAAGTTTGTGATGAACTAGCAAGAGACATCAGCGAAGACAAAGCCGAAGTTGAAGAACTGAAGAGAGAATCTTTTAAAGTCAAAGAAGAAGTGGAAAAGGAAAGAGAGATGTTGCAGTTAGCTGATGCATTGCGTGAAGAGAGAGTGCAGATGAAACTCTCGGAGGCTAAACATCAGCTCGAGGAGAAAAAACGCAGCTGTTGATAAGCTAAGGAACCAGCTTCAAACTTACCTCAAAGCAAAAAGATGTAAAGAGAAGACCCGTGAACCCCCTCAGACTCAGTTACACAACGAAGAGACTGGAGAATACTTGAACCATCACATTGGTTTCGGTTCATATAACATTGAAGACGGAGAAGTCGAGGACGGAAATGAAGAAGAGTCAGGCGAAAGCGATCTTCATTCGATAGAACTGAACATAGATAACAAGAGCTATAAATGGCCTTATGGTGAAGAGAACAGAGGAAGAAAGTCAACTCCAAGGAAAAGCCTTTCTTTACAGAGAAGCATATCGGATTGTGTTGATTGGGTTGTACAGAGTGAGAAGCTTCAAAAAAGTGGAGATGGAGGATTGGATTGGGGAAGATCTATTGAGGTTGAGCCTAAAGGGTATTTAGATGAAACACAAGCTTATAAACCAAACAAGCCTTCTTCAAAAGATCATCATCATCTTGTTTCGGGTTCGAGGCTTAGTAACTTTCGAGGTGGATCCGTTTCAAAATCGCGGTTATCGGATGCTGCGAAAGGCGAAAACCAGAATGCTAGAAAATCAAGATGGTAATATGATCCCTTCACATTTGAGAGCAGAGATAATAGCATTTTATATCTACTACTGATACTGATCTACATTTTTCTCTGTTCGCTCGTTTTGTCCAAGAGTGATTCTTCATATGTAAAAGTGACAAAAATGCTTGAGTTTTGGGACTGATGATGATCCAATCATGTAATAGGCTTGAATTTTACATAAATGCACGAATTGTCATTCAATCAGAGATTCAGATTTATTAAACCCTTCACCTAGAAACCTGAAATTACAGCGAGAAAACAAAAGTGATTCTTGAGCTCTAATCGTCGACCCATTTCCTGATTCTATCCTTGACGAAATCGTTCCGAGCCTTCACGCGAGCTTGTTGCGGTGCGATGTTGGCAAGTGAGAGATACGCTCCGGCGACGAAGAGAGAAACGCCTGCGGCAAAAAAAACCGCCGACGCCATCAACTGCCGCCGTGTCGGCGGATACGACATAAAAAACACCATCCTTCCCTTTAACCGCCGTCTCTTGCAAAATCTGTTTAATACTCAGTTGTTGGGCCAGGCTTTTATTTTGGTCAACTGGGCTTCTTTTTTCTTAATCTCCAATTTCTTAACAAATCAAGCAACAAACGGCCATGCTTTTTATTTTGGGATTTATTCTTATGAATCTCCAGTTTCTCAACATACAGTTGACAAACGATATACTAAAGGGAGTAATACTAAAGTTAGGAGTAAGACAATTAGACAAACAATACAATATTTCAGTAGTATATGAAAGAAGGATCCAAACAGAGAATCTCAAACTCATAGTGAAATAAAACAATGTAAAGAATTATAAACTAATTTATTTTCGGTTTTGAAAAACTACACTTATTTTCTGGTTTGTCGACAAAAAAACACACTGGAATTTACCCTTAACAAAATGAGAAAAAGGAAAAAAAAAACTGCAATTTATTTTTTCACATTATAGTTTTATCATGCTTTTGTACATCTATTGGTACGTAGATACCAAACCCGAATATTGGTTATTCATCCATACTTATCTCTTAACATTGATTGTAAATCCAGCCAAGCATGCATGGTCATAGTTTCAATTAAATGAAATTAATTGTAAGATTGCCAGCTTTTATTATACTAGTAGTTCGGAAGATATTACTTCCGTGTTATGATATCTCATTATCGATTGTTTTGAGTAGAGAAACTATAAATTCGGTTTTACAAAATCCTCCTTCAAAAAATTTCATTAAATAACTTCACATGGGAAATTAACTCATACTGCAATATTAATAGCTTGCTTTTGGTGTGAAGCTACGTGATATTCTAGTCAGAACAATTAACTTTGACGTAGCCATTTTTTTTTTTTTTTGTAAATTGCTTTAGAAAATTTTGTAATCCTGTGACTAAACAACAAACAAAACGACTGAAAAATAACTCTACAATCTCTATATTTACCTAACTAATTTTTTTTCTGATTCAGTATAAAGTGAGAATTCTATAAGTAATAAAAATTATATCGAGCAGCTAAACATAATGTAGGATACCCATATGAACTTAGAACCATAGTCGTTTCAAAATTGTTGTAGCATTATAAAATTAAAAAAATAATGCTGTAGTTCCCTTAAAATTTTGAAATTTAATATTCAAACGACATGTCAGCATTGACATTTTAAAAGAAAAATCGTTTGTTTTCAGCTGGGGTTAAGCAAAAACAATTGTTAAGCAGTTTATCATCACAGTACTATTTATTTATTACATATTTCACCTATCATAATTAAATTAGGTCTTAATGAAAATCTCTCTCTCTTGACCTCTAGTAACTCTATATGTTCTCGTTTTATAAAATGGCATAACCAGAACCAACAAGAAGACGCCTTTTCAATAAAACCAAAACCTCTTTGTCAATCCCCAAAGAGATAGAGAGATCGATGAGCCGGAGAAACAAGAACGGCCCTAAGCTCGAGCTGAGGCTGAACCTTTCGCCGCCTCCTTCTCAAGCCAGACAGATGAGTCTGGTTCGATCTCCGAGCAGATCCAATACGACTTCACCGAGCTCATGTGTTTCCTCTGAAACGAACCAAGAAGAGATCGATACAACAACATCAATGGTACTTGTGGGTTGTCCTCGTTGCCTTATGTATGTTATGCTCTCTGAAGATGACCCTAAATGTCCTAAATGCAAAAGCACTGTCCTCCTCGATTTCCTTCAACAAGACGCTTCTGCCGCTACTACTACAACCGCTTCTGCCGCCACCACTAGACGCAAGAACACCTGGTGGAACTGAATTAATTACTCCAACAGCGTTTTCTGGTTTCTCTTTTGATTTTGTATTAAAAGTAGTGCTAATCACGCTCCACTTTTAGATCCGACTTGAAGTGGAGCGCGAATAGCACTAACTTTGTTTTTTTTTTAATGGAAGATGATTTTTTCATAAAACCAGTGATGCTTAGTATGATGAACCATGTGTTCTTGTTTGTTTTCATATTTTTATTTTTTTTGGTTAACTCTGGAGTTATTATAATTCAGCTCTTCTGATGAATTTTCGGTAACTGATTTACCGAAATTGAGAAGAAATCTTTATAAATGACTTGTTATGCAAGATAGAGATGTGAAATTACAGCACTCTGTTTCTCAAACATGTCTAAAAGTTCATCAGGTTATGTAAGGATGATAACAAACATTTATATATTTCAAACTTTTGTTTCTCTGTGTATTTCTCAACATTTTTTTCCTTGGAGATGTGAAAGAGTAATTTCAGAAATTACAGAGGTGTTTATTGCGTTAATGAAAAGTAAATGAAAAGTTAGAGATTCACTTTAACAAGGCAGATACAGAGAAAATTAAATAAATTGCAAATAGTCAGAGATAATCACCTAGAGGTGATAGTCTAGTTTTCATAATGCTAAGTGGTGAAAAGTTGGTTAAAATTAAAGAGGAGGTAGGTTTCAATAGATTTAAAGTAATGAAATCATTAAAATCAAATATAAATGCAATAGTAATTGAGGCAGTTGAGAATAATGAGCGTTACGTAAGAATGATAAATACGAATTTAATTCCACCTTGAATCAAATCTATAATAATTACTTTTTTGGTCAACCAAAGGGTGATACGAAAATACTTTTATTTGGAGTTTTTTGGGTTATCACTTCTTTTTCTTTATTATTATTACCATCCCAACTCTATATTTTTATATTCCCCCCCCCCCCCCCATCATTAAATCATATCAGTTTGACAGTTTCTCTTCTTTATCATTCACTACATGTCACCTTTCTGTTGCAGATCTCATTCTTTAAAGCCTCATCTAATTTTATTTGGTCTAAGAATGTAAACAAACTTGGGTTGAATAATATCCTACAATTTATTGGTAAATAGACCTGAAAACCAAACATTTTTTTACATTACCATCTCCAAGACAATTATTAAACTAGCCTGTTTTAGTACAACATACATTTTTCAAACGCTTTGTGATGGTTGTGAATGCAAATTCACAGACTGGTAATTATGTTCAAGGAGGAGAAAGAGGCTTTTTTACTTTTCTGAAGATGTGATCAGTGTGGCTACGTGCTGCGCAACCCATGCTGAGCCAGCCACAGTGCAGCAGAAACCGTGCGTGTGACCTTCCCTCTCAATAGATAAGGAAGTACCCGGAGCCTGCTTTGAAATCTCTTCAAAGAGTTGCAGTGGACCCCAATGATCATCAATGCCAAATAAAAATGCAAGCTTGCTCTCGTTTTCTCTTATGAAATCCCAGTCTGGCTCTGCTGCAAGCTTTATAAGCCAAAGATTGAAACAGTGGATCATTTAAAATGTTTTCTAGGAGATTAACAATAGTGCAAGCTTAATCATGTTTTAACACTTGTCTGATTTCATTTTTGTTTGTTTGTTTGAATACTTTGTATTCAAATCGAGACTCTCTAAAGTATATATGACACATCATTGTTGAAAAGAAGATTACCTCTCTAAACTCTTTCATTGCCATAAAGAGAACATTGCGCATGGTATGATACTGTAAAGAAAGAAAATATTAACAGAGAATACAAAGCATCAGATGAAGTTGATTCTCTCAAATAATTAGTAGGTAAGGGCAGAAGAACTTAAAATACCGATAAAATCGGAGGCAATGGTTATCTTCAAGGATTTTATACATCTAGGTTCAAGTCAGTGAATATGGAAACAAGACGATTATTACCTGCCTCAAGTGAGTGCAAATAGCTTGAACAGTAGTATCTGACCATGAAGCTCCAATGGAGTTGGATACAAGCCGCCTTGCAGCCCACATAGGTAACAGTCTTAGTGATGCAATCAGAAAACTTGCTGTAGCCGACAGAACAGAAGACCTGAATATCAACAATTCCTTATTCATCTCTGGATATTAGTAAATAGAGAGAGACTAACATGATTTGTTCACAATTTCATAACATTCTAAATAAAGATGACTTGACTGATTCTTTCATATTGAGTATTCATAAGATATTTAGAAAGAAAGCTCACGCTGCAAGTTTCCCAATTAATGATTGCTTTGTTGACTGTTGGTTCAGAGTCAAAAATGGATATAGGCCAATGCAATATACAACCTGCAAAGCAATCCAGAGAATATACGAGATCCTATAGCATGGAGAGAAATTGGGATAGAGAAAGTACTGCTCTTAGAGGAATCCATCTATACCTTCTCCGAGAACTTCCTCAATATTTCAAGGGATATATAAGATCCAATAGAATGCCCAACCTACCAAGAGCAGTTAAAATTAAAGTTGTAAATTTTTATAAACGTAAAGATTTGGCCATAAGAAGCAACATGTCAGTGGAAACATGTTTAATGTAACCTAGTGAATACATGACATAACTAGTCTTACCAATATTATTGGAACTTTCACGTTCTCCAATTCCTGTCTGATAAAATCAACCTGTATGATAACTAACAGATTAAAGATCTTCACTTCCCGGGATAAACGTTACAAGAACTCCAAGGCTTTTTTTCAATAGCAAATTACTCAGAAGAATGATTTATTTTTCAACTTGATTAGGCTGTTTTATTACCTTATGATCGATTTGTTCTTGTAACGAAAACAACTTCCCAGATTCCCAATCCTTAAAGCCAAAAAAAAGAATGTAAATCATCAATGTATAAAGCACAAATCGAGCTATCACTTGAGAACACAAACTAATATGAAGAGTATAAATGGAAGCATCAAACTAGACACACAGTAAAATCTAATTCAAAGTTATAGTACCTTGCTCGTGTGAGATATTTGCCCAATAGCTAAGCAAACAAACCAAACCAGTCCACCATTAGAGATGAGAAGAATCAAATCAAACTCAGAAATAAACAGCTCTTATCACAAGAAATCGAAGAAAGCAAGGTTAAAAAACTGGAGAGGGCATACCAGTTATAGATGCATTGCCATCAAGAAACTCGTTTAAAGATTCCAAAAAGTCCTTGTAAAATGACACAACGCCTGACAAATTTTACAAGCCAATGTATCAACATAATAGAATCTTTTTCATCTAGTATACATATGTGCTTTGACCATGATAATATAACGAAACCTGGATTTCCCGGAATAAACAATACTTGGAATGTGGGGTTCTCAGCTTGAATTTCCATTATCTCAGTCATCGAACTTGATCACAAATACAAAAAACAAAAGTGTAACTATAATCAAAAATCCAGTGGAACAAATTTCAAATAATATAGAAAACAGAGATAAATACCCAGAAACTCTACACAATCTGAAATTAACAGGTCTTTTAGCTTTTTCCATTAATTTGGTTTCTGCGGTCACGCGATTCAAACTATATCTTCTCCGACAACTGAAAAGGAGAAAATAAATAAATAGATCGAGAGAATCAATGAGCGACGGCACTGAGAAATTAAACTAAAGAAGAAACTGAGAAACAGAGGAAATTAGAGAGCAAAACGTGAGAAACCATAACTTGTCACTCTAATATGAATGGAGAAGCATTTTGAAACAACACTCAAAAACTAATTACAGTTAAGCATGTTAGGAAATAAAAAGACAATGCACCTGAAACAGCAGGAATACAGACTTTGGAGAATCGGAGGAAGAGAGCAGCAGAGAGACGGAGTTACCGAAGGTAGAAGATGACCAAGTCGCATGTTTGGAATTATAAATTTGTTTGTTTGTTTTTTTTGACATTAGAGTAATGCGACATCGTTTAGTGAGTTTAGGGTGTTTGGGCTTATCTCCACCTCATACTTCCACTACAAAGAGAGGTGATTGACAGAGAGATAAGTTTCTTGTTGCTCAGAAAGAGAGAGAGTCACAAAGTGTGTAGGATCAATGGCGTCTCTAGCTTCTTCAACTACTCTCATCTCTTCTCCCTCTAGGGGTTTTCCAGTCAAGTCTTCGCTTTCCTCTCCATCCATTTCTTTCCTTCGAACCCTATCATCTCCTTCCGCATCTGCTTCTCTCCGGTCTGGGTTTGCTCGACGCTCTTCCCTCAGCTCAATTCGCTCCAATTCTCGCCGGAGCTTTGCTATCAAGGCCCAAGCCGTAAGTTATCGCAAATGTCGATACTTTCTGGTTAGATGTGATTGGAATCGGGTTTCATTAGCCTATTATAGAATTCACTCTCTACCTGCTTCTTTAGCTCTAAAGGTTTAGCTTTTTGGGGCGAATGATTAGCGATTGATTGGTTATGTGACTGTGTTTCTGCAGATTACTCTAAAATTTCACAAATTTGAATGACATTTTGTTTCTACACAATTTGGAAAAAAGGATTTGAAATTCTCTTGTTTGGTGAAATTTAATGACCACTAAGCTGACTGATATGTCTGTTCGATGAGCTCTCTGATTGTATATTTGACATACCTTGCTCCTTAGATTTGATGCGTTGACGAGTTTTACTATTGTGTGATTATAGGATGATCTTCCACTGGTTGGAAACAAGGCCCCTGATTTCGAGGCAGAGGCTGTGTTCGATCAGGAGTTCATCAAGGTATCTTATCTAAAGAAGCTTCTGTGTTCTATCTTGACTATACTTACAACAAATGTTAAACATAGATGCTGCTTTTACTTAGATCAAGACATAAGTTTAGGTTTGAAGCGTAATGAATAGTCTTTTGTGTTTTTATTTTGTTCTTGAAACTAATTGGTAATTGGTGTATTAATGGTTTCAGGTGAAGCTCTCTGAGTACATTGGGAAGAAGTATGTGATTCTCTTTTTCTACCCATTGGACTTCACTTTTGTCTGCCCAACAGGTTAGTATTGCTCCACAACTATATCGAAATTGAATCTCTTCTTCACTGCGTCCTAATCTCTCTCTCTGTTTTTTTTCTTTTTCTTTTGTCTTCTAGAGATTACTGCCTTCAGTGACAGGTATTCAGAATTTGAGAATTTGAACACAGAAGTATTAGGTGTCTCTGTCGATAGTGTGGTAAGTATAAATATACAACTACTATCACATTACACTATTTCTCATCCTATTTTTATGATAAAATCACAGGTATTCTTATCTGTTTGCAAAATTGCTTTGACTCATCCTTACTTCTTTTGTGTCTACGTAGTTCTCGCACCTTGCGTGGGTTCAAACTGACAGAAAATCTGGAGGGCTTGGTGATCTGAACTATCCCCTTGTATCAGATGTCACTAAATCAATCTCAAAATCTTTTGGAGTGCTCATCCATGATCAGGTAAATTGTTAGCCTCTCAGATTCTAGCTTCCTTTAAACTTTTGAAGCGTTTGGGATGATAAAGACTGAGAACTTTGTTTGTGTAAGAACAGGGAATAGCACTCAGAGGGCTTTTCATAATCGACAAGGAAGGAGTGATCCAACATTCCACCATCAACAATCTTGGTATTGGCCGAAGTGTTGATGAGACAATGAGAACCCTTCAGGTACACAAATGATACCCACAAACTCAAAACCACTCTTTCCTTCACTTGATTGCGGTTTGCTTGATATGTTTTCGATGTGGCAGGCGTTACAATACATCCAGGAAAATCCGGATGAGGTTTGCCCAGCGGGATGGAAACCGGGTGAGAAGTCAATGAAACCCGACCCGAAGCTCAGCAAAGAGTACTTCTCTGCTATTTAGAAACTTCGACTAAGATAGCTAAAAGGTACAATCTTTGTTATATGTGAGCACTGAGCAGAGTTTTTTCCTTTACGCTAAACAATCCTTTGTTTGAATTCTCACTTTGTCCCCAGATTATTCAAAAACTTCCTTTTCCGTTAATGAAAGTCTTATTATTTCTCCTCGCCTACACATTCATATATTCAGATGTCCATAATATCTATAATGCATACACCCTATAATAAAGAACATTTCAGATTGGAAAATAGCACTCATTCTATGATCTTCTTTGGCAGAAACAGAACATTTGTCTTAGAAATAAAAATATGAACTATATATTTTCCAAACACAGACATACCACAATTAAAGACCTGTACTAAAAAACAAAGAGCACAAACAAAACTAACAAAATTTATAATTTCTCTTTTTTAAAAAAAAATTTGCCGGCAAGATACATAATGATGATACTTAAAAACCGATGCTACCTGTAAAAAGTTCTTCATGTGTCCCCCCTGCCAACAAGTTCCAACATCATTAATCATCATCAATTCAACCGGTTACCGGTAAGCACCGGTCAACTCTCCCGCTTTACCTACACGACCACCCGGTCACTTCTTTTTCACACTCTCTTCAGTCTTCACAATGCATGCCCTCACCAACTCCGGCGCCGTACTTCTCGGCGTTTTACTCTTCTTCATCCTCATCTTCCTCGCCGATCTCTCTTACATCTTTTGTCGCCGCTCCAGATCTTTCCCTGATTCACCGTCTCCGTTAAGTAAAGAGCTTATACTCCAATTCTTCATGTGTTGCAAGAAGAAGAACCAATCTCGTATTGAGCCAAGTACCGGAGTTGTTTCGTTACAGATGGAGGAGAGTGTTGTAGCGGCGGCCCTGGAGGAGGAGGCGGTGGACAAGTGGCGAGTGTCGAGGCTTCTGTTCACGATCGAGGAAGAGGATTTGGAAATGGAAGATTATGATGATGATGTGGTCTCTGCGGAGGAAGATCACGAACTACGAGTTGACATTCCAGCGGAATGTTCCGGCGAACCAACTCCGTTCTTGACGCCGTGCGATTCGCCTCCGTATTTCACTCCTTCGCCATCTCCTGGTCGGGACATTGATGATGTCATAGATGTGTATGACGTCAATAGCAGAGGCTGTTGTTTCAATTTCCAAAGCAATCACATGTGTTCAAATTTTGGTTAGATATTAGGTGGAAAAATAGGACTACCAAGTGTTAAGTTGTGGAGTATAGTTTATTGATTACGCTATGAACATCCGACCAAGGTTTTACTTTGATCGATCTGTCATATTTGTGTTTTGTTTCTTGAAATATAGTATGAGGTAGTACTAGGGATAGTTTCCGTTTTTGTTTCTTGGAACACATAGATAGATCTTCTTGTTTGAACTTTTAGTCTATGTGAATGAAACAAAAAACTTCTTGTTTGTAAAAGGACATGATTTAGATTGTGGTTTTTACAAACGAAATGAAATACAATTAAATTAACAAACTTCGCTTAAATATTCTGGTGGAATCTATTTCTTGAAATAAACTGTGGTAATTATCAACTTTTTCTTTATGAATGTTGGCTTTTCTTTCTGTGATTGGTTTCCAAAGCCAAAGAAAAGTAAAGGCGTTTAATGCGTTTGGATTGGCTTTTCATACGATACACACAAAAAGCAAGTTATTATCCATTTGAAATCCTCATTCTATCCCGCGTGCAAAGTGTTTACTTTAGCCATTGTTCTCATTAATTAAGAGTTAATGCATTTGGATTGATTCTTCATAGAAAGAAAAAAAGAGAGTAAGAACTAGTAATAACCAACTAACCAAGGGTAAAAAAAATCGTTAATCGAACCGCAACACTACTAATTACTACTTGGTCAATCATTGAACAACATACGATACTATTTTGTTTTGCAATCCTCTAAAAAGTGGCAAGATAATTAAGTGAGAGAAAAAAAAAAACAAATACATCTATTGCATTAATAAAAATTATAGATTTTGAATGTAGAGATAAATTCATACGCTCAAATTTTTTATATTCACATACTAGTCGAAACCATATAACAAAATCAAACAAGAATATTATAACTTCCAACTCCAAAAATACTACATAATCCATATAGTCTAATCAAGCGAAGAAACAAAATCTAAAGCAAATGAAAATCATCATTCATTGAGAATCTTAGGGTTGACTAAGATAAGTCGAAGTCACACTGCATAGGTTGAAATTTAAACCCTCCAGTTGAATTAGAGGAAACAAGAGAGATCTTAAGATCATCACACTTAATCTTTGGTTTAAACTTCCATGATTTAATCACCCAAAACTTAAACCTAACACTCATCCTCAGTTTCGCATCCATCTTGTAAATTCCAGATTTCTCGTCCTCCTTCAGATCCGCTTCAGATCCGTCGCCAAGCACCATCAAATTCTGTCCCTCGATTTTCGCTACAATCACCGTCGTGTTCTTGTGTCCTTGATAAAACGACGAGACGTTTCCGGAGCCGAATCGTTGACCACCGTAATATCCACTTACCGAGAATTCATCGTAATAGACTCCGACTCGTTGATTAGGATTACGGATTGTGAAATTGAGATCGAGATTGTAATGGAGATTGTTGTTGTTCGGATCGAGGCTGAATCGATTCAGATTAGCGTCGGTGACGTAGAATTTGACGGCGTTTGGACGGAAAACGAGCCAGAGAATTAAGGCGGCGATGGCGAGGACTACAGCTACAGCTATGAGGATGTTGCAGATTAGGCTTAAGATGCAGCAACCGCAGCAGCGTAGACAGCTACCGATGCAGCTGAAACAGCAGCATCCGAATCCAGGTGAGTCGTATCTGCGATGAGTCTTAGTCGGCGGAGGAATCGATGGTCCGTAGTATGCGCCGTTCAGGTATGGTTGTTTGGACCCCATCTGTTCGACGATTTGGCTCAGAGAGATATCAAACTGAGAATTTCAGAATACGAATTTTTCAGTGACGAAGAAGAAGAGGACATCTATTATATATAGATAAGATTATGTGTTTGTATAGAAAGAGATAATTATGCTTTTAATTCAAAGAAGATTAATGTAACGCGCTTTTTATTTAGGTGACGAATTCAAAATGACGTCATTACTCTCGTCTATATTTTTTTGGGTGCAATTTAAATTGAAATTGTGGTTTGATTTGAAAACTAATTGTGGCCAAATTTACAATCCAAGACTGTAGCCTATAGGCGGTTAACACTTGGCCAACGTTTAGTTTTCAAAAAAACTTGCCGTTACAACAAATCTTCTTTTTCAACAATCGAGAAGCTTTCAAATCTATTGACAATTAAAATACTCCTACAAATTTATTTACAAGGCTTTTTAATTTAGTGGAGTTCCATGAAACTAGTTAGTAGATGTTGTTATCTTACTATTGGGCTTAGTCTTTTTATGTTTGGATGTAAATATGATGCTGGTTTATTTTAACTTTCGTCTTTTATGGTGGCTGATGAAGAATTTCAAATGAATGATTCGATCAGTCGAGGTTAACACTTAACGAACAACAATTAGGCCCAACTCTTAACATTTACACCCAAAAAAATTAGGCCCAATATAAAAAGACTAAGCCCAATAGTAGACGAACTTAAAGACGCTACTATATAATCATATATGAATACCTAAACTAAATACATTTGTGTCCAAGATCGAAGAGCTGAAGAGATCATAAATATTCACTTCTAAAAAGTAGTTCGCAACATTTGTTTGATATAAAACTGTATTATAAATAGTTGATCAATAAGTATTTGGAGATAGGTCCACTATATGTTTCCGATGTTGTAAATTTCTATTTTAAGTTAGGTGAAAAGGCCCTTTGTTAGAAAATATGCTAGTTTGGCAGAGTCTTAGACGTTGGAGGGCCTGTGTGTGAACAGCCTACATACCACGTTCATAGGCACTTTTTTTTTTTTTTAATGTATATGTAAAGGAAAATCCAAGGTTAGGTTTCTCAACTTTATTCGAGAATGAAAGTAGAGTATATAATACTATTACGTGATTGAAATCCAAAGTAATGTTGGTGACTCATTTTCGTCATCAACGTTTGCTGATTACAACGTTTGTAATATTACTTTTATTCAACACTTAAATAATAAGTTTTAAGGGACCATATCTCCCTTTATTTGGTCGATAAAAAGGATAAAGTTTTCATATAAATGAATGGAAGTAGACATATTGCAAGCAATAAGACTGTTGAGAGCTATGAGATGATCTAACGTCACATTATCTCTTGAATCTTAAGAGGCTTAGAGCCAAGTAAATACTAATTGATTCATACTAGTAAATAGTACTAATAATTCTCAAATCTGGAAAGAAAAATATTTGAAGATTATTTGCTAAATTCTTGTTGTAAGTTGTATTTGTAACAGTGAGTACAGGATCCTGATTTTCTCATTTCAAGATCCAAGAATATTCACGATAACCCCTAGGTCCCCTACGTAACGTAAGGTTAACTTTATTTGAATGTAGCAACTAGCAAGACTTTAGAAGAATGGACTTTAAAGTTCAAGAAACCGTATATTATATTTTAAGCAATAATAGACCCAATTGTTGAAAAATATATAATAATAGACCAAACAAAAATCTACAAATCAATAAATATGACTATAAAATAAATCCAATCCACATAAATTTTTTTTTTTTTTTTTGAACTTTCTAATTTGTTATGGGATATTGTACAAATATATAAAAATGAATCTCGATATAATTTGAAAAAGATGGAGACATGTGTGGACAATGACACCATAACCCAACGTCCACAAAACATTAACGAGTCTAATCTATTCTACTAAATTCGAATTTCTATCACCGTACAACTTTTATCAGCTACAAAGAAGAAAAATCATCAAAAAGTCGATTTGACAGGATCACAAGATGCATCTTTTATCAGCAAAAATCTATATAAAATCACAACTTAAAATATAAAATTTTATCAAAAAAAAACTTAAAATATAATATAGAATCTAACAATAATAAAGTATATATATTGAAATTCTTAAAACTCGTTTACAACAACATCACGAATCTGTAATATTTGCTATCGTATAAGCAAAATGTACAATTCACATCACTAGTGGTAATTAAGAAGACAAGTATTTAACGGAACCATTGGTTACCTGAATCTTTCTCTCCGTCGCCGTTTCAGACACTTACACTACAACTAGTGGTAAACGTATACTTTACGGCGTTATCTCCGACGATAACTCCGGCAGCTTTATTACCGAAGTTTATATACGCCGGACACTTCACATAAAGATGATACTTCCCGGTAATAAAAGTCCCAACCTTCCACCGAACTCTACCGTCAGCACGAATGATCAACCTAACGGCGCCGTTATCTTGATCGTCGTCAAGACTAACGGCGTTAAAAGGAGCGACGGGAACGGAGGTTCCATAGACAAACGGCGACCAGATGTTAACTTCTTTGTGTCCTTGATACGTGGAAGGGATCGATGTTCGTAAAGTGATCTGTTGGCTCCGGTAAGTTGCGTAGACGTCAAGACGGTCGTAGTAAACGCCGATCTTGTCGTTAGGGTTCCGGGAAGAGAGAGTGATTTGAAAATTGGAAGTGAGGAGGTTCGGTGGATTGCCGGAGACGTTGAAGGCGTAGACGGTGGCGTCTTGGAGGAGGAAACGTGGCTTTGAAGGTTGGAGAATTGCCCAAATGAGAAGGATCGTGAGAAAGATTACGAAGAGGATGAAGATTATAGACCATATTATTCGCCGGATTAGTTTCCGGCGAGAGTGTTTGTGGGAGGAACAGTCTTTCATAGTGGTTGTTTACTTTTCTCCGGCGGTGGGGAGAGAGTGGAGGAGTTGTTAAGAGTCTAAATAATGAAATGCTCTAAAGTCTAAATAATGGGCTAAGTGAATGTTATATAGGATTTATAGGAGTGTGATAGGGAAATAAAGGTGACCTCATATTATATAACCAATAATTATTATTCTCCCTAATAATAATGGTATTCTTTAAATGGTTAATCGCTATTTATGATTAATCATGATGAGTTAGAAAATAAGGATGAAACTAATTATTTTTAAGATGAATGGTAACGATTTGATGCGGGAAACTGATTTTTAAATATTTTATAGATTATAAACCAAATCGTGATATTTTTCTTGTATAAATTTGTTATCGAGTACATATTTAGCAAACTATAATAGTCCATTAAATTTTTTAAAAATATTTTCATATTTTCAAAAATGTTGAAAATCATGAATATATGATTGGTATGGTCGGTGGAAGATTATCTTAGAAAGGTGACTTTATGTGTGGTCGAAGGATTCGCCATCGGCTCCCAATTCAGCAGGGTAATCTCACTTTCAGCTTCCTCATTTGAAAGACCGAAACTTAAAACTTAAGACATAATTATTTACTATTAATTAGAATCTTTAGTGTGAAATAAAACCACGTATGAGCTTACTTGTTTCGAACAGTAAAATTGTGTTTAAATTTGGAAATTTTTAGTTTTTGGAGTTAAAACATTTTGTTCAGTTTGAATCCAAGGGTAAATACAAACTAACAGTCAAATCTTGATGTATTTTTCTCCTTTGTATACAAACAAATAAAAAGCATGATTTCATATACTTGCGGAATCTTTAGGCCATTTTAGACATTCTCTCATTACTATTAAGTGTTCAAAACAAATTAAAAAGGATATTGAAAGACATCATAACTAACTCTGATTTGTCCGGACAACCAATGTTATGATCCACTATAGAACCTGTGAGATTCTCTATTCTTTTCACAATCTACAATATTTGATGCAAACTGAAATTTGGACTCTAAACTCACTAATACAAAAAAAAAAATCAGATCTTATCATTGGAGGTATTAATGGGTAGATAAATTTTCACTAACAATTATTTGTAATATGAATATATTCCAATCCAACTTGTACATATTAAATG
>CM051373.1:10916175-10956350 GCA_028015245.1 Cardamine occulta | reverse complement strand
ATCAAATATTTTGTATACATGTGTGGATTAATAATTGATAAGAGACTGCGAAAGAGTTTTATTTACACACGTAGTCTCCCATATAGAAAAGAGGACGTAAGTGACCTAACACTAGTTGCCAAAGCAGAAACCACCACTTTTTCCCATCATTTTCTGCGTCTTGTTACGTTGATTAATTACAACAATTACTCTAAATATTGTGTAATTTTGGACAGAAAGTATTTGAAGAGGGCACTAATTGCTATCGGTATCGGTCGATATATGTCAGAAATTATTTTTAGACAATAGCAATGTTCAAAGTTTCACCAGAAATTATTTTTAGACAGTAGCAATATTCAAAGTTTCACACTTTTTCCCCCGATATAGTACTAATATATAGTTATTTATATATATCATCAAATAAGCTTCGTATTAATATTCTACAAAAGTATCCCCTTGACGACATATCTAGTTATCTACAACCTTTCTATTAACAAACGACACTTCAACAACTCCAAAAAAAAACAAAAAAAAATAAATAAACAAGGGAAATAATAAACAGAGTGGTTGATAAGTCAAAAGTAATAGAACCGTGTCTACCAGCCGAAGATTGGTTTGAGAACTTGAGGTGGAACAAGATTCAGATCCTTGCAATGTTGCTTGTCATAGTCTTTAGTTCTTGGTGTTGCTCCTGTGCATTGTCTCAGGAAATCGTTCCCTGTTAGAACATAGTGTGTGAATGCTAATCCTCCATCGACCATCTCGTTAAAGCTTAAAACCGATCTTGATTTTCTCATCCTTCTTCTTCCTCCATCTTCACCATCTAAGATCTTATCCAGATTTGAATACTCCATGAATCTCTGTGTCGCTGCTTCCCAAGAGAGAGTGTACATTTGCTCAGGAGTGAGAGGTAATGGCTCTTTCGACATTGCTTCTTTCACTTTGGACACAAAGTCTTCCGATGTTTTGTAAGTCAGACAGTTTGGGAATGATCTGAAGAACTCGTTTGAAGGATGATCTGCACACACCACGAATTTCCCCATGGCTAGTGCTTCTGCGGTTGCTGTGCACAGAACATCGCTGATGCTAGGGTTTATGAACACTTTGTACCTTCATTAAGACGAGGGAAAATACATTCAACAGAGAAACATTTAAAAAATTTCATGAGAAAACACGCATTTTTCAGAACTTACTTGTGAAGAGAATCATCGGCATGGTCCCTTCCTTTGAGGAAATTGAGATTCAAATCGTGTTTCTTTGCTGCACATTGGACCTCGACCGCATCTTCACCATTCCCATAGACATCTAAATTGAAGCTTTCAAGTTCGTTTTTGTGTTTAGCCATCAGATCTATTAGTTCTCTGTATCCTTTAGCCCACACCATTTTTCCTAAGAAATATGCACCTTTTGAGAAAGATTGTTCACCACGGGATCTCTCTTCAGCAATTTTCTCTCCGATCATAAGGAACTTGGGATTGACACCATGGACATTACATACAACAGACTTTGGTAAATCTTGTGTTGCCGCAGAGAGGCGAAGAACCTTTCATGGGTGGGCAAATATGTATTAGTGCATGCACTACTATTATTCTATTAAACAGGATTCAAGTAACAGAACAAAGGCTTGAAGACAGATAGTAGATGGTTCACCTTGTCGCAATACGCTCGTGTGACCCAATTGTTTACATGGTTCACAAAAAATGCTTGAAGAGCTCCATTCTTCTCCCTCTTGATGTACTCTAAGTAGTTTGTGTGGACAATTCCAACAACATGGTTGAATTTATCGGTCCAACGCTTGCCGTGGTAATACCAGTTGAGATGTTCAGGTTCTTCAAGTATAGCAATGTCAGCATCTTTTGACGGTATGAATTGAGAAGTGTCACCAGCAGGAAATATGCTGCGCCTTTCTTTTGAAAACTATAAAAAACCAGAAAGCTCAGTCATTCTCACGTAATAATAATAGAAAAACTTATTGGCAGTCATAGAAAGAAAAAATAGAATCCAAAATGACCAACTTACCCTCCCTGGGTAAAAGGAGATTTTAAAATCAGCCTTGAAACCAACCCTTTCCTCCAACCATTTACGTATATAACTCTCTTGTTCTTCAGGTGAACTGAAGGTGAGATTGTTTGGATAAACTAGTTCTTGATCAGATTCGCAAAGCCAAGGAACCACGAGTGTAACACTCTGTTTTGCTGATTTTGCCAAATACGCCGCTCTGAATAGCGGATTTACAGCTGTTCCGGTCATCCAAGGGAGACTAGCTGTTGTAACAATTGCTACATGCCTTTTGTTTTCTGATGTCTCAGGCTTCACAAAATCAGTCCAAAAGCCACCATCATAATGGTGTCCTGTGCTCTGAAGAACACTTGCTATCCTCATATCCAAATCAACTCCATGGTTATCATTTTCTATTAAATCAGATGCTTGTGCAGATGGCAGACGCCAAAGCTGTTGGCTCTTGCACTTACAAAGGCTTTCTACTATTCGGTCGCACATATCTGAAAGACAATTCAGCGGAATAGAATCAGAGACTTCGTTTCTCATGTAAGCACTGAAACTAGACAATAATGTACACGAAAAGGTGTTTTATACCATTATAACCTACACATCTAGAAAATTTCAGGTCAATGTCAGATTCCATTTTGAGTGATCCGTTTCCACACAAAATGTAGACTTGAAAATACTTGATATCCAGAAATAGTGCAAGCAACTCTAAAGCATCAAATTTCACCAGCTAAGCTTCTAACGAAGCAAGCAACGAGCTAAACAAAGACAGTCTAATATCAGACAGAAGATTCAAGTTTTTGATTGGAGAAACACCAACCATCCACAACTCGATACATACAACAGAATAAAAAGATAAAGCAACATGACGAGAAAAATGCAAACTTACCCTTTCGTACACCAATCTGATCAAGAAAAGGTTCAGATTGTCTAACCAAACATGCCAAAAGTTCAGGTACATCCAACGGGGGCACATCCTGCATCGAAAGTTAAAGGAGGCCAAGTCAAACTCCCAATCTAACACTGAACTAAGGTCTACCTAAATTATATGGGATAACAAGAAGAACTGGAACTGATAAAGTTCAAACTTCCAATTACCAACCTTAGCCTCATCAGTTTCTTTGTAGATTGATTTCTGTAAATAGTAGAAAAGAAAAAGCACCATTAGAAAAGTTGCCATATACCATAAGAAAGTAAACTACAAGAGAAGCGACTTGTGAATCTTTAAACTCTCAGCTTGATTGCAGAAACTGAACATGGAGAAACTTACAAAGCTGGTTTTGAGCTTCTCCACAAACTCGCTGTTCTTGAAACCACTCAATATTTCTAATGAGCTTCGTTTCTCAAACTCTTTAAATCTAGTCTTCAAAGACCTAATTGGTTCCCAATCTCCGAAATTAGCTTCTCCTTCTCTCTCGGCCTCCGCGAAAAACTCAGTAAACCTAACCCTATCACGATTACGCTGCCTCCTTCTTCTACCCATCTCTAAAACTCCCTGACGCTCATCCAAATCCATCTCAGACACAATTGCGTTCTTAATCGCCGATAGATCGATTCCCAGCTTCGCCCTAGCTGGGCCCCACCTCTCCATAACCTTACGGCTAATCTCCGGAGCAGAATAAACCCTACGGAACTCCGATATCTTCGGCTGAAGCTTCTTCATGATTCCAATTTCACTGGAGAAAGACGACGCAGAAGGAGACCCAACGGGAAACGCAGACCTCGCCGAGTTATTGAGGAAATTCTCGATCTCTCTGTCGAACGTCGATGCTAGATTCTTAACAGAGTTAGCTCTGTCTCTCATCAACTGCAAATCCGCATCCGCTGAGTCCCATACCTCCCTCCACCCTTTAGACAAAAACGATAACGCGTTCGTCGAGGATAACGTCATCGACAGAGACGAAGACGTCGCTGTTCCGGTCGTCATTGACGTAGAAGGCGGAGGAATTTGAATTTCCTTCACCATGATTTAGGGTTTATCGTTTCGTCACGACGATTTCGTGAAAGTGTGAAGTTTCCTTTATCTGTTGAGAGAATTGATGATGGAGAAGAGAAGAAAAAAGAAAAAAATGAAATAAGGAGTAGACGGCTGAGATTAATTTTACATGTTTATTTTTAAAAAATTCTCTCTTTGTTTTATTCTGGAAAGATAACACGTGGAATATAAACAAGTCGGACGATAGGAGCTTTGTGAAGCCTTGACCCGTTACCGACGTGGCATGAGGTCCCACTGGTTAATGACGTGGCATATTGTGAGTGATTGACGAGATTATCCTATTGTATCTGGTTCATTTAGGAATATGCTGGAATTGAAAGAATCTGGTCCTACGAGGCATGGGCAATGACAAAGACATCTTAGGAGAAAACATAGAAAATGATATGAGTGGACTTATCTGGACCTTAGTGAGGCCCATTTACGGTTTTAATACCGACCGACTTAGCCCAAACAATCAACAGACGCCACGTCAAATTTTTTGACTGATTGTAAGTAACAGAACGATTTAGTTTGGAATCTCCACTAAAATCTTTAACCTCAATGAGTGTTCGTTCATCTGGTTATTTTAATTTTTTTATATATATAAAAGGCTTAAACAGTAGTTTAATTTAAGGATCAGTTTTATAATTAACCACACGTAGCTTTTGACTTCTAACTTGACCTCATATGTATGATGTATGCAGGTCCGGCCCGTGGCATATGCCACATAAACCTGGGCTTAGAGCCCAATTTTTTTTATTTTTTTTTGAGCTTTTTAGTTCAGATATTTTAGGGGTCAAAACGATTTATCTTCCTTTTCCTGTAACGTTAGGTTTTCTAGAAGAAAAAAAATAATCTCTTTTCACAAATCATTGCTTCACAAGAGATTTTTCGTTTATGATTTAAGAAATATCTGCACTTACTCAGTTGCTTGTTTTATTTAGTGGTTAAGAAAGAGGAGTCAAAGAGAGAAAAACTTGAAGCAAGAGGTGTTGACTGTTAACTTGTTATCAATCTCGTTCTCGTAACAGCAGTTACAGCCTAACAGGTAAGGTATGTCATGTGCAACTTCTAGAAATTGGAATTTGGAAGTTATTGAGAATTTTATATTTCTAATTTTGTCAAATACAAATAGTGTCAAACGATGAGTGGATTACTAAAAAATTGCTTGACTTCGTTGAGTTGGTTCCAATTTAAGATAAAGTTACATAAATGTTTTTGATTAAAAAACTTTATTGATGTTAAGTTTTTACTGCTAAGTGCTAATATTCAGAAATTATTGTCCTTGATCATGTAATTTTCTTATGCTTAGTCTGCTCATGTATATATGTGACTATGTGTATTCTAAATTTCTAATTCATTTTTTTGTTTACTTGTAGAAGAAGAATGGCATCTAAGGGAATAAAAAAAGCCACCACATGGACATGAAAAAAAAAACTAAAAAAGAAACGAGAAGAATTGGTAAGAGTAGATGCCAATTCTATTTTCAGGTACATGAAAAAACCTGAAAATTCTGGAACTTCTGAAGTTGTTAGTCCTCATGGAAACAAGAATCAAGAGATAGATGTGGATAATTTAGATGCAGTGAACATGGCAGTGAATGAGGATGAGTTTGACAACAAACAACAAGATGACATTGTATATGAAAAAAAGAAAAGTAGACAGAATCAAGAAATTCCCTCTGATATGTCTGATCCAGCAAATTGGGAAACCATGAATATGAGATTCAAATATTTATTGGTTGAAAATGGTCTTGCAGCAAGGCTACCAACTAATTATCACTTTCCTAAGGATCCTATTGATAGTGGATATTTCTCTCATGTGTTATATACAAGAGAAATAATAAATGGGGAAAAGCAAGATACAAGGTGGCTGATTTACTCAAAAACATTAAATAAAGTCTTTTGTTTTTGCTGCAAGTTGTTTAGACATGGCAAAACTGTTGGCTACTTGGCAACTGTCGGGTACAGTGATTGGAGAAATCTTTCGAAGCGACTCGAAGAACATGAAGGCAGTCATGATCACATTATTTGTATGACACGCTGGACGGAATTAGAGCCTAGACTACAGAAAATTCAAACGATTGATAAGCATGTTCAAGAAGAAATAAATAAAGAGAAGATTCATTGGAGGGAAGTCCTTGTGAGGATAATTGCATTGGTGAAGACTCTTGCTAAAAATAATTAAGCATTTCGAGGAGAAAATGAGAAGATTGTCTAGACAGAAATGAGAATTTTTTGAGTTTTATTGAAATGATTGCAGAGTTTGATGCAGTAATGAGGGAGCATGTAAGAAGAATTGGTGTAGGTGAGATATATTCTCATTATCTAAGCCACAAGATTCAAAATGAGTTGATAAATATGATGGCTGGTGAGATTAGACTTATGATCCTAAAGACGATTCATACTTCAAAGTACTTCTCCGTAATTCTCGATTGTACTCTGGATATTAGTCATCAAGAATAAATGACTCTGATTATTCGATGACTCTGATTATTTGATGTGTGGATACTTCTTTAACGTCAACTAAGATTGAAGATTTTTTTTGACATTTTTGAAATGGATGATAAATCTGGAAAAGGGTTGTTCTCGACGATTCAAGAAGCATTGGTTAATATGGAGTTAGAAATTGATGATGTGAGAGGACAAGGTTATGACAACGAGTCTAATATGAAAGAAAAAAATAAAGGAGTACAGAGAAGGTTGCTGGAAATTAATCCAAGAGCATTCTACACACCATGTTGTTGTCATAGCCTCAACCTTGTGCTTTGTATATCGCATCTTCTTCCGCAAAAGCAGTGTCTTTTTTTAGAATTATTCAGCGAATATACTGTTTATTTTCATCTTCAACAAACAGGTGGGATATATTCAAAGAGATGGTAAAAGGTCTAACACTTAAAATCTTTATCTCAAACTCGCTGGAAAAGTCACCTTGAAAGTGTCAAAGCAATACGGTTTCAAGCTTCCGAAATTAGAGAGGCTTTACTTTACTTGGCTGAAAGTACTGAGGATCCAAAAACACGTAGTGACGCTGAATCGCTTGCGGTGAGTGAAACACATGGAATTGGAGGGTTTGAGTTTCTTTTTGGTATGATTATTTGATATGATCTTCTAGCTATTGTGAGTGAGCAAGACTTAACAAGCAGATGACATTGATATTTATGTTGCTATTACTGAACTTAAAGGACTCGTTTCATATTTTCAAAAATATAGATAGACGAGATTTGAAAAAGCAAAGTCTGATTCTGTCCTAATTGCAGACGATATGGAGATACAAGCTGAATTTCCTGCGAAAAAAGAAGAGGATCACTAGAAGAAAGAAGCATTTTGATGAAGATCCGAAAAAAGTGGATGAAAATATGGAATTGTCACAAGAGGAGGATTTCAGAATTAACTACTTCTTCACACTCATAGATCAAGCACTAGTTTCTCTTGAGTCAAGGTTTGAACAATTCCAAAGGTACGAACAAACTTTTAGATTTTTCTTTGATTTAAAGATACTTAGATCGGCAAGTGATGAAAATCTAAGAGTATCATGCTTGAACCTTGAAGCTTCCCTTAAGCATGGTTTGCATTCTGATATAGATGGGGCTGATTTGTTTATGGAACTAAAAGTTCTACAAGAAGTATTACCAAATGAGATTAGAAAACCTATTGAAGTGTTGGATTTTTTGAAAAGAATTGAGGGTTGTTATCCAAAGACATGAGTTTTTTACAGGATATTATTGACCATTCCAGTGTCTGTTGCTTCTGCTGAAAGAAGTTTTTCTAAGTTGAAGTTGATCAAGATAGGTTGAATGGGTTAGCCATATTATCAATTGAGAGAGCCATGCTTGAGAAGATTGATTATGTGACTTTGATGAATGATTTTGCAGGGAAGAATGCAAGAAGGATTATATTTACTAAGTAGTATTTAGTTTTAAGTTTTATTTAGCTCATGATTGAGACTCGTGTGTTTTTTTTCTCTATGACTCTATATTTTGGTTTAATTTTTTGTTTGGTTTTAATGTTTAATGTCTTTTTTTATGTCGTTATGTAAGAATGGAACCGTTGTTTCTTTGGGTGGTTTTGACATTTATGTTTCGTTTAGAACCTCGGTTTCTTATGGTTAGTATTGTGTCGAAATTTTTTTTAATCTCGCTTAGGGCCTTCCAAAATGTTGGATCGGCCTTGGATGTATGTATGTATGCATGCATATAAAAACTAAATATAAAATTATTGTTTCAATTGTTTGTCTAGTAATTAGGGTAGTTATTTGGACAATTTTCTCTTGTGCTTAATTATTTTTTTCTATGCTTTAGATTATTAACAAAAGTTTATAATATTAAGATATGACCTTCGTCTTAGATTATTTCAAAGTCGATTAACTAAGTATGTAAAAAAAAAAAATTGGACAATTTGTAACCTTTTAGTTAATAAAATTAAGGTATGACCTTCTTTGAGGAGTTTTATTCTATGCTATGTCCAAAACATGTTCCTTAATTAGAGGTGTCAATGATATATTTCTAGCAACCATGTAATTTTTGACATAATGCACATATATTGTATTTGTTGAAATATATGTCTACTTTAAGTTTAAAACAGTTCAATTTGAAGTTCGGTAACTATTACTTAATTTGAAGGTGGAGCAAACTGTAGGAGATGATGACGAAGTCATATTCTTATTGAAAGTCAATAAAATTCTGGTTTTATAGGTGTCATTGATGTCCAGTTCAAGATTTAAGCAATATTGAGAATTTTGAAAGCAAACCAAAAAGCCACATAGCAGCTCACCATGTTTCATCAAATTTGGAAAAAGTACATTTGGTTTTCGATTGTTGACTATTAGCGAATACCTTTTTTTAAGTCTTGCTTAACTCACTTCGGTTAATACGTTTAGGTAAGGCTGAAAAAAAGATGATAAAGAAGATGGGGATGCATTATCCACCAAATTTATGATCATCAAGATTGCAAGAGACGGAAAACTTACTGAAACAACTATGAAATCTTGCAATTTCATAATCCAGAAACATGCTAGCTTCACAATTTGAGGTGTAAACATCTTAATTCCCTAAACACCATTAATTGACGATAATTATATATGCTATTGTTTGTTTAGGATATGGTGGCTGAGTTTTTCAGAGTTTCAACGCATCACTTTTGCCAATTGAAATATTAAATTATATATATATATATATATATATATATATATATATCTTTTCAACATTCATTTTCTTTTCATGAATTATCTTTAGTTCACACTTTAAAAATTAGATAATCGTCCAATTGAAATATCAATATATATATTTGTCCATAATAGTATATTACTTTACAGTAGTGCAATGAGTCGATGAAGATATTAAAACTTCATGCTTAAGAATATTCAGCTTACAATGCACTACATAATCAGATTTGTGGATCCAATCTGCCTTTTTCAGTTACCATCAGTTCTCAGAGCAAAGACCCTTACTTTATGTGGGTTTGCTATATTTTATTTGGTTATTGATCACTCAAATAAACCAGTGCATACATAAATTGATCTGCCTATTCACATGATGATCTACTTGTTCCTTTTTTCTCCTCTTTTTAAGTAGGAGGTATATTCCGGATCTTTTAATGACATATTATTAATTATTCATAACTAAAACTAATTAAATCTAATAAAATATATATATTCATTTAATATTACTATATCATTATTTTAAACAGTGAAACAGAGCAAAGTTCCTTGATTTGAGCTTTTAAGCTTTTGGATCCCAAAGATGGTTTTATTCTTTAGTATATTTATGTAATACATGTGTGGTCAATTAGTAAGTCAAAACTCAAAACACTATACGTGTGGTTAGTTTAAAAAAACGATCCTTAAATTAGACTACATTTTTCTTATAGGTTTAATATATGCAATATGCTCGATATTCAATTTGTGTAAGCTCTTTAAGTTTTGTATAATCTCCAAACCAATTAATTTTTTCGCTCCTACTACCGTGTAAAGATTCACAAACTTTTATTTTGAAATTAATCGGTAATAAGTAAAGATAGAATGACTGATGTGTCTTATATACTAGATATATAGTGTTAAAACAAGTTCTCTTTAAATGTTTTTAAAATTGTGGCATTAAAAAAACATATTTACACAACATCTGCTCTCGTCTTCTCTGCTCCCAAAATGTTCTTCTCTTTGGTTATTGGTGGTTGTTCATCATAGACAGTGATAAGAACATGAGGAGAACTATTCTCTTCTTCCACGTTGTCACCATCTAGAACCGGCTTTACAGTTCCCCTGTGAAGTAGCTGATGTTGTCCTATCTCCGCTAATAATTTTGGATCCAAAATCTCTTTGAAGTGTGCAAGGCCGGAGAATTCTTCAACAGCCTCAGAAATCTTCTCGACGCAATTCACAATCTCGATCAGGATTGATGCCATTGTGACTCCGGGGATGATATTCAAAAGATCTTTCTCTGTCTCCGGATTAAAAGATTTGAATGCAATCCTTAGGTTTTCTATGGCCTTTTTGGAGTTGTCAATGTGTGGGACGCAAACACTATCTTTGCTCATTGTGTTGATAGATTTAGCTATGGCTTTAAGAGCTTCCCCAGTTTCTCTGCTCATAGTTGTGATTGGCTCTTGAATCTTATTTTGGAATTCTTCGGGTGCCTGCTTAAATTAATAATTTATGAATCGAATAATTAGTTGTTTGTCTTTTTTTTTCTGGCTGACCATTAATTGTTCGCTAATACTCTCTTTGTTATTTAATGATTGGATTTCTAGAGTTTTGAT
Organism: Cardamine occulta; assembly: GCA_028015245.1. Taxonomy (NCBI): domain Eukaryota; kingdom Viridiplantae; phylum Streptophyta; class Magnoliopsida; order Brassicales; family Brassicaceae; genus Cardamine; species Cardamine occulta. The sequence continues at coordinate 10,945,634 of CM051373.1, read as the reverse complement.
CACACAAATTTAAAAATAATTAATGTTTAATTATATACACACCAAATTTCCCCCATTAAACACTTATCTAAGATTTTGGAGTACTAATAATTTAAGAAACTCAAACATTCTCTATCAATAATTTAGAATTATAGTACAATTTTTAACATTAACTAAAATAAACTACATAAAAGCTATACATATCAATTTAATCCAACAAACTAAAAATCTAGAAACTAATTAATAAATATGCAAATCTTTAATTACATAGGGTCATTTTTGTCATTTAGGGGGTTGGCCATTAATAAATACGCAAATCTTTTGTAGTTATAATCAACCTTATTATATAGGCCAATTCTCTTAAATAGCACAAGATGAAGTTTTTGTGCCACATTTAGAACATATTTTCATTTAGGCCAAATATTACATTTTTATTAAAAAATAATTCCTTTATATAACACAAATTCTATAACCTCATATTTTTAGGGTTTAGAGTTTAAAATTTAGGGTTTAGAAAACTAACTGTTTTTCCACCGGGGAAAAACTATCTGGAGCAAAGACCCCAATAGTTTGGAAATTCTAAACCCTAAACCCTAAACCCTACTTCTACCCCTTAAAAACTATATCTTAAATTTTAAAATAAATAATCCAAATAAAAATAAATAAATTATAAACTATATAAAATGCTATTTGTGACATAAATGAAAATGTGTGCTAAATATAGCACAAAAAAACTTTATTTTGTGCTATTTTATGAAATTTCTCTATTATATATGCATGTGTGTGATATCGTGCAGGGAGATGAAAAGAGAATAAAGGCAGACGAGACGACATAACAAATATACACACGTCCAAGTAAACCAAACCACAATTTTATTCCCTCAAAAACGGCGATATAGGTGATTCACACGAACCTTTTCGTTAGAGAGAACGTAGCCATCGAGGATTTCGAAATGGAACGCACATTGGCGAACGAGTCCTGCAATTTTCAAGTACTTTTTCCACGGATGCTGTAACCTGAAACGGCCATGCCCTGGTTCCCATCTCGCAAGATTCGCCTGAAAAAAAATCAGTAACTAATTAATATATTAATATACAAGAATGTTAATCATTATATTATTCTTTCAATATATATATATATACCAAAGTATCTTCAGTGCTTTTTGATGTTAGAATGCTCTTGTATGCTCGAACACACGAGTTTGTCTCCTTTGAAATCTTCTCGGGTAGTGGAAAATATTCACCTTCGAAACCTTTTTACAAAAAGCGTATATACATACATAAGTTATAGATATTCATTAATTTATATTTACCAAGAAGAAAGCAATTCAAAAAATGTTGGATATTGCAAGTCGACACCTTCTAAGTATTTAGCAAGTTTGTTAATGTTGTTAGCAATCATCTTGTGAAGATCTTCGCCTGCCCATACAGGACAAACAAATATCGACACAAGGATGCACATCGTTCCACCTATAAGAACAGTCGATAACCTTTGATATGCCATAACCAATATTTCTTCTGTACGGTACCCCGAAATGGCAACCATACAAAACGTGAGTATGAATATCAAAGCACCGTAGTCATATCTCTGTTTAATCCTTGGAAAAAACCGCGAAAATGTTGCAGCTGCGCCTAGTGAGAACACTAAGATCCCAAGAACGATGGGCTCCCCTTTGTGTCCAAAGAAGCGAGCAAGGTGTATGGCACCAACCCCTAAAGCTCCTGCTGTTAATGTCGCAAACCCTCGGTTTAAACCTTTGGAAAGTGTCCCACCTATAAACAAAAATGTTTTAAGTTAGTTTTGTTTTTAGCAAAATGCTCAATGCTTCTTTATATCTAGTGAATTTGTCATAGTAATAAACTCATTTGGTTTAATAGACTTACCAACGGTGAATTCAAAGACTACGACCACTGTTAGTATCGCCCACATACCCGAAACCCCGAAGCTATTATAGAGTGGTCGCACATAGTACAACATTGATACTAATGTAAGAGCAATTCCCACTTTCATAGAGTGGATGATTCGCCTTGGATCATCTCTTCCTAACTTTTGAACATTCTTCACGCGTTTGATGACACTGCCTTTGAGCTTGCTAGGGAAATCCTTAAGCCTTTGAGAGAACGCTGGTTTCTTCTCTTGAGCATTCAAATCCATCTCCATTGAGAATCTCGCGAAGAAAATGTTAAAGGTTGTGAAATTTTGCTTATATTCTTAAAACTTTTGGGGTGTGTGTGTGGTGCTTATGTGGGATAGTTTGGTCTTATATTTATAGGTAGAGAAAAGCTTACTTTGGGAAGAGACATAATTTTTATTGCTGACTAAGCTTGCATCTAAACCAATATTTTATAAATGTCTTATTTCCCATTTTAATGATATAAATATTCAATATTAAAAATAAAATAAAAAGTGATGGTGACTTTTCTTAGCTAGATCTCATTAATTGATGGATGGCTTTTCATCTAACTAGGTAGAATTTAGATGTACGTATTGTTATCACGTAGGACGAATATAAGACTAAACATTATTTTAAAATATTTTTATTTTATTTATTTACGAGCTCAGCACTATACAACACACGGTAATAGTCAGAGAACAAATTATATAAATAAATGAAAACGAGAAAAAAAAAAGGAAAGGACCAAGTTGATCGAACCCACTAGAGCTCAGCAGAGAAGCTCTCTAAATCAGAGGTTGAGAATGTGTTGCTTCTAACTTTACAGCAGTTATATGTTTACTTGATAAAAAGAAAATATTCAGACAACTTCAGGTAACAACTTAAAATTGTTAATTCCAAGAGGCTTTCATGTGAATTCTCTGAGTTTTGGTCAAACTAAGTGCTCCCACCTCCCAATGTGTGTTATGATGAATAGATAATTATAATTGATACTGTATTAAAAAATGATAATGATGATCATATCATATGGCTGATAAGCGAAGAATGTTATTCATGATTAGCAAATAACTTCTAAACTAATCTTATAAAGTTATTCATGATTAACTCTACGGTTCACAAAGAACTATTCAAAAAGATTTTGATTTATTTATCTAATCTTTTTCCAAACCATTATGCTTAATGGTTATGACAGTAATGCTATGATACCTAATTACCTATGAATTTGAGAAATGGCAGGCATGAAAAAAATGACGTAAGGATTCGGAGATTGATTAAATTAACGAATCAATCTCAATAAAACCATTGATTTCATAATTTAAAAGGTGTTAGATGAATTTAAGTGCAAGATCTATTTATAAACAACAGTCGTTTCGTCCATTCTTTTTTGTTTCTAACTTTAGAATTTATAACAACACATCCATTTATTTATTTTCCTTTTGTTGGCACCAAATCTAAGCATTATTCCAGGAATATAACATGAATGTATGATCGAGATTTCATTCTGAGTTCTGCACCAATCCGTACTTCGTATATCATATTCTTTTTTCTTTTTATTTCCAGTTTTCACATCTTTAAATGTGACAAGATAACTTATCACTGCAACAGAACAATCTTGTGTCTCACTAGATTTAATTAATGATTCTTTTTTAGTTTTAGAATTGTTTTTTGTAGGATATATATATATATATATATATATATATTATTAGCTTATCCATAGCAAATAATTGATTAAAAGTATACCAAAATTTTTTTTTTCATTTTGATGATGATTCGTATGTCAATGAATTAAGAGTGCAATAATAAAATAACAGAAATACATAAGTTGGATAAATTTTCTAATAAATAATTAAAAATGCTAAAAATTTGGTCTTAGTATTTTGAACACATGTATCATATATTAGTTAATAACTTAATATATATAGTAGAAATACTTTTCAAAAATGTGAGAACATAAAATCTAAATGAATATCATCTATAGTGATATTCATAGTAGAAAGTAGCAGAATAAAGTTTTTGAAAACGTAAATAGTTGGTATACAATTCATCAACATTAAAACGTATATTGAAACTAAGAATATATATATTGTCAGAAAATCTTTAATGGTTGAAATTTATGTTGCAAAATATTTATATAATGATAGAAAAATTAATTTCGAAGCTAGACTGAATAAAAAAACACCAACCATGGAATTCCATATTAAAGCTCAGAAGAAATATATTTTTGACTAGTGACTAGTAGTGATGTATAAGAACAAAATATTTTCTTTGATATGATTGCATTATGCAACTTCTCAACCAACCGTTATCAGTCACCGATAACAACAGAACAAAAAAAAGAACAAAAAAAAACAAACAATATAATCATAATCGAAACAATAGAACATCTAATAATATGATATCTAGCTAACGTTATTAAAACATAAAAATCTAGTATTTAAACTTACTACATATTACAAACTTATTGTGGAATTATAATTACTTAAGTAAGTAAAAGTTGCAACTTGTACAACTTTATGATGGATTTTGTGATTTGCAATGAATTTTTATCCAGGACGATTTTGTAAAATGTATGCAACGGAACACAAAGGCAAAGTGTATAATCATAACAATTAAAGATTTGGATGTCTCTAAGTGAATATACATCAAACGTAAAAACGCTTTGCAACGTTTTGGAGCAACTGTTTCAATTCAATCTTCTAAGTTAAATTTAGTGATAGAAAATTTCTTTTAAAAATTGTTCCTCGTTTAATCATCCAAATATTTTGTTTATTAATTTATTTCTGAGATATATACAAGTACAAGATGTCAAGAACCATTTATAAAAAAATGGTTTGGTGATAAATTCCAACAAAACGTAGTGCGTGAGTAATTCCGAAACGAAGAAGATCAATGTGACCGGAACGTGGGTCTTCTCATGAAATGTAAGATTGGTCATAAAAAGGACATCAAAATTCACGTCGGATTGGTCGGAAGAGACCGGCCAAAAAGGAACATTTCATCACTATTTTATTTTTTTTGGTAAAAGATTCATCACTATATGACAATTTAGCTGAACTCCTACTCTTTTTCTGTTGTTGTTTTTGTTTTAATTAAATTTTAGTTTCTCTTACAATATTTTCATTTTTTTTTACATCTAAAATATTTTTCTTATCCACCTTCATGGCACATTATATATAAAATATTTTATGCTTTTCTTTTTGTCAACATAATAATTTATGTTTATAACCTAATAATATTAAGTTCATTTAAGTCATCTAAGAACCGACCCATTTTTGTACCCATAACTTGAGAAACACACTCGAGATTTTAATCAAGATCAAGAACCGCGCGCACAAATTAACCAAAAAAAAAAAAAAAAAAAAACGCGCGCACATGTAATGTAGAGAAACAAAACAAAATGATTGCGACTGACTCGAGAAATGGTGTGACCAATATTTGTGTAGGGCCTAATTGGGCCGGACCTCTGATTCAGGCCTGAAATGAGAGATCGATGATCCAATAATCAGGCCTGGGCTTTTTATACAAAATAAATTGAACTTAATTCGAAACTAGTTCAATCCAACAGAGTTAATCAAAATCAATTCGGTCATTCGGCTATAAATTTGCACGCCAAATAATCGGACCAAACCGAATTATCATAATCTTCAGTTCCTCACCCATGTCAGAGAATGAATCAATTAGATGATTAAAAATTGAACACGTGTATGGTCCTCGCTTGCATGTTTATCTACTGTATCCACTCTTTGACTCTACTTGTACTTTTGGCCATTCTAAACTTATTCTACGTACGTTTTAGTGCCATGTTTTTCTTTTAAACCAAACTAGGTACATTTAGTGACATGTTGGTTCCTTTTTTTTTTGTGTGTTTTAGTTGAAACTTAAAAGGTAATGAAATATTTTCATTTATGTCTTTTCTATGACTTGTTTACGCGTGTCACGCAGTTCATTTTCTGTCACTAGCATGAAAGGGACCATCAATCCAAATATCAATCAACCAACCAAACAATTACCCTCTCACATCCAAATATTTGCAATTGTTACATTCTCGTTTATATTAGAATATCCTTATAATTAATACCAAATAGATCCCTCATATGAGATTGTGTTGTCTTCTGGAACTTTCTGAAGCTATAGAGAGAAGAATACGAATATGAAAACGATATACGGTGTCGTATAATTCCTATCTGTCTCGTGCACTTGCCTAACCTCCTCATCTTCCATATTCTATTCCATGTACTTATTTCCTTTTGTTAAATCATTTTCTACGGGAGGAGATTGCGAAATCCGATTAGGAAATCTTAAGTAGGAATTGTTGGAATCAAGTCATCATATCTACAGATGATCTTATTTCTATTTCTATATTATAATAATATGTGTAACATATAAACACGTATACTGAGATTGCGTAAGTGATCGTGGAAAATGACTTGATTAGATCATTAAGAATTAAAAATGTATAAAATTTGGATGCAGACAAGATGGAAAAGTGAACCATTTTCTGTCCACATTAGAGTTGCATAGAGGGTCCACATATTAGTAATGTATTAGAGTAAAGTACCTAATTTGAAACTTGGTTTATATTAGTTAACTATACCGGTTTTGGTTGCTTGCTCCTACTCTTGTCTACTAACCGGACCCATGCAAGTTGTCAACAGGTACCTCGAAATAGAAGAGATGATTTGAGGTGGAAGGAAATCAATCACTCGAAAAACACAATCAAATTTTTTTTTTTACGGTTTTCGATTAAATAAAAAAAATGGATACACTGTTTTAAAAATAAAAGGCCTTACAAAACAAGAAACATGATGAAGCTCAACAAAGAAAATGATATATATATATATATATATATATATATATGAGTGTGTACAGCTTTCAAACTGGATATTGGATGTTAGTATAACGTTATAACGCCATCATGTTTTCTTGTACAAACTATTTAATCCGAAATTTTTCAAAATTGACAGGTAGTGTAAAATATCCAAAAATACTTGTTTTGGGATATTAATTATTTTTTGTTTGTCACAAGAAAATATTTAAATATCAAGCCAAGATACTCAAATAGTTTATCTAAATTACACATAATACATATCCGATTGCATTTTGAAAGGATAAGGCAATAATTCTCTTTATTCTCTATACATTTGTAGCTGCTCTTGGGGTCGTGAGGGATCTTGTAACCCAAGCCGGTCCACGCCTAGCGATGAATAAAAAGTAAATATTTATAACTTGTTCACTAGTAGTATTTCCTAAAATATAGTCTGATTTTATGTATTTACCTTTACCACTTACGGATTGATTCTTTTCGTCTGTTATGTGTTGGAGTTATTATTAGCATTATCTACTTTTTCCATATTTTTGGAGTGTAATTTAATAACTTTGAACTAGAATTTGATATTTCTAGTTTGAACTTTGAAGGTTTTACGTAAACAGCTCGTGGTAATGTGTGGTGGTGTCATCTAAATTCCCAGATTCTTGGTCCATTACCACCCCAAACACCTTTTGAAGGTTGATTGATTTTTTTTTCTTCTAATTACTTCTTTGTTGCCAATATTTTGTTAAAAAAACCCATCATTTTTTTTCTTGCTCGGATACGAATATTTCTAGACAAGACTTGTATTGGCCTTTTAACTAAACTATGTGCCTAAGTGCATGAACCAGTCCCCAAAATTAATAAATTTTAAATAGCTTGTAAGATATTATATACATATTGGTACAAAACTTCTTTTAATTCGTCAATCGATAGTGGTACGCCACACTTGATTTTTTTGTTTGTTTAGTTTTTGATTATATTATCTTACAGATCATCATTTCTTTGACCAAAATAAAAAGAAAAAATATACCCAAAAATAAGCAAACCAATTAAGATCTAGCAACCGCTAGAAGATGACGTCTACTAAATTAATGCAGATACTGTCAGATTTAAATACACATACGTGTATATGATATAGATCAGCTAATCATTATTCATCACCATTGTTCGACAACAAAATGTCACTTTCGTTTGATTTCTATAGCGCAAGGATATGCTCTTTTTTTTCTTTCTGAATCAATGAAAATTCAGTTTTAGCCGCAAATAAAAGAAATTTGTTGTTTGTATTGCAAAAATGCAAAAGAACTTACATAAAAAGAAAACGATCGCATATATATAATGCACACTTTGGAAAGAAAAAAAACGATCGTATGGTAAACTAAAACTGTTTTTACGTTACAAAGTAATTAACGTCTGCGTATTTTTGACTAATAAAAATGAAAATTCCATATGATGTTACATGAGTTCTTTTACAGAGACAATAGAAGATTTCTCTCCGTAATATAGTTTGGAAATTAACTAATCATAACATTTATCAGAATTGTAGATATTGTTTTTTTTGGTGGTCCAAAAAGGTTTAACAACTAATATGTAAATATAATCAATTAATAATAATATGAAAATGTCAAAATGACCTTATAGTTATTATTGACTTATTGTGATAAAGTAACAGAGAAAGGCCACCTGAAGAAGATAACAAATAAATTAACTTTGTTGGACTATAAATATACGCAAATCATTCGTTCACATTCTTCTTCTTCTTCTTCTTCTTCTTCAACCTTCCCATCACCAAATCTCTCTAACACACCAATCCAAAATTAAAAATCATCATCTCTCATCTCTCCCTCTATTTCGGACGACCTCTCACCGATAAATCAAACCATCCTGAATTTTCCCGAGAAAAGGATTATTATTCTACCGGGAAAATTTCGTGTCAAAACGATTGGATCCTAAACTTATCGCGCCTAATTTATCGGTTTGGTTTTGTGTATTTTTTTTCCTTGTTTTAACAGGTCACTCGATTTTATCCATTTTACTTTGGGATCCCTTCTCGTGTTAACCCCCACGACTTCGCCGTCGCCATCACCGGAGAGATTCCGTGGTGCTGCGTTTGGCCGGTTCTTCCTTGTGAAATTTGAGATCTATCTTCAAATTGATTCTGATCTTTCATCTTCAATTTTTTTGTTTGTTTGTTTGTTTCACCAAACTATGAATATGACGTTACGTTACGATCCGAGGCAGATCTCGAGGCAGACGAAACCGTCAGATACTCCATCGTCTTCTCCGTCTCGTAGTTACCGGAGACAGCCTTTGCTTCAGAGAAGTCTCTCTTCTCCGTCTCCAAGAGCCTCTTGCGGCGGATCCACGCCTGCTGAGTTCTGCGGTGGTACAACGGCGAGTTGCGCCGCCGTCTGGTGCTGTTGTCCCTGTGGACTCGTCAACCTCCTCGTCCTTGCGGTCTACAAAGTCCCTCGCGGAATCTGCCGTCGCGCTCTCCGTAATCGCCACCGTAAACGTCTAGTGAAGAATGGGATCCTTCCGCCGTTGCCGGCGGACGGGAAAAACGAGCGGATGCAGAGGATATTCCAGAATTCTGAATTCGCGATTCATCCATTGGATAGCAATGACGTCTCCGACGACGACGACGACGATAGTTTTTTGGATCTGAAATACATCGGGAAATCAACAGCGGCGGGGCTGACGACAGACGAAGAGACTGATGAAGAAGACGAGGCGGTGCTAGCATTAGAGAAAGAGATGTGGAACAGATTTTACGGCGCCGGATTCTGGCGAAGTCCATCACAGAGAGAATCAGTTTCATCTCCGAAAGTTTCAAAGTCTCTTTCATCATCTCCTAGGCCGTCGATTACGGAAAGTTTCCGGAACATGGCGATTAGAGGCGGCGGAGGAGGAGGACCTACGGTGGTGGTGGCGGCGACACCGAGAGCCGTTAGGCATTGATTAGGGGAAGAAAAGGCTTATAAACAAAATATCTCATCTCATAATGTGCTTTGCTAATAGTTTGATTGTGTGGAGAGTATTGTGTGTTGCAAAGCCAAGTGTGTGTATGTGCCTTGATCAAATATTTGGTGTGTGATTTTATTTCTGATGGTATGGGTTTTGGGATTTTGTGATCATCAAAATATGATATTCGAAATTGATCGTAAAGTGACATGACATGAGAAACTCCTGATAATCATTTGAAGATCTTTGTTTTTCTTTCAAAAATCTATAATTCAATGTATCATAACTGAATTTCATTTATTTTTTAAGATACAAGAAATTTTTAAGCAAATAACGTTCATATTAAAAACCTCTAAGTTGGTTTTTCCAGACAACTTTAAAATAAGACATTTATGATATCTTTTGATTTTTTTGGATGATGTCACGAAAATTCACCTAAAAATGATGTTGATAATTTCATTTTATTTGGTATTTTTCTACGTGTGAATGATATTTTCAATTAAACAATTTCGAGAGAAGATATAAAAAATTAAGTCGTTTGTGAACTTTTAATCTCTTTTATCTCTGAAATACAGTTAAGTTTCACGACGAAATAATATAAATTCAGACACCAACCAAAAAAGATTAGTAAAACTTTCCTAAAATATATGACTAAAAAGCATCTAGGCGAAAATTTAGAGAATAGAGGTAACATATACATATAGGAGTGGCCATGGATGACTTCTAAACTTCGAGCATATATGATCTTTCAAAAATTGTTGATTCATGATGAAAAATTATTGATCATAATTATCTACAATGAATGATCATACTCGACATGAAAGACAACGTCAATGTTTATCTTTACAAAGTGGCCAATTATGTATTATAAACCTTTCACATTAGTAATAATAAATATTCACATAATCAAAATTAGAGCATTCATATACTTAGATCTGAAGCGTTAATATATTTAAGTATGGAACATCAATATTTTAAAGTTTGGAGCATCGATTTCAATATAAGGATCTTCACATTCAAGATACATAGATTATAGTTTTTAAAAAAATAGTGATTGAGAACATACACTTACAACTTTCATATAATCATCAACATGCGTAATCATAACTAAATCTTCAAAAACTGGTATGCTTACATAAAAAAATTTAGAATAGAAATCCAATCCAACTTGACAACCTCTATATGCATAGTTTTGACACAAGGTAAATAAACCAAATATATTATAGATTATCTAAGAAAACATAATAAATAATCAAATGCACCAATATCACACATGAATAAAGAAGAGATACATTCAAACTAACTCTTCCTCCACATCAACCTTATCCAAAATAGTTAGATGACACACTCTATGCTAAACCACATCATCGATTTTCCATAGAAAATCATCATGAAAATGCTCAACATCATAAATCAACTTAATCTCTTTTAAGCTTATATTTTCTTTATATTCCATAAATCTATACATGAATTCCATAAACACGAGATCATCTTTAAAATTATTAAAATCTAAAAAGCAAAGCAGAGACATATGTCCAAAGATTTTTTCATCGCTTCGACGAAATATTGGTGGAGAGTTCTGAGAGGATTGACAAAACAAATGATTTGGTAAATTGTTTAACTATTTTTTTCAACGCCTTCGATCTAGTTAACTTTCTCTTGTTTATAAAAGTTTTAGCTATAAATTCTTTCTAAAACTCTTCAATTTACTGATAATATTTTCAGTTTATAATATTTCGATAGATTTAAAACGTCTTTGATAATTTTAGATAATATCAAAATAAAAAGCCACAAAACGTGTAAGTAATTAGATCTTATACATGATCTGTTGAACTGACCAAAAAAATATTAAAGTCTAACCATAACAATATTCACATTTGATGTGCAACTGGATTTGTTCGACTAAATTTTGAGGTTACTAAAATGGTAGAGTTTCCGGATAAAAACCATTTGATAACCTTGAGTATCGTAATCGAGTTCGAGGTTTAGTTTCTATGGTTAATCACTCTTAAGTCTTACCCCAAAGTCATGTGGTGAATAATTAGTGACATTGAGTTAAGACAAGATAGTGAAATAAATAAAATTCACAATCGTTAAGAAAATGGATTAAGGAGTGGAACTCTATTGTGGAAGCTGTCTTTTTCTCTTAGAGCACCCACATTGGTTATACTCTAATGAGTGTCTTTAAAGTTAATTAATATTAAATATAATGATATTTTAATTTAAGACCCCCATATAAGTATACATTAGTTATTCACCCTCCATTTGTGATACCCTTAAGGGTGTCTTTAAAATTAAAAAATAATTAATGATTGATAATATGTTTTTTTGTTTAATTTACAAAGCAATACATGTTACCACAATGTTAGAGATCACTAAAACAAGCAATTGCTAACCAAAGTGAAACTACTTGTTTCTTATGTGGTGTCTGAAGATGCTTGATTGGTATGTTCATTTGTTAAGTTCATTAAAACCTGAAAATATATGTTCATAGCATCAGAAAGTTGCAAGGAACAGAAAATACTTGTTAGGAAGACTGTACATTACCTTCACAGCTGTTAAAAGGCAATCAGATAAAAGACAGAGACATTCTTGATCAATGTCATATGTTGAAGATGGTTGCTCTGTTACATGGCGATCTATATCACTTGATTCTTCCTGAGAATTTAAGCCATGGTTTAATTCCTCCTGGCTTGAGAAGAGCTGATGTGAACGTTCATCTTTATTATCTCTGTAGCTTCCCTTCCTGTTTCGATCTTTAGATTTCTCATGGAGCTACAGCTAGTGATAGACCAAATATTGTCACAACTTCCTTGTTAACTGCAGAAGATAGATGTGTCTGAGCAGAGAGTAACATACAAAGCGACAGAGAGATAGAGATCCTCAATCAAACCTGAAAAGATAAAACAAACAGAGTATATGTCTCACATCTTCAATTGCAAAAACATAGATTTCTTCTTATTATCAACAAAATTACTCTAATCACAAAAACCATCAGCAATGCAAACAATTAAACCAAAAAACAAAAGTATATTCATCATGGATTGGATGAGGGAATTTCAGAACCAGGCAAAACCAAAGATAACCGATTCGTTTCATAGCTACTTGGTTCAATCAAATCGGAAACACACAACTTTGCAGAAGAGAAGATCTATCTAAAATCAGAACAATCTCTATATAAACTACCTTATCCATCTCAATTCAAGCTATTATAAAACCTAAACGGACAATCAATTGAACGAAGCTCCTGGTACTCTTTCTCAAGCTCTTCCATCTCAGCATCTTTATTGTCATCATCATTACCTTCACCACCACTCTCATTTTCAACCTATTATAGAGAACCTAAACCAAATAAATTCACTTACATATTGATAGAAATTAACCTAAATCAGAGATAAATCATAAACCCAATGTAAATCATCTGAAACATGAATCAGTGAATCGAAGATTGAAGCAGTCTCAGAACTGTGGAGAATATGAAAACAATGAAATTAAAACCCAAAAAATTACCAAACGGTGAGGAACCAGGCGGTCGCGGGCAGCACCGTTTGACAGCTTCAATCATTTTCAGAGATTAACACATGCAAATCTCCAAATATCGCAGAAGAAAGATTCAATCGAAATGGAGAGAAGAGATGAGAGATTTTTGAGAGAGAGAGTTGTTTCGGTTAGAGAGAGAGAGTTTTTCACAAATGAAAGAAAACAAAAATTAACCTTCCAATTACAATCTGCCCCGTGTCGGGTCTTATGGGTGTCTTCCGTGTCTCTGCAGAGACACGGATCTATACTGTTCTATATTTTTTTTTTGTTTTTTAATGTTAAGACCCTCTAAAAAATGTGCGATGGAGATGCTCTTAAGGGGTTAAACGGTGTTGAGGTAATCGTGGGGACCACAAAACTCACTTGTCATTAGTGTTTAGCATTAATTCAGGTGTTGCGACCACTACCATCTTCTTCTGCAACTCTAATTACTCATATTTCCTTTTTCATCTCTGTTTTTTATTTTTTCTGCTTTGTTGTGTTTCAATTGTCTTTTACTATAGTTCACTTAATCAGCTTTGATGTGACCCTTCAAATTTTCCATTATTTGGTGAATCTCATGCAACGGTTTTATATTTCAGATCTTTGTAAAAATTTTTTTGAAGGGATTCATGCGGAAAAAAAATGTTTTCGAAATCCAATAGTAAACATAGATATACTTCAACCAAACTATCCTTAAGAACCTCAAGGTCCTCAACCATTGATTGTTGAAAGATAATTTAATTTAATCGAAAAACAAACTGTTCAAATACATCGTATTATTCTATAAGAAATCGTGCGTCTTGTATTGTATTGAAAGGAAATGGTTTAGGATTCAACTCATGACAAGATAATATTTAATTTAAAATGTTTTGGTTGTTATTTTGTTCTTATTAAAAAAAATCGCTAGGTTTTTACTTATTTATATATCATCTTTCGGCAACTTTTTTTAATTAATTATCTTGGATCTTACAATTTTTTATTATTCAAAGATTCGAATATTTAATTCTTCAACGAAAAGCAAAAGGTCGGCAAAAAAAACGAATTCACGTAGTGGTACGAAAAGATTAATCAAAGTTGATAACATCGGAATCTTGAATAGTGTCATAGGTTTTTGTATAGTTGTAATCATAACCCGTCCTCTTTTTAGACCATTCTCGTTTTTACGATTTTGGTTTCAACTTGTCAGAATGAACTAAAACTAACAAAAGATGAATAAAATTTTAACATATACCAGATATAAAGCGTACATATATAGATAATCGAAATAAAATGCGATTAAAAATTTGTACAACGTAAACGAAATAAAGAACCCGATGCATTCTACGAACTATTCTTGCTACTTGGCCAAACGTCTATGTGTGTATGCATGATTTGTTTAATTATAAATGAAGTTTTTGCATTCTTGTTAAAACAAGATTCAAAAGTGAAAATGACCACTATTATACTATAGTCATAAACAAATATATTTATTGTTAATTGGTTTTGAATTGGGATCCTACGAAATTTTACATTAGAATTTAGTAAATTCAAATTGATACAACCGATCCATAATAAGGTAGAACTCAATTTGAGATGAATGAACCCAAAAAACTCATTATCCCGAAAATGTATATTAGGATCCAATCGAAAATGTGAAGGGACCAATACAATAACCTATGAACTAATGCACTCTTTATCAATTAATTTTGAAATATCACTCAATTTCCAAAACTTTCGTTAAACCGTTAAGGATATGTAAGTGTGTGTGTGTTTTAAATCGTTCTGGATGATCTTGTGTGTATGCGACTTTGTTCTCGGGAAAAGAAAAAATAACGAGTTAAGCCCATAATTACAATCGAGGCCCAAAATCATAAGATAAATGGAGCCTGAGATAATTAACTCAATGGGGCCTTTAAAAGCATGTCTTTATTAGGCGGGAACAATGAGAATCGCTGTCGTTTGGTTCATTATTTAGTAGGACGTAAACGCACGTGCCAAGTTGGAGCGCGTGAGAGTAGTAGTAACAGGTGGGACATTACACGATTCACGAACTTAGCGTAGCAACCAAAAGGTGTCTATTAAATAAAATAAATGATGGCTGTTTTAGGTCATACACCGACAGCTTCAATTCAAGCCACGTGTTCTTCACTCTTCTTCGGCTTCTTCTTTGCTTCACATGTCTCTTTTTTTTTTTTTTTTTTTTTTAACGTTTGGTTGGATTTCTTAATTTCACTTTCAATTTAAGTATACCCACATCATTAACTATAGAAGACTGACTAATTAATCATCCCTTTCGATCATCTTGATTCTTGCATACACCGATTGTCTTAGTCTCCTTATATTAAGAATATAAGACTTAAAAGGAAAAGTTCAAAGACTATCACTTTCAGTCTTTCACCCTGCCGTCTTATATATTTTTACTATTATTAATAATAAATACGCAAATGTTTTAATAATATAACTCCATTGAGTACAATTACTCTATTTTACTTCGATTCTTATCATAGGCTGTGTCTTTAAATTTATTCAGGAGCGATATCACAATTTTATGATATAGACTTAAAATCATAACTCTTTCCTAGTTTTATTATGCTTTTTTCTTTGCAAACAGCTGCAACGATTTTATATTTGAGTATCGGGTTCTTATGATGTTATAAAATATTATGACCATTCGTTTATTAGCGAGTGACCATTTGATACCTAATCAAAAGCAATAGATATTCACTTGCCTAAGTAGAATTTATCTGAAGGGTTTAATATAAGAGCAGAACTTGTTTGTTCTGAAATAGTAGTAGTAATACTTTATTAGATTAAAAATACTAGTTAATTATTAGTAAAGACAAAATTAATGTGGTGTTTATACAGTTGATTATAAAAAAAAAGGATTTAGCCGGAAAACTATAAATATAAAAAGGTTGATAGAGACGTAATGGAAGCCGAGCTGAGCCGAGAGTAAAAGAAAGCCAAAAAAAGTCAGCTAAAATAATTAAAATGTTCAGACACCGTGTGGTCCCCACCACCAGCCTGTCCGAAAACCCAAGCTTATTTTGATACAGAACACATACATACACCTTAACTCTCTTCTCTCTCTCTCTTTCTGTCTTTCACTCCCACTTTCCGATCGCCGACGCTTCAAGGAAACAGATAAAGCGAAGTAAATTCTCCACAAAAAAACATTCTTTTTTTCTTAATTCCTTCTTCGGAGAGATTATACCAATCTTATAGAGCACCATGGATCGCTGCATCTATGGTTGCTCCACCGTAACTCTCTTCTTCTTCTTCCTCTTCCTCACTGCATCCGCTCTTGAATCGGGTCACCACAATTTAACCGGGTCGGGTCAAATAAACTCAAACTCCGTTCTCGTTGCTCTCCTCGACTCTCGTTACACTGAGCTCGCTGAGCTTGTCGAGAAGGCTCTTCTCCTCCAGACCCTCGAAGACGCCGTTGGTCGTCACAATATTACCATTTTTGCCCCTCGCAATGAAGCTCTCGAGCGTGACCTTGACCCGGATTTTAAACGGTTCTTGCTCCAACCAGGTAACCTCAAATCTCTCCAAACACTCCTCTTGTCCCACATTATCCCCAAACGAGTCGGGTCGAACCAATGGCCTGAGGAGAATTCGGGTCGGGTCAAACACGTCACGTTAGGCCATGACCAAGTGCTGCATTTGAGTAAAACCAAAGGAAACGGAAAAAGATTGGTGAATTCTGCTGTAATTACCCGACCCGATGATTTAACCCGACCCGATGGATTAATCCATGGAATCGAACGGCTCTTAATCCCTCGCTCCGTTCAAGAAGATTTCAACCGACGGAGAAATCTCCGATCAATCTCCGCCGTATTACCCGAAGGAGCTCCAGAAATCGATCCGAGAACCAACCGTCTCAAGAAATCCGCCGCTGCTTCCGTCGCAGTACCCGCCGGATCTCCACCGGTTCTTCCGATCCAATCCGCCATGGCTCCTGGTCCGTCGCTAGCTCCGGCTCCAGCTCCGGGACCTGGAGGTGCTCGCGGTCATTTCAACGGCGAGGCTCAGGTCAAAGATTTCATCCATACATTGTTACATTACGGTGGATACAACGAAATGGCGGATATCCTCGTGAATCTGACGTCACTCGCGACGGAGATGGGTCGATTAGTGTCGGAAGGTTACGTCCTCACCGTGTTAGCTCCGAACGACGAAGCTATGGCGAAATTGACGACGGATCAACTTAGCGAGCCAGGAGCACCGGAGCAAATCGTGTATTACCACATTATACCGGAGTATCAGACGGAGGAGAGTATGTATAATTCGGTAAGGAGATTTGGGAAGGTCAAGTATGAAACGCTGCGTTTTCCTCATAAGGTTGCGGCTAAGGAAGCTGATGGTTCGGTTAAGTTTGGTTCCGGTGACCGGTCGGCTTATTTGTTTGATCCGGATATTTACACGGACGGTCGGATTTCGGTTCAAGGGATTGATGGTGTTTTGTTCCCGGAGGAAAAAGAAGGGACGGTTAAGAAACCGACCAGTTCGGTTAAGAAAGTTGTTCAACCGAGAAGAGGTACGTTTAATTCATGTTTTGTTTGAATCAATATGTCTCGTGTGTTTCGTGTTTATAGATTCGGTAAATATTTTCGCATTAGTTATTGGTGAATTTATCTAGTGTAGATCCGTCGAATTTCTTACAACATTAGGTTTGTGATTGTGTCATGTATCCGTAGAAAATTAAGGCTCAAAGTATTAGAGATTCAAGACACTGGACTAGTCCTATAAGGCTATAACCTCCGGCGAAATGGGTAGGAGCAAAGGATAATTCCGGTGAGAAGTAATTAGAAATAAAGATTTATGAGGATATTGGAAGATATCAAACTTGAAAAGATCAGTAGAAGCTTCTTCAAATTACCTAAAGGCATCTTCTCACGTTTCGAAACTTGAGTTATTATTATATTTGTTAAATTATTGGGTTTTAGCTTTTTCCAGAAATATTTTAATTAGGTGACAGGAGATTGTGATTGTGATTGTGATTTTGATCATGACCTAATAACTAAAGTTCTTATTTAATTAATGATGGATAATTAAACAGGAAAGTTGCTGGAAGTAGCATGTAGAATGCTTGGAGCTATTGGCAAGGACTCATATCTAAGCAAATGCTGATGAATTCACAAACCAGAAGAGATATTTAAGAAAAATCTCTCAAGTGTATATGTAAACACATACAAAAGGTTAGGATTAGCGGTAATAGTTACTGTAGCATTAATCGCTTTGAATGATCGTGAATTATATTCTAAGTTTTCGTGTTTTTGCAGGTTCTTAGGAGAAGAATGAAAGATTTGGAAGAAGAGCAAAAAAAAAAACAAAAACAAGAGATGAATAAATCAGTGTTCAAATCATATTCTCCAATGGAATATGAAAGAGGGTTTGTTGGATCATTTTATATTAAAAAAAAAAAAAATTTGGGTGGGGGGTTTGATTTTTGGGTTATAAATACTGTAATTAGATATATGAACTCATTTTTTCAATTATTTTGGTGTATGAAAATGAATCATAAAGTGGAAACAAAAGAAAAAGACTTGAGAACCCAGCACCAATTTCTTCATTCGTAAGGGTCTCTTCGTTTCTTTTATTAACCTTTTATTTGTGAATGGTTTGGAAAGTAAAATCCCACTTGATTGGGAATTATAACATCATTATCCCATCATTATATCATTAGATATAGAAATTGGAACGTATAGTCTTCTCTTTAAGCTTTTCTGTAATTGTGTTTGTGGTGATAGCAATTTTAATTCTGAATTCTGAATTACGCAAACAATTAAGTTTATAAATTTGGTGGTAAAACTGTGTGATTTTTCTTAATGTTGTGTGGCGACTAAGTAAAAATCTTCATTTCAGTGACTATAAAATAGGGTTCCCATATATTATAATAGTGAAAGGTATGACTTTATTTATTTTATTTTTATTTATAGGAAATAAAAAACAAATATGAAAGGTATTTGGTAGGAGCAATAGTGATACATGTGTTGGAGGGAGGAGATGAGTTGGCTTATGGCTGTCTTGTGAGATATGATTATGATTTGAGACCCAATTACAACACAAAGCTTAAAGCTGTCTGACTTTTTCTATGTGATCATCATTCATCATATATACACATTTTGTTTTTCAATCCATGACTTTTCTGTTTCCATTCAATATTAGTAAATAGCTGTAACTCTAAAGACTAAACAAGTTTCCTTCAATGTTAGTAAAATAGCTGTAACTCTTAAGTGTAAACAAGTTTATCAACAGTATACCATTTCAACCACTTAGACAATAACTTGTTATAAAACTAAAGGATTGAATATGAATGCTTAGTGAAATAGATGTTGCGGATAAACGGAACAAGTTTGGTTAATGTAAATGGATAAAACAAACGAAAACGGTATTGGTGGAACAAAAATAGAAGCATCAAGTTGGATGGTGAAATCATAATAATCAAAAATTTCTGATGATACATCGAGAGATCGAAACTTTTTTTGTTTTGATAGAACTATACAAATTCTTTTTCTTATATGAAAAAAGTAATACGCACTTAAACGCATCATATATGATAATGGAGTGAACACAAAAATTCTTCTATTACTTTTTTTCTTTCTATCAGAAAACGCACCACACTTGATAATAATTGTTTAATGGGGGTAACAAAGTATGTATGTTCAGACCGGCAAGCTCATGTAATTATACAAATAAATGCATATCGATAAAATAAAAAATACTCTTCAATAATAAAGTGAAAACACGATTAACAAGTCTCACAAAACTTTTTGATGATAATTGTATTTTGTAAAAATATGGTAACTAATAGTAATTTGACAACCAAACTTTAAAAGCTTAGCATGGCGATATAGATGAAAACTGTGCTCCGGACTCCTTAGTTCTTCTCTGCTTGCACAGGAGCTGCAAGATATAAATAAACCGGGGTTAAATTTGCAATCCTAGGGAAAAGTTACCAGTCTATTATTAGTATACTATCAGTTCGTTCGTTACGTTTAGCGGCTGATGGGTCATCTTGTGGCCTCATCGCCGGGAAGAGAATAACCTCCTGCAACAATATTTCAAATCATGAGTTTCAGTCAAAAGATTAGATTATTCACAGAGATAAAACTTGGAGGTAAGAGGGAGTGACCTTGATATTCTGCGAGTCAGTAAAGAGCATAGTAAGTCTGTCTATTCCCAATCCCCAACCACCAGTAGGAGCCAATCCATATTCTAAAGCATTACAGAACGTCTCATCTAGAGCCATTGCTTCATCGTCTCCAGATTGTCGATCTTTGAGCTGATCAGCAAAACGCTGGCGCTGAACCACAGGATCGTTCAGCTCGGTGTAGGCGTTGCAGAGCTGCGGTCCAGTTTATAACATGTTAGTCAAACAACTCTAAAGAAAGGACGCAATGAATCAAGTTCATCATCAGCTTGTTTTTTTTTTTTGCTTACTTCATGTTTGTTGATGAACAGCTCGAATCTCTCTGTCAAACCATTGCTCGATCTGTGCCATTTTGCCAATGGACTCATGATCTCAGGATGGTTAATGATGAAAGTTGGGTTCACACATGATACTTCCAGAAATTCCCCTACAAGCTGCAAAAAAAAAAACCTCAGTATTTCAGATTTCAATTTCTTATCCTAGATAAGCTGGAAAGGTAGCAAGGGAGACAGAAGATTTTACTTTATCTAACAGACGAGCTGTTGTCTGAGGAGGAGGGCACTTGACCTCAAACCTCGCACATGCCTCAATCAGATACTTGTTAGCTTCTTCGCTAGCCAAGTCTTTTGGTATATTGAGTTTAGCCACCTTCTCTAACTCTCCTATCATCTCAATCCTCCTACAAAAACAAAAGTTGAGTAGATTATTACCAAAGAAAAGCTTCACCCTGAAGGTTGTCGTTTATTCAAAGAAGATATTGCCTCAAACCTGAATGGGGGAGTGAAGTCGATTTCGATTGGCTCCTGATCATACCCATTAGCATGATACCTGATTTTATAACCACCTGTTAATTCCTTGACCATGCCACTCAACATATCCTCAGTCATTTTCATCAGGTCATTGTAGTCTGCAAAGGCCATATAGAACTCGCAAGTGGTGAACTCTGGATTGTGGGTCAAGTCAATTCCCTCGTTTCTGAATTGCTTTCCTATCTCATAAACACGTTCCAAGCCACCAACAATAAGTTGCTTAAGATAGAGTTCAGGTGCGATACGCATGTACAGCTTCATATCAAGATCATTGTGATGTGTCGCAAAAGGTCGGGCAGCTGCTCCACCAGGAATCATGTTCATCATAGGTGTCTCAACCTAAAGAAAATTTATGGATACCAAATACAGGGAAAAAACTTGAACCAGAGCCACAATCATATGAAGGGAACAATTGTTTTTGTGAGAAAATGAAAACCTCCAAGAAGTGTTTATTGTCGAGGAATCTGCGGATGTACGAGATAATATTAGCTCTGATCCTGAATATCTGACGAATGTCTCCATTCAACATCAGATCTAGATAACGCTGGCGATATCGAGATTCCTAACAGTAAACAAAAAATAACATCACTTGCTTGCCCAGATAGAAACATGATAACAGAGTCAATAAAATCTAAGACACTGATAGACAGTAATCCACCAAAAAATAATGACATTCAGCAATGTAAGAAGCTATAACTATAGCCCTTTGTAAAATTGATGATACCTGATCTTTCAGAATATATGCTTCAGGATTTCTCGTTTGACCTGGAACCCAGATTTCATTCTATATTAAAAATAGTAACAGAGGTTAGTGTAAAATAAATAAGGTGACTCTAAGGTATTATCACAGCCACAGTCAATTGACTCTACCTTTGCATTAACATTTTCAGCCTTTCTGGGCATCATGTGGAGGCAATGAGACAAGAGAATAAATGCTCGGGGGAAGATACTCAATTCTCCCCTCTTAGTTTTTCCTGAAATTCGAGTAATACAATCAGTGAAAAAAGATGTTGGGATAGGCTTAAATATTGAAAATAGCTAAAAAGAAAGAAAGAAAAAGAATATCGAGGCTGCACAAACCTGGAAACCCAGTGACTCCAACTATATCACCACGCTTAACATTCCCATGGAGCTTTGAAAACTCAGCTTCATCCAATCCTGACTTACTGGAACGATAAGCAAACAAATCAAAGTAAATCAGCATTAAGTTTGTAAAAAAAAAGAAGAAGCAGAGAATCCGGTGAACAAAGCATTTACCTTGCATCAGCCATAACTTGGACCTTGAAATCATCACCATGTAGATCATAGAAGAAGAGCTTGGAAGAAGAAGATCTCTTGTTCATTATCCGCCCTAGCAAAGTTTAATAATGAAAGAATCTCTTTTTCACCAAAAGGGCAAGCGGCTAAGAAAACTTAATCAAATGGCATTTAAAGGGTTTAACATACATACCAGCTAGAGAAACTTGAGCGTCTTCAACATGATCCCCATTGTTCAAATTACCATACTTCTCAATGTATTCAGGAATTGAGATTGACACAGAAAACTTATGAGGGTATGGATTCTCCCCTTTAGCCTTCTCGGCCTCAAGATATCTCAATCTGTTCTCAAAGTATTGCTGCAAAAGATACCAGATGCCAAACTTGATTCATACAAACACTTAAAGCTGCATTGCATAAAGATAATAGAAAATTTATCAAAGGGATTAATACCGTTGGATCCATCTCCTCATCATCTGCTGCCCCTGACTTGTGGCTCTGTGAGGTTGCCTTGGGAGCCTGCATCAACATTATCAAATCTCTTTTAACTATTAAACTGGAAATATCTGAATCAATTTCAATATTCTTCTTCAAAGAAGAGAGCTCACTAGTTTAGCCTTTTCTTCCTCTTTGCGTTTCCTCTCTTCCTCTCTCTGCCTCATCTTCAGTTCTTTCTTCAGAGCACTGCACGAAAACCCCATCCGCCTTAATAAAGATTCCGAACGAAGATTCACAAATATAAAAAAGAATAACATTAGACGAAAACGTACTTTTTACTCAGAGGTCCAGCTCCATCACCAGCAGCAGGCTCGGCGGCAGGCTGAGCAGCATTAGAGGTGGTAGAAGCATCCATGGCTAATTCAGTTTGATCAGTCGATGATTCCATTGCAATCAGCTTCTGGAGATTCCAAAAACCCAGAAGATATAACGTTCTTTCCTCAGTTTCAAGTTCTTATGAATTAAAAAGAAAAGTCTCAGGTTGAAGACGGCGAAGATGAGGAAACTAGAATTTATTTTAGGGTTTATTCCTCTTTACGCGGGTTTGCCCATTAACCGCCATTAGGGTTTCTTGGTTTGTTTCGGTTTATTCACTTACCGAACCGGTTCATTTAAAAGTAAACGATTTTTATTTTAGATTTATTACTATACGATGATAGGATTAGGATATGATGTAATTGAAGCAGTTGATCAGTTTTTTAACCTTTTCTTATTGATTAGTGGATTAACAAGGTTCAACATTTCTCCTTGTTGATTTAGTGCTTCAATTCCACTAGATACATATGTTTATCTATTTTAAAAAGAGTTAATTTGTAAATAAGATAGTTTTTAAGTTTTTATTTGTGAATATGGTAGTTTTAAGTTTTAAATTTGTGAATGAGGTATTTTTTTTGGTAGGTTTTTAAAAGTATGAAGATTCAATGACCAAAAATATTTTTATTTTTTAGAAAGAAAAAATAAGAAAAAAGGAAAAAACAAAAGAGAGACATGTGAGAACCAAAAGAGAGAGAAAGATGTGGAACGAAAGAAAGAAAAATATAGAGAACAAAAATAGAGAAATGTGGAGACCAAAAGAGAGAAAAATGTGAGGTGTACATGTATCGGGTGTACACGCATCAGACATCGATGTACACTCTAGTATATGGCGTACACTATAAACTAAAGATGCATGAATTATAGTGTACACCCTAGCTTATGACGTACACCATAAGCCAATGTATATGGTGTACACGCATCAGACATCGATGTACGCTCTAATATATGGCGTACACCATAAACTAAAGATGCATGATTTATAGTGTACATCCTAGCTTATGGCGTACACCATAAGCCGAGGTATATGTCTGTTAGTGCACAAACATCGGATGTATATGCATAAGTAGTTTTGAAAGATGTTTAAAAATAAATATCAGTAATATGATGTAAACCCTGATTTATGGTGTACACACTGGTATATGGTAAATACCTTAATTTGTAGCGTACACCATAAACTGAGGTATATGTCATATATCTTTGTGTACACTGTATACTAATCTATACATGACAAACGATGGTGTATACCATATATTAGTATGTACGCTATAAATCGGACATCTATTTCATATACAAACATTATAAATTATAAATGATTTTTTTAGATTTATGCTTATATTCATTTGTAAATAATGCTTAAATGTTCTCTAACTTATTATTTTTTTCTGTTTTAAATTCTTTTATTTCTTTGGAGGATGATTAGAGACATACACACCATAGAATTGATAGGCAAATAAAAACTCATATATAAGATGATGTTCACCATAGAATTGCTAGTGAACATATAAATATAGGATGGTGTACACATGTATAAGATCATGTACACCTATATAAAGCAGTATACACATGTATAAGATAATATATATATATAAGAGCGTGTACACCTATATAAAAACGTTCACACCTATATAAGACGGTGTACACTTATATAAGACGGTGTACACTTATATAAGACGGTGTATACCTATATAAGATAATATACATATATATATATATGTGTGTAATAGTTGCAGAAGAGAGAGAAAGAACAAAAAAGAGAGAGAGAGTAAGAAAAATGAGAGAGAGAAATAAAAAGAAAGAGAAAATATAAGTTTAATTTTTAATTATTTATTTTAATTATATAATGGCAATTTGACAAATAGATAAAAGGGTCGACTGCCTCAG
Source organism: Cardamine occulta (assembly GCA_028015245.1). Taxonomy (NCBI): domain Eukaryota; kingdom Viridiplantae; phylum Streptophyta; class Magnoliopsida; order Brassicales; family Brassicaceae; genus Cardamine; species Cardamine occulta. Next base: position 10,920,566 of record CM051373.1, on the reverse strand, counting down.
ACCCCCTCTATTATTCCACTTCTGCGTCAATCCACCCAGACTCACAATCTCTGGATTTTTCCCCCCAATATATGACATTGCTTCGTATTTCCCCCTAAACTAATTTTCTCTGCCCAATTGCCCCTGAGAATCTAATTAATCGAAATTGCGATCAATTTTGAAAAATTGCGTTTAAAAATCGATTTTAAACCCAATTAAACCAATTTCTTCTTAAATCAAACCCAACTCAAATTAAACCTAATTCCAATTAAATCAGAACCAATTAAACCAAATTCCATTAAATCAGATTTTACCCAAACAAAAAAAAAAAAAAAAAATTTCCCAATTCGATTGTGTAAATCAGAGACTTCGCGACTTGGGTACAGAGGACTTGCAGAGGAAGGAGCTGCGCGAAGAGAGAGAGGGAGAAAGAGAGGGAGAGAGGGAGGGAGAGAGGGAGAGAGGGAGAGAGAGAGGAAGGGAGAGAGAGGGAGAGAGAGAGGGAGAGATGGAAAAGAAGATAAACGAAGAGATGACTTGTTGAACTTGTTGTTAGTTTGTGAACTTGTTGTTAGTTTAATTTGTTTGAGAACTTGTTAGATTTGTGGTGTTTCTATTATGCATTTCAAACCAATTTGAATGGAATCGTTCATAAGATTCATGTTCGAAATCCAATTACGAGTGTAACAAGTTGAACATAAAATAGCATCTTTAATGAGTTAACAAGATTGACAAAAAAAACGCACATTCATTGTTTGGTACCCAAATCCAACAGACCCGAGATGTTGGTACCCGAAAACAAACAACAACAGACCAAATATTCATTGTTTGGACATAAACCAGAAGTCAGCTCCTAGCATTACCTTAACTAAAAAAATTCACTCAGTCATGTGAGGGTTGAGTTAGTGAAATCGTATCAGCTCCTTCAGTTGATCCTAAAGCCTGAGCTTGATCTTGAGATGAGCTTGTTGCCTGAAAAGCAGAAGGAATACAATAAAACTGAGAGATTTAATAAAACTAAAGCAGAAGCATAACTAAACACTAAAGAGAGTAATTGATACCTCTAAGGTGTCTTGAAAATTCCTTGGCTTCTTCTTTGGATGCAGCTTACAGCCAAGGTAATTGTGGCCTTCTTCACCACAGTTCGAACAATGAATTATGCGGCCCGTCCTAGGTAATTTTTGAACCTGTTTACGTTTTTTCTTTGGTGACTCATGCTTACCTTTTAGTCTCTTTTTAATCTTCTTTGAATTCTTCTTTCTTCCAGGCAAGTCTGGTTCAGGAGGCTCCACTACCAGGCGATCACTTCTCTTCATCCAGAACCGTGGTCCTCTAACAGGTTCTATGTTATTCTCATAAGTCAGTTGCCACATATCTTTCAAGAACCATGGAGCAACATAGTCATCAACTTCAAAACCAGCATTTATAATGGCTCCATAGGCATGTTCACACGGGATACCTATACAAACCTCAAATACAATTAAAAACAGTGACTACCTAATTAAAATCACATAGCTAATCATCTACACTAAACACCAAAATTGTAAAGCATTTCACCTACAATTCAATATGATTACCTGAGATTTGATATTTCCCACATGAACAAGTTAGATTCCTTAGGTTGACTGTGTAAGAATTCCCAAAGAGGAACACTTCATATACTCCATGAGTTGCAGGAGTTGTTATACATATATCAGCATGCTTTCTTAACAAAGCTAGCGTCTGCTTCACATATTTTGTACACAACCCTTCCAATTTCAGAGATTTTGTCCTTCTCTTTGCATTGCGAGCCATAGCCTGCCTCCTAACCATTTCCAACATTGGTACCAAAGCCTTTGCTCGAGCTTTGATGATCGTTGAGTTGAATGACTCTGTTGCATTGTTATCAACATCCTCACAGCAGCTTCCGAGTTTGTAAAATGCAAGAGACCAAGTCTCAGGCTTCTCCTTCATCACAGCTTCATATAAACTCCAGTTGTAATCCTGCAGCTTCCTAAGGTTCTCTTCATACTCAACTACAGTATAACTCCAAGCTAGGTTCCATACCATCGGTTTTAGCAGATCTTTGTTTGCATGCCCATTATTCTTCAAATTCTCCACAATGTGCTTAACACACATTCTGTGTTCAGCAGACGGAAACACCTCTTTCACAGCATTAATAAGTCCCTGCAAATAGCTTACGAAAAAACAATTAGCAATGATCTAAAATTATGACTATTCCAAGCAAAACCAATTACCAATTATCTGAAATTTTGACTATTCCAAGCAAAACCAATTACCAAAATGCATAAATGAAATAAGAATAACCAATAAACGCATTGCTTACCTTTGCTCTATCCGAAATTATGACTAGTCCAAGTCCAGTTTGAAGACCTAAGTCACACTTCAGTTGGTTCACAAACCACAACCAGTTTGGGCCATTCTCCTTCTGTACCACTGCCCAAGCAATAGGATATATCTGATTGTTTGCATCGTGTCCAACAAGATCAACAATACTCCTTTAACCGCAGCTTTCAAGAAGGTGCCATCAAGACCAATAATTGGTCGACAAGTTCCAACCTAACTACTTCGAGGGTTGCTATACAGACATAAAACTTATCAAACACATCTTCACCAGCCGCATTTGGATATGTTTCAACTATTGCAGTTGATCCCGGATTTGTGAAGACTATTTCTTCTGCATAACCGCGAAGATGAGCAAACTGTTCCCCATACTCTTTTTCTAGCAATTTCAATGCTAAAAGTCTACCTCTTTGACACTGATCTCTTGTACTTACAAACTTCCAGTTCTCCTTGATAAGTCTCTGAATTTCTTCAGGCATACAGTTAGGTTGTATCCTCAATCTGTCCATGAAAAGATTTGCAATCACTGGACTCTTTAACATCAAGCATTTACCATTCCGATGACAACTGTGAGACGAATATCTTGTCTTAATAACCCACTTCTTACTCGGTTTATCATAGGCGCAATAGACCTTCCAGTTGCATTGTTTACCACTGCCACATATATACTCAAGCTTATCCTTATCCCATCTATTTTGTTTGACGTTCCTTGCTTTTCTCAAGGCATACTCTAACACAGCTTGCTTGACGAGACCAGATAGAGCAATGCTCCTAAAGCTAACCTATCGTGATTCTTCTTTCCCATTCTTCGTTTTTGCACAACAAATTCATCTTCCTCTTCTTCATCTGAGCTCTCTGGAATTGTGTGTCTCTCCCTAAACTTCTCATCTACAAAGTCAGCAACATCATCTTCAATGATATGCTCATAGCGCCCAATTATTTCCTCATCTTCATCAACTTTCTCTCCCTTCGTTTGCTTCATTACCATTATTCTCTTCTGCTTCACCATTCAACCCATTTCCATTTCCATCATTTTCATTCAACTCATTATCCCTGAAAAAACAAAATCCATTCATCCAGATCAATCAAATTCATCTCCTCTAAACACTAAAACAACTCTAATCAAAATCACCAAAATCAAAACACCAATATCAAAACAATGGCTAATTCATTCTTTACTCTGACTTTGCTAAAACAACTCTAATCAAAATCTCTCACGTTCTTATCTTCAACAACTCTAACTTCAATTGATAAACATATAGTCACAGTAGTTAAGGATTTGACTTCTTACCTGTAAACAATGGCCAAGTTCTCCATCGGTATGTCTCCTCCCTCCGAATGCTCTGCGGTTTCTCTCTCTCCATCGTGATCTCTTTTTCTCTGTCGTGCTCTCTCTTTCTCTCTTCAAACTCTGGAAGCTCTTTCTCTCTCTGTGACACAAACTCCAGCTCTCTCTCTCAGTGTCGATCTCTCTCTCTCTATGTCGCGAAGCTTTCTCTCCCTCTCAGCCACTGAAGCTTCTCTCTCTCGTCGCAAACCTTCCTCTCCCTCTCAGCCACTGAAGCTTCTCTCTCTCGTCGCAAACCTTCCTCTCCCTCACAGCCACTGAAGTCGCGAAGTCTTTGTTGTTCTTCTCTAAATCCCTAAATCAATCGATTTGGGGATTTTTTTTTTTTTTTGGTAAAATCTGATTTAATTGAATTGGGTTTATTTGGTTCTGATTTAATTAGAATTGGTTTAATTTGAGTTGGGTTTAATTTGAATTGGGCTTAATTGGAATTTGGTTTAATTTGAATTGAGTTTAATTGGAATTTGGTTTAATTGAAATTTGATTTAAGAAGAAATTGGTTTAATTGGGTTTAAAATCGATTTTTAAACGCAATTTTTCAAAATTGATCGCAATTTCGATTAATTAGATTCTCAGGGGCAATTGGGCAGAGAAAATTAGTTTAGGGGGAAATAAAAAGCAATGTCATATATTGGGGAGAAAAATCCAGAGATTGTGAGTCTGGGTGGATTGACGCAGAAGCGGCATAATAGAGGGGGTCTGAGGCAGTCGACCCTAGATA
>CM051373.1:10891075-10916075 GCA_028015245.1 Cardamine occulta | reverse complement strand
AAATGGTGAAAGATAGATAAGATTTTACACATGCAAAAACTACCCCCCAAAAAACTACCTTATTTGCAAATTACAAACATAAAAACTACCCTACGATAGATATGTCTAAAGCCTACGATATGGTAGAGTGGAGCTTTTTAGAGAAATTGCTGAACAAGATGGGTTTCGATGTACAATGGAGCAAATGGATTATGTATTATGTCACATCAGTCACTTACTCTGTTTTGATCAATGATAACGCTTATGGATTCATAAAACCTGAACGGGGGATACGTCAAGGTGATCCACTATCTCCTTTTCTTTTCATCTTATGTGCGGAAGCTCTAGTGCATCTCTTTAATAAATCTGAAGCAAGAGGACATCTTACTGGGATACGTGCTTCAGCAACAGGACCTGCTGTACATCATTTGCTACTCGCTGATGATAGTCTGTTAATGTGTAAAGCCAGTCGTAGAGAAAGCTTGGAGATCAAACACTGTCTGGATTTATATGAAACTGCATCTGGTCAAATCATCAATTATCAAAAATCCTCCATTATCTTTGGAGCTAAGGTGACAATACCAAGTCGAAATGAAGTAAAGAGATGTTTAGGCATTGATAAAGAAGGAGGAGAAGGTACCTATCTCGGCCTCCCAGAATGCTTCAATGGGTCAAAAATTCAACTGCTCAGTTTCATTAGAGAAAGATTGCAATCTCGCCTTTATGGATGGTTCTCCAAAACCTTGTCGCAAGGAGGAAAATAAATCCTCCTCAAATCAGTCGCTATGTCTCTCCCAGTGTATGCAATGTCTTGTTTCAAGCTCCCTAAAGATACATGTAAGCGCCTTACTAGTGCAATGGTCGAGTTTTTGTGGAGTAATGAAAAAGATAGGAAGAAGATACCTTGGGTGGTGTGGAAGTCGTTGTGTCGCCAAAAAAGCCGGGTGGTCTTGGGTTCCGAGATATAGAACACTTCAACCAGGCTTTGCTTGGTAAACAAGCATGGCGCATCTGGGATAATCCATCCTCGCTGCTGACACAGATTCTCAAACACAGGTATTTTAAAAACCAATCATTCTTGAACTGTGGAGCTGGCACTCGCCCCTCATTTGCATTGCGTAGTATTTTGTTCGGTCGTGATCTGTTGAAAAGAGGCTTGACTAAGATGATTGGGAATGGTCAGAGCACGAAAGTGTGGTCAGAAAATTGGCTAGGGGATGAAATTCTAAGAACTCTGGCCGAGCTCCTTCCATCACAAGATGAGGAACTTCGAGTTGCAGATTTGTTATACGTTTGTTCAAACCAATGGAATATACCATTACTCAGACAGTTGTTTCTAGCGAATGATATCAGGCTCATACTCCAGATCAAGTCTGTGTTAGGAAAGCAAGATAGATATACGTGGGGCTTCATGAAGAATGGATGTTACAGTACACAGAGTGGTTATAAGCTAAGTGAGATCATCGTTGAAGACTCAGAGAATCTGGCTCGTAACATTTCTTCTATAGAAAAGCAGATGTGGTCGAGAGTTTGGAGTATGAAAACTTCTCCCAAAATCAAACATTTTACATGGCGAGTTTTAAAAGGAGCTTTGGCAGTGGCGGAGAGACTAGTTCCAGAGGTATTAATGCTGAGTTAACCTGCTCCTCATGTAACCAGGGACCAGAGTCGATATGCCATGTATTATTCAATTGTCCCCTGGCTATTCTGGCTTGGAGTGAGGCTGGATTGCCTATGCCTAGATCGGGATTCTCAAACTCCTTAGTCTTCGTTAACTTACACTATATACTCGCCTGTTGTGATAACAAGTCGGTAGCATTCTCTATACGAAGAGTTTTTCCGTGGATTCTTTGGCACATCTGGAAAGCAAGAAACACTTTCATCTTTGAGAAATATCGGATATCCCCATTTAGCGTAGTGATTAAGGCGCAGACTGAAGCAGAGGAATGGTACCTGGTTAATTTGGCTACAGTCCCGGTTCGAAATCTATGCGTAACATCAGAAGTTCAAAGGATAAAATGGTCTCCTCCTTCTCCGCCATTCTCCAAATGCAATATTGGAAGCTCTTGGATCAATTCTCGTCGGAACTGTGGTGTAGCTTGGCTGTTATGAGATAGCCATGGAAACCCGTTGTTTCATAGTAGAAGATCTTCCCGTATACAATCTCCAATTGCTGCAGAGCTTATGAGTCTCCTTTGGGCTGCAGAAAAATTGGGGAATCTCATACAGCGGAAGATTAATTTCGAGTTGAATTCAGACCAAGCTTTAAAAACTTTTGAAAATCCTCAACGGTACCCCATTTTTTCTGCTTTGATTTCTGAAATTCATCATCTATTGAACAGATTTTATGAATAGTCTATCTCCATAACGCCAGAAGCTTGCAATGACCCTGTTCTTCGCATAGCAAGAAGCGTTACCTTGGAAAATCGTGATCAATCTTACATTGCTCAAGGTGCCTTGGGTTGGTTACTACCATTAATACTGTCGGAGAGGAACGCTGTCAGATCTTGAAGCCGATTTTTTCTCCTCAGCAGAGCTTGAGCTGTAACGAGCTCTGTTTTCTCTCATTTGGCTGCTGGACCGTTTAATCTTATTCTTCTCTTTCAACTTGTTCTTTGAGCTCATAGGACCCTGTTTGTGTTTCTCTATTTTTGCCAATGGGCATTTCTATCAATATAATGAATCTTATTTGTGGAAAAAAAAAACCTACCCTATTTGCCAATTTTCTCTTTTTAAAACTCACAAATCAACTACAAAGCTAAAGATTAATGTAGATTTTGTTCTTCCATAAAGAGAAAAAAACAATGAGCTCAAATTCTAAACTAAAACTTTTGATCTTTTACAAAGACCTTATCAATTTAAAGCATTTGTAAATTCTGTCAAACTTCATCACTTTTAAAATAATCAATTGAAATTGAGTGAACTAGCCCAAATCTCTTTTTATTACGTTTAAACTCATCTTATATTTATGTAGAATTCTTAGCAAACTTTTCCAACCAAATTTCTGAATTCTTAGTTTTTATTAATGGTATATCTCTATATTTGTTGAAACACTTGCTCTCAAAAGAAGATCAAGACCGTTGAAAAATCTTAACACTATGCACAATTACGTACAAACCATTGATGTTTCCTTGTATATATCATAATCTGCAACTTCAAAGACACAAAATCTTTGGCTTTACCAACGCCAGTTTCAAGTCCTTCTAGTCCAGAACCTGAAACCGTAGCAGCCTGGTTTACGTTTTTTCTTCAGAATCGAGCTCTTACCTTCATTTAAGCCGCTCCGTTTGTCGTCACTATTCTCTGCTGTTTGGCTAAAAAGAGTTGTGGCTTGTGAGATTGTTATCCTTGGGACCTCAGAGTTTGTTGTAAGATCAATCTCGGGTGATGCAGGAGCTATTTTGTTGCCTTCTCTTGCTAAAGAATTCAATTCCCTTCGCCTGTAAACAACACAAGAGTTTAAATAAGTTTAGTCGCAAACAAACGATTTTCTTGAGATTCTTTAAATTTTACCTATTGGTTTTGTGATAATGTGTGAGGGATGTTTCATCAAGAAGTTCCATGTTAGGATCTTGAATACAAACTTTGCTACTTGCAACAATATCAAAGCTCTCTTGATGCTGCATTGGTGATGATAATATTTCTCCTTCTTCTTCTTCCTCTGAAGAGCTTGATGTATTATTATTATTATTATTATTATTATCTGTTCTGGATTTTCTAACCATTGATATCACTCTCTCTAATGTCCCTAAAGCTTGCTTCACCTCTGGACTTATGCAGAAACGTGTTTTCCCATTGTTGTTTTGAGTCTCCCAAATGACATTTTCATCCTCCAAAGAAGAAGAGGAAGAAGGAAAATTTTTATCTTTTTCTTTTTCATCAATACATTCTTCTTCCTCAATCTCAGGATCATGTCTTTTGCATGGTACATATTCATTCTCGGAATGTCGAGTCTCATTCTCTTTTGCCGTATATAGATCATCAACTTCCAACTTGGGTTCTTTCTCTTCACAATCTCTTCCTTGTTGGCTATGGAGCTGATTTTCTTGGCAGATTTCATCAGCAGAATACAGAGCTTGACGTATTTGAGTATACAATGGATCAGCTAAAACTCTGCTGTAATCGTCGGATTTAGCCACCGAACCAATAGTCTGTAAACATTCAAGTAAACACCACAACATCACACAAACTAGCAGCCGATAAAGCAGGTTTTAGTGAACTAAATAAACTGAAAATGACCTTCTTGAAAAGTCTGAAACCGTTGCCAAGGAGCTGCCTAGACATAAAATTAATAAGAGATGGAGGCACCAAGTCCAGCTTTATATCCAATTCTGATATGGCTCTACAAAAGTTTCACAGTTCAAAATACTAAAAGACATTAATCCAAGTTTTTGGTTATATAACGTTTTCAAAATATTTTCACTCACTCACACTCACCTTAAGTAACTCCTCTCTGGAGTCACTTTTTGTATCGCAACTCCGCCTACTAAGCCAATCCTCACAGCATTCACTACTTCAGCTATACCCTTGCTCTCTACTTCGATCTAAAGATGATACTAATATATAATAGTTTAGGATGACGTCAAATTATTAACAACTGTATTAGGATGAAAAACACAAATATAACTTGGTTTTACCGAGTTTAGTAGGATGATGACTAAACCGTCTTTAAAGTATTTGAATAAGAAAAACTGCATAATAGCTTCTCTGTCTGTCATTGGCCACGGTACTTTCATCCTTTCTTCCCAAAAAATATGTTCAGATTTTGATTAGCTTCACGAAGATATAACACAATTGGAACAAACTTTGCAGTTTGTGAAACTGACCTCACTAAACATATTTGTTCATCTATCCGACACTTTTGTAAGCATTTAGTTTGTAAGATCCTGAATGCCGGAAATACAGACTTTGGCCACCTGAGACATAGAAAATATTAAACAAAAAACTCACAACGTTTGTAAACAAGAGACATTCAAAACAAAACAAAAAACTCTTACCATTTCTCATAGAGTGATGATTCCCAAGATACACATAAACCTGCATAAACGCAGTTTGAATCAAAATGAAAAAACAACTTTTGTTGCCGTCTAAACTCTTAAGAAAACTTACAGTCTTCAATAGGCCCATCCATGTAACCTTCAACAAGAAATGTATGAAATGGACTTCCTTCAAGTCCTTCACGGTACATAACACGACAATCTTCATCATCATGTTTCACCTGTAAACAACAAAACACTTTCCTTTAACAATTCTGTTTTTTTTTTTTTCATGTTAAAGAACCAAAACGATCACAAAGGCTGTTCCAACTGAGCCAAGAAAAGAAACATACTTTCCAATCACCATAAGATGCCTCTTTGCTTGAATTAGACAAGTCTTGATCCTTTGTTGATACACTCCTAAGCTTCTCAAGTATACTCGATAAATTAGCTACTCTTTGATCCAATATATCCTCATTACACTCTGTGAAAAACATGAGAAAACATTATAACAAATGCAAAAGTAAAGCAGCTAACAGATGTTTTTTATATAGAAAATCAACAATAAAACCTTGATTTAGCTGTTTTCTGATTAGGGTTTTAAGAGTTTGTTGGTTAGTGAGCTCAGGAGACGCCAAGGTCTTGTTAAGTCTCTCTCTGTATTCAGAAATCTCTCGTTTCTTCTGCATAACTCGCATTTCAAATTATATCCGCAGAAACCTTTAAAAAACAATTGATCCTTTAATCAAAAAACCAAACAAGAAGCATATGAGAATCAAAACCCAAAATTTATGGAAGTCAAATTTGATCCCAATCAATCAAAACGTCACAAAACAGAGAAATTGGATAAGAGCCCACGAAGACAAGACCGTTCCAGATCACGGAGATTCGTAGGGAAGAAGAAGAAGAAGTAAGATAAGAGAAGACCTGAAACGTACGGCAAATATAAGAAAGAAAGCTTTTAAGTTTGAGTTTTGGCAGACAAAAGCCAGCTGCTGATGCGTAACCTACGAGGCGGGCAAAGAACGTGGACATGACAATTATAGATACTTTCTCTCATTTTCTCGAGTAACTAAAAAATGTGGGAAGAAAATTTCCCATTCCCAAAATGGCTTACACGCCCATTCGAAACGGATTTTGACAAAGATTGAGTTTTTTTTTGTTAAGACTTTAGAGGACGAGGTCGGTTAAGTGTCGCTGTCAGTTGACTTTACTTCTGATCTTGTGTTTTTTTTTTAATAGAAACAAACTTTATTATACTGTTGTGTCAAATGGAAAGATACAAACAGAAAAATGTGTGACTGTTACAAAATCAATCAAAATAGGGGGAAACTATAAGAATGAAATTTATATAAGAACGTGCTCGAGTTAACAACAAGAAAAAAAGAACCCCTATAAGAATGTGCATGAATGAAATTTTCTTTTGAAATTGTGGGATAAGTGAATGAATCTAAGTGAATCGATTCTATAAAAATCAGAAAATAAAGTATAAGTTGGTTATTTCTAGAAAAAACTTGCATTGGGGGTCTTTTGAAACCCACATGACTACATGAGTTAAGCTGACGTAAACTAGAATCGCGTCGTACAAAAAAATCAGAAAACTAGATCAAATCTGTGTTTACTAAGATCAATTTTCCCCTTTGAGTTGCGCCTCAGAAACATTATACATCATCAAATTAACTAGCTAAGATTTAGAATATAAGCTAAATCTTAGCTTAGTGGCTTAAGAAACTAGCTTAGATTTAGAATATAATACACATACTAATGTAAAAAAATGGAAGATGTTGATAAGGACTCAGATTTCTTCTTCATTCACATTCTTGAATCTTATCTATTTCTCTTTTCTCATTCTATGGACTTACCTGCTAGTTTTAAAAAATGATATCCTATTGTAGTGAACATGGATGGACTATAATGAAACAAATTAACATATGTATATTCCCTTTAATCCATATACAAATCAAAATCATGTGTTGCAGATCTCCAATTATATTATCAAAGTCAGGAGGGACAAATATTAAAGACGGCATATTATTGCAAACTACACCATAGCTAATTCGGACACAGTGACATGGAATATTACAGTTTCCAGTTATTTTCAGAGCCATTGGTTTTCACAAAACATAGTTAAAAAAAAAAAAAGTCTCAGATAGTTTCCATAAAAGTTTTTATAAACTACACTACTAGCCGCAGCAACCGCCATTGTTCTGCTGGATTGGCTGACCTTTCATTTGGACAGTTCCAGTTGTCTTGTTTACATTCGGCTGGCTTCCCATTCTGCAAAGAAAATGAGTAACGATTTGATCAGACTCAATACTCCATCTTACATAAACTAAACCGAACCAGCAAATGTCTATACAAGAAACCAATCATAAGAAAATTCTAGTAACAGAAGTCAAGTACACAAGCTTGAGGCTTCTAGAGATTGGTACAGTACAAAGTTTCTAGAAAACCACAGTTCAATTCATGAAAACAGTGAACCATCAAGATGCTTGTGGTAGAAAATAAAGACCCAGAGGATGTTTTAATGTATAATGGTCATCAAGGAAAACAGTTTACAACAGCTTCACTAAGGAATCTAGGATAAATTATTGCTGAAACTATGGTGAAAGATTAAAGATAGTGAACGTACTTCTTCTTGATCTCGCCAGCAATAGTTAAGAATGCCTTTTCGACGTTGATAGAATCCTTAGCACTGGTCTCAAGAAAGGGAATTCCAAGCTCATCTGCTAAGGCCTATAAACGTAACAAAAACAAGTCATAGTTGTGTCAGGAGCAACAGCTACTGAAAAATAAGCAATTTATAATCGCTGGAATCAGATCAACCTGCTTTTGTAGTTTGGTCAGTGATCATATACATTCATAGCGTTAAGCAATAACAGTCTCAGTGATTGTAATATCATCACAAGGTTAAAGATTTATGGAACCATGATATGATCAAATGAGGAAAAGGGAAAGTACCATGCAAAAGGATGTTTTCAAGTCATCTAAATGCACAAGCATAACCGGAAAAAAGAATGCAGAGAAATTGCTGAAAACTTAGGGATGCGAGCTTACCTTTCCAGTTTCAGTGGAAACAACTTTGTTTTCAACCATATCATTTTTGTTACCGATTAGAAGCTTGCATACACTTTCATTAGCATATCTATCGATCTCGCTCAACCACTGCTTCACATTGTTGAAGCTTTCCATCTCAGTACAGTCATACACAATCTGTTGCAATTATCATCATTCAGGTTTCCAACGATGGAGTGTGGACATGAAAACTAAAATTAAAATAGTCTTTGGGGATCTTCTTATCACTAACAATCATGTTTCAGAGAACACAGAGCAGTGCAATATGATATCAATTAAACCACTTAAAATATGAAATGGAGACATAGTAAAGCAAAAGCAAGTAAGAAAGGGAATATAAGATTGCTCACAATGATCCCATGAGCTCCTCTGTAGTAGCTGCTAGTGATAGTCCTGAAACGCTCCTGCCCAGCAGTATCCCACTGAAGAGTGCAGCAACACTAAAATGAGTAACACTATTATCCAAAACATATTAGAAGACTAAAAAAAACTCACAATTTGCAGCTTAATCGTCTTCCCATCGAGCTCAATGGTCCTAATTTTCTGCCATTACAAGTAACTTGGGATGAACAATGAATCACATATAAAAACCACACATACAAGTCGTTTTAGGTTTTTGTATAAATAAGATGATATAAGGAACTTACGAAGTCAACACCAATGGTACTTATGTAGCTGTCAATGTAAGCATCATCCTGGAAATAACAAAATCCAAAAATCACAAAACGTTTTCGATTCAAAAGCTAACAATTCAATGATAGAATCAAAACAAGTCAAACTCACAGCGAATCGAAGAAGCAGACAAGATTTACCAACAGATGAATCACCGATCAACAAAAGCTTGAACAGATAATCGCTAAGGACAAAAATCGAATTCGCAGTGAGTGGTACCGACAAAAGTAACAAAAAAATCGAAACGATACAATGCTCAAGAGAGATAATACTTACTACTCGTTGCTCATGATATCTCGAGCTGTATTGTAGTTTTTGATGATTGATTCGAAGATTGGGGAAAAAACTTTCTTCTGTTCTCTCTATGAAACAAAAAGAAGAAAAAAAAAGCTTGGGTTAGGCGTGTCAATCAAGTGCCATGAACATTGAACCCCACCCACGACTTCAACTGGATTTTGATTTTGTTTTTTTTACAGTTTTTAAATATTTATCTAATTCCTTTGCTTGTTGTTGTACCCGAGACAAATAATAAAGAAGCTTCTTTGACCTTGTCTCACTAATTTCTTTGAGACTTGACCTGTATTCGTATTTAGGCTTTTATTATAAAGTGGGCCAGGCTCAAATATTGGTTATCCTGGGTAACCGTCGGGATCCGGGTCGGTGTCTTCGTCCAAATCCGGATCGGGGTTGCTTAGATAAGTGGGATATAATTAGGGGTAAATGGCCATTTTAACAAACTTTTTTAGTGCTTCTATATGAAGCGTGTAGTGTCAAAATCAATCAAGCTCAAATAAAATTCAAATTTCATATTAAATCGTGCTTAAATCGAATTCGTTGTTAGCGGTGGTTAGTCAAATTCTGATGTTAACTTCAGTTGAAGCGTGGTTGATGATGTGGCAAAAACGGCGTCGTTTTGGTGTTTTGCTTGGTTTAATTTTTAAAAATTTTTGGGACAAGAGCATTTGAACCCCCCGACCAAAGACTCGTTTTAAATACCACTTGAACCATCAACTTTCACGACAACTTGTCAAACATTAAAATATATATACATAACGACGTTTGTATGGGTAAATTAAATAAATGATATATCGTAATGTTTAGATGGAAATTGTGGTAATGGTGCGTTTGGAAAATTTTTTTGTTCAAAATTTAAAATAATTATCATTGAACTAATTTTTAAAATATTTTTAGTGTTTTTTGCCAGAAATATTTTCATTGTGAAATTAGCGATCATCATAAAATAAACCAAAAAGTCAAACTGTAGTAGTTCAAAAATTAATTTACATTATACAAATCCCAAATAATTCAAAGAAATAGATTTACATTTAATTATTTTTTCTTCAAAAAACAGCAATCTGAGTTCTAATTTAAATTAGATTAACCAATTAAATTAGAACTCAGATTTACTGAAAAAAATAATTTTAAGATTAATTTTTTAATATTAAAAAATTAAAATTTGAAAAAAATTTAATTTATAATTAGATTAGAATCTACATAGTAAAAATTTCCACCAAAAATTCTTATCGTAACTTTTGATACGAGAATTATGATCATATCTCTATTTATTAAAAGAAAAAATGGGGTTCTCTCCTTTCTGTTTTGATATTATGATAAAAAAAAAATCTTAATAATTGATGTTTAAAATTTTTATTCGGAAACTGATAATATAACATGAAACAAATATTCTAGCTAGCCTATGTTTATTAACTTAAAATAATTAATAATAAAAGTATATATTTCTTTTACTTGAATTTAAAAAACAAAAAAAAAAACAAATCTGCTTATCCAATGACACTTAAAGCCACAAGATACTTAACAAAAAAATCTTTTTTTTTTCCATATATTCAGGAAAATCTTGCTGAATGATTTTTTATTGCTTTTTCAATATATTTCTAGCGGGATCACGCGGGATTAACGAGTTTTTGTGCATCTAGTTATAGCCATAGATTTGTTTACCACACGTTTACGCGGAATATCCACATTATAAATAAACTAAAATTATGGGAAAACAAACACAATCTCAAACTTATAAAAGAAAAACAAAAGGAGTTAAAAAAAGAGAGAGGGAGAGATTCAAGAAAATGGCGATCGTGAGTCCTCATTTCTGCGCACCATACCCTATAGAGTTGGGAATTGTACGCAAGGTGATGACTATAACAGATGGTAACTTTGCTGTCACAGATGCTAACGGCAATCTCCTTTTCAAGGTCAAAGAACCTCTCTTTAGCCTCAGCGACAAAAGAATTTTATTGGACGCTTCAGATAATCCAATTTTGACGTTGAGGGAAAATGTAAGTATATACCATTTGCTATCATCATGCAAGTCCTACATATAACACAAACATGTTGTTTTATATATAATGTGCTTGGATTTGTCAAAAACATCCGCTAAAATTTGGTTGTGTCAAAATCTAGTCTTATCAACCTATGATTAAAATTTGTCAAATCCATTATTCATATGGTTTGAATCTATACAACTCATATTTTTGTTTGACAAAAAAAAAACTGTAGAAGGTGAGCTTGCATGATAGGTGGCAAGTATTTAGAGGAAAGAGTACAGACCAAAGTGATCTAGTCTACACATTGAAACGATCGTCGATGATCCAAATAATGAAGCCAAAGCTCGACATTTTTTTGGCTCAAAATAAGGAAATGAAGATATGTGACTTCCATGTCAAAGGAAGTTGGATCGACCGCTCATGTGTCGTCTATGCTGGGAAATCTGATGCCATTGTTGCGCAGGTAATCAAGTTTTGTCAATACCCGGTTTGTAAACTGTAAACCGGACTAGCTAGTATGATCGTGTTAATTGATTTTGTGGTGTTGTTGTTTTATGGTTTTTCAGATGCACAAGAAACATACCTCACAGAGCATATTAATAGGGAAGAGCAATTTCTCGGTTACGGTTTATCCAAATGTTGACTTTGCTTTTATTGTCTCTCTCATTGTAATTCTCGATGACATTAACCGAGAAGATTCAGAGGACTAAAATATATATTTTTTCATTATTAATTTTGTTCATTGCGAATACTTCAAAGTCGAAACAATATTTGATTGATTATAAAATTTATAATAGGCTTTCATTCTCTAATCGAATTTATGTTTTCATTCAAACAATTTACGTTTTTTTTTCTAAAACCAACGATGGTTCTGAACGAACGAACATAAAAGAAAGGAAATAGTAATAGGAAAATCATCAAAGTCATTGAGTCATGACATGTGTGGAGGCTTTTGGATATGAAACTAAATATGAAAAATTCGTGGATACAAAGTTTTCAGGGTTATTTAGTTCCTTGCATAGTAGTGCTTCGCTGTCTGAAAATCTCGACCCCTAAGTAATCAATAGTGCTCTTAATAAGTGCAACATTTGGCTTCGAGACCTTCACTCGAACAGCGTTTACCTGAGGGAACTTTTCAAGCGTTTTGGACGCGATGAGTTCTGCGACTGCTTCCAAAAGGTTTCTTGGTGACCCTTCTACAATTTCCTTAGCTAGGCTGCAAACAATATCATTCTTTCACTAATAAATCATAAATACATACAATCTAGAGAGAAAACTAATCATTGAATTAGAGTCCGTAAAAGCTAACCTGAAAATGTCGACATAGCTGATTGTATCGGCTAAGTTGTCTGATTCACCGGCCTTTTTGAGACTCACCCACGCATCAATATCAACAAGAAACATCTGCCCCAATGTCCTCTCTTCAGAAACCGCTCCATGGAAACCGTAAAATTTCAACCCTTTCAGTATTAGTTTGTCCCCAAGCATTGACTCCGATGTTTCTGTTCCAACAATTACATAAAAGCTTAAGTCTTTGAAACATTATATATAGAGCAAGACTCTTGAGACATTTTACAAGAATGCACAAAGAAAAGTGACTATAAAACTAAAAATCTAACAAGAATTATCTTTCATTACATGTTGACTTAGTCAAAATTTAAACCGGACAATTTTTTTTTTTTTTTTTGGTAAACCGCGGGAGTTTCAGACCTTTAGCCGCGTGACAAACGTTATTTCGTTACATCTCTTCTTAAACACTAATCTTTCTAAGGATTAAAATATCGAAGTACAAAAAGTATTACCAAGTCGAATACAAAACACTGAATTACAAATTATTACTAAACAGATATATGCACCATACACTAAAAACAAAATATTAGAAAAAACAAAATTGAACATTGCTTCCTTTCAAAATAAGCTTTACACATTAACAACTATTATATGATGTTCTTTTTTTTCTTTTCTATTTGTCTCACTTTGATACGATGTGTATGTCAGATAGGCATTGCTTCTTTTGCTTTCCAAATTGTACCAGAAAAGACCATTATATCCGTTACATGTTTTGAAATGTTGACACAATACTAATTAGTTCGTATTCTCGTCCTTGATAAAAATGTTGACTTTATATTTTTTCCGTTTGGACTCCGTATATCTTTGCGTTTGTTTGGTAGCCTTCGAAGCCCACATCTTCTGAAATCTCTGTACTCTTTGTTATGTGTCTCAAAATTCAGACTAATTGAATCTCTATACATCTTTTCTAAGAGATTTCTTTTGCACACACTTAATTCATCCATATACTCCTTGACCACGAACCTCATGAGTACCAAACTTACAACTTGATAAAACAATGTTTCAACTCCCATCATTTCTCTAATAACGATGAACAATATATTCGTATGTAATGCAAACGTATACGCTGTTGTAGAGATCACAGTTGCAAAGGGGAGCCGGCAAACGCAATGTTTGTAGTGAAGTCGCTGAAATGTCCACAATGAAAGGGAGACATAATCGTTACCCGACTAAATCGAGACCAAGCGAGAGTAGACTATGGGTAGAAATCTATGAAACTTATCCGACATGATAACTCATAGGTATTTAAACGACTCAACACCGATAAGTATTGAAATAAATAAATATCGGACATCAAAATTGAAGAGACCACAACCAATTCTTCTCCTCTTTCCTTGTTTAACGGTAGAAAAATCACATCTTTGTAGTTTCTTCTTATTTGGTCCATTTATGATTAAAAATAAATTAAATTATGTGCATTAACTTCCAAAGATAAAAATATTAGTAAATTTAAATTAAGATATTCATCACTATACACTATACAGAGTAAAAATTAATATTATGGTAATTTGAAATTATTTCTATTAAACTTTTATCCATCACGTTCCTTTTTTTTTTATAACATCTATTCATCATCAATTTCCTTATATATATATACATATACTCCACCGATGATCTAACACATGGTCTACAAATTCTCAACTTACACTTGAAGCCAACAAAATTGAAGTGTTGAACTAATTTATTTTGAAAGATAATGGACGCCGTTAAGTAGACGCCGTTAAGGATTTAACCAGGGTTGATTTCAATTAACACCGGTTTGTTCGTTTTTATCCGCCACTGTTGTATCGGTAGAGAAAGAGAGGGACAGATCTGTGAAGTTGGGATCTTTCTTTTCACTTTCGTCGTTGTCTCTCTCTGTCTAACACGCTTGTTCTTGTGCGCCACTTTCTTCTCTCCTCTTGGCATAATTTTTGCATCTTTTTAGCTGAAGCTAATTTCAACTTTTTTGATCTCTCTTAATCTTAGCTATCTTGCCTATATCCTCCTAAAATATTTATGGGTCTAAATCTACTTTCTATTTCTAGGCATTGATCTTATTACAGTATTGGGATAAACTAGATTGAAGGCAAAGTAACCATTTTTAATTTTCTAGATTCTTTGGTTTCCCCAAATTTCTCAAAGGAGTTTTACGTCTCTTGGTTCCTTCTGGGATTCTCTTTTTTTTCTTTTTCTTTGAAGACTTCAATTTTGCGTAAATGGTGGTGAAGATGATGAAATGGCGGCCATGGCCACCGCTAGTAACGAGGAAGTACGAGGTGAAGATTGCGGTGAAGAGGCTAGAGGGATGGGATCTGGTGCGGGAGAAAGAGAAATTGACGGTCGAGATTCGTTGGAAAGGTCCTAAGGCGACACTGGGATCTCTAAGAAGGACGACGGTGAAGAGAAACTTTACCAAGGAGGCTGTGGGAGAAAGTGACGTCGTTTCATGGGAAGATGAAGAGTTCCAAAGCCTCTGCTCTCTCACTTCTTACAAGGATACTTTGTTTTATCCTTGGGAGATTACTTTCTCTGTCTTCACCAATGTAAGTATTCAAATCTAGCTCTAGATTCAAATGTTGTTCAGATTTGGAAATGGTATATTAAAGTCCCTAACTGGATGATCAAAAAGCAAGAGACTTTTGATTTTGGTACCCATTAATGCCTCATCTTATGATGTTTTAGTTCAAACAATGTTTAGTTTGTTATAGATTCTTGGTTCTGTGTGTTGGTGTCAATTTACCTTGAAAGACAACACAAGATTTGATATTTGATTTTGATTCCAGGGAATGAAGCAAGGGCAGAAGAATAAAGCTCCTGTTGTTGGAACTGCATTTTTGAATCTTGCTGAATACGCGCGTGTGACTGATCAAAAAGAATTCGATATAAACATTCCTCTCACACTCTCTGCTTCTACTACCTCCGAGCCACATCCATTGCTCTTTGTATGATTACTTTTCTCTCATTAGTCATTAATTACTTGTCTACTTTGTTTGGCTCGATATTGTTTTCCTTTTCTTGACATTCGAGATTCTCTTGCTCTTTAGGTATCATTGAGCCTGTTTGAGCTTAGAACCACTCCAGAAACATCGGACTCAGTGGCACAAACCGCAGTTGTTCCTGTCCCGTCTCCATCGCCACAACAGCCTATTGAAACTCACTCAATTGAGAAGGAGGATGTCTCTGCAATCAAAGCTGGTCTGCGAAGAGTCAAGATTTTTACAGAGTTTGTTTCTACAAGGAAAGCCAAGAAGGCTTGCCGAGAAGAAGAAGAAGACAGATTCTCAAGCTTTGACTCATCAGAATCACTTGACGATTTTGAGACAGATTTTGATGTTGGCAAAGAAGATTTGATGAGTGTGAGAAAATCTTTCTCTTATGGACCTTTGTCTTATGCAAATGGTGTAGGAAGTTCGTTGAGCTGCGGTACAAAAGTTAGCGATGAAGACGAAGATTGGGTTTATTATAGCCACAGAAAATCCGACGTAGGAGCAGGTTGCTCAGACGCTGAAGATTCCGCTGCGGGTTTGGTATACGAGACATCGCTTCTTCCACGGCGTAGCATATTGCCATGGAGAAAGCGGAAACTGAGCTTTAGGTCGCCAAAATCCAAAGGAGAGCCTTTGTTAAAGAAAGATAATGGAGAAGAAGGTGGAGACGACATTGATTATGATAGGAGGCAATTTAGCTCAGATGAAGCTCATCCTCCTTTTTGGGTAAGACCTTATTAGTGGTGTCTGCTACGGTTTTTTTCAGTTTAGTTAGATACAGTTTTGGTTCAGTTCTAAGGAAAATTGGACTGAGTACCCTTAGATCTTATAGTTTGCAACTTTGCATAGGCTCATCAGATTCTGTATCTATAGATCTTGTTCATATCAAGTTCACACTTTTTGCATATGTTTATTTGCAGAGGAGCAAAATCGATGATGGTTCTTCTGCTAATCCGCGATCTTCCTTTACGGAGTTTGGAGACGACAGTTTTGCGATTGGAAGTTGGGAGGAGAAAGAAGTGATAAGCCGAGATGGGCACATGAAGCTTCAGACAAATGTCTTTCTTGCTTCGATCGACCAAAGAAGCGAGCGAGCAGCCGGTGAGAGTGCCTGCACTGCTCTTGTAGCGGTTATTGCGGATTGGTTTCAGAAGAATGGCAACCTCATGCCGATTAAGTCTCAGTTCGATAGTCTGATCAGAGAGGGTTCTTTAGAGTGGAGAAACCTCTGCGAAAACGAAACATATATGCAGAAATTTCCGGACAAGCATTTCGATCTCGATACTGTGCTACAAGCAAAGATCCGTTCTCTAACTGTTATCCCTGGGAAATCCTTCATCGGGTTTTTCCACCCTGAGGGGATGATCAACGAGGGAAGATTCGAGTTTTTGCAAGGTGCAATGTCTTTCGATAGTATTTGGGATGAGATTATTAGTTTCGAGGAAAGCTCGGGCTCGGCGAATGGTGATAATGATGATGACTCTCCACCGCGCGTTTACATTGTGAGCTGGAATGACCATTTCTTTGTCCTCAAAGTTGAAAAAGAAGCTTACTATATCATTGACACACTTGGTGAAAGGCTTCACGAGGGTTGTGATCAAGCTTACATATTGAAATTCGACGATAAAACCGTCATCCACAAGATTCTTCATACAGAGGGGTCGGAATCAGAAACAGAACCGGAATCAGAGATTGTGTGCAGAGGGAAGGAGTCATGTAAAGAGTATATTAAGAATTTCTTGGCGGCGATACCAATTAGGGAATTGCAAGAGGATATCAAGAAAGGATTAGCTTCCACCGCGCCTGTTCATCACCGCTTACAGATCGAGTTCCATTACACGAAGATGACTACAAACGCAGAAGTTGCGGCCTGAAAGATTAGAGGCAGAGATGCTAACGTTTGCCTGAGGTTCTTGTAAGTTTTGTAACTCTTTAGCTTAACCAACTTGTGAATGTGACAGAGTTAGCTCTCTTTTTAAGTAATTGTATCTGTTAAACCTGTTTGTATCTAAGGAATCTACATTTTTGCTCGTTTCATTTTCTATGTTTCCTTTTGGTTCGGTTTATATAGCCAACCTTATTGTACCATAATCTCAAAATTTTGAGACAAAAACACAAGCTGAACATAGTTTTATTCAGATATTATTATTGTTCACTCCTCATAGCAACAACAAACAGATCAAAATGCACAACTGGAATCCAATCAAACGCAATCTCACAAATCCATTTTGATCAAGAAATTCACATAGGTTTGCTTACATGAATAACAAAAAATCACTGCTGCAATTGATCGTAGACATTGAAAATAAGCCAACCTTCAATGGCTGCAGCTTCAAGACGATCATTAGAGCTTGCTTCGTCCCACTTAGACTGAATTGAATCAAGCCGACTCATGTCATACCAAAGAATCTTATGAGCTAACTCTCTGGTTCCAAGAAACTCAACAATTGGAGTTCCTCGGGCTATCGCAGCTAATTTACCAATCTCCAAAGAGCTTCGGATCACAATACCGTGATTTGCTTTAAGCAAAGCGAGGTCTTCTTGGATCTGGACCCCAACAAATGTGACAAACTTGGAAGCAAAGAAACGGTAAAGATCCTTGAGATTATCATTGAACGGGTTTGGGAGGCGGAGGAAGAGACAGAAGTTTTTCGTGCTTAGCTTCACTGAGCAAAGACGCCATTCGGACTTTGAGGTAACAGATTCGACATCCCAATACACATCGAAGATAATGGACCTGTTTCCATTCCAGACGGAATCTTCAAGGATACGTGAAAGGTAAGGAGAGATATCAGTTGATGATCCAACATCTATGGCTTTGGTTTGGATCCAAGAACCATCAACCATCGCAAACCCTTGCCCATCAAAGGAGGCCATGTGTTCTGAAATCACGGAAAACATGATACATTGAGACAGCATCATGATCCACTAGTACAAAATTTTAATAACTATCCATCTGTTTGTTGTGAATGCGCTTAAAGATTCTAAAATGAAAATCGAAAGATCTAAGTATCTTTATTGGGGTTTTGGTAAAACAACAAATTGACTCTCAAGTCAATGTTTGGATCAATAGTTTCTGTGAATAAATTAAAGGAAAGGTAAGAACTTTACAAGTGTCAGGAAAATCCTCAATCAGATGAAACAGAGACATTTGTTGAATTTGGATTGAAGAGGAAAAACTCTAAATCTATCTAAACACAAAGACACACAAAGAAGAGGAAAAGCGAACCTTGAGATTTGGGTGCGACAAGGGTGTGATCTTCAGTAAACGGAGACTGTTTCTGGTTTTCCGACGAGAGAGAGAGACGAACATGTAGAAAATGAAGGCCTTGCCGAGAACACGTGTCTTCACCTACGTGTATCGCACGTGCGTATGTCGCCTTACGTGTTCCCAACTTTTTTTTTTTTTTGATAATGAATGTCTTATTTAAAAAGATGAGAGTTGTGGAACTTTTGACCTATTGAATAAAAATTTAAAAGGCTTCTCCAAAGAATATAGTTTCTTGCAAATTAATGACTGCAAAGCTTATTAGAGATTATAGAATATTACAGAAAGAGCTGATCATCATAGTTTCGAGTATTGTGGAGAGAGCTTGTCTATTACATGCAGAACCAATCTACTGTAGATCCAAATGTTACAGAAAATTTGTATATCTTATCTATGCAGAACCGTATGTCGGGAAAGAGTTTACGTCATCAAATTATTGTTCGAGGAGAGTTAAAATGATACATAAGTTATTTAAAGCTAATCAGTCAACACAAAATAAAATTAAAACCAATAGTGAATCGCCCCGAGTGGAAAGAAACCTAGACAGGCCCAGTGGAGATAACGCTTCACCTTTCCTTGCAGAAAGCATTGAATGTCGATGCTTCCAAAAAAAAAAAATCTTTGAAGAAGAAACTGATGTAGATAGAAACTGATTAGGAGGAGAACCAAGTTTGAATCTAACAAGAATTATCAATGAGCTCTTCCACTTATGGGCATAAGGCCCAATAATTATATCACGTTCCGAGAATTATAAGGAAAACTTTCAACATTTTAATTTTTCAAGGAGGCGCATATGCCTTTTGATGCTCAATCTCGCATACCCCTGCTAACATAAACAATACTGTATTAAGACTCTTATTTAATTCTCTTATCTTCTCAAATCTCACTCATATAATACTTTTTTTTAAGGTAAACATCAACTCTAGTGAATTGTCATAGAAAACATTATGTTGACAAAATAAAACTAGTTTAATAACACTTACAAACATCAAGTACACACAGCGCATTTCACAAGACCATTTTCATTACATTCTCCGCATCTCTTCCACATCCCAGCATCTTCTGCAACCACTCTCGACCTCCCATTGCAACTCCAACATCTCAAAAACCGTTCATTCTCGCACCGCCCACACTGCTCCGACCTAGCCACCGATGAAACTCCTTCTAGAAGCTTCTCGAGCTTCCCCTTTTCGTTCAGAGCCACTACTTCGTCTGCTCCACCAATGTACTTACACTTTATGAAGAGTCTAGGAGGTGTTACTTTCTCCCCAAGCAACCTCCACATCTCTTCTTTAAACTCACAATCCATTGAAACATCTCTTTCACAAAAGTCTTACTTTTCTGCAATCTTCGAAAGTCTTTCTCACCCCTCGCAGACTTGTTGTGTAGAAGACAACAGAATCTTCCCCTCCAGCTACAGATCTTTCTTCAAACTCCGACCAAAGCTCTTCAAGATTCTTTTGAACTTCTTGTTCTTTAGAAGCCTCAAGTGATGTAGGCGAAAGACATTCTTTTTCATCTCTTTGATGAAAAATTGTGCGATCAAGATTGCTTTTGTGGAGAGTTATCGCCTGTTTCAAGGTCCCAACGGATGTTATGAGCTTAAGTTTCTTCTTCATATCCTTCATTGCTTCAAGCTTCGATACAAACATAAATTGTGAAAGAGGAGGCGCAAAAACCTTATCAAGATCGACAAAGGGTGACTGAGATTGGATAAGAGAAAAACGAAACGGGTACACTCAAGTGAACCAAAAAGCTACTTTGTGGGCTAGCTTTCAAAAGTTTTTTCTTTGATGGGTCATTGTATGGTAATAAAGTAGATAACCCAGAAGCTCAATTAGGGAGACAAATATTCAATTTACCCAACTTTATCCAAAATTTGTCCAAATACATATAGCAAAAGAGGAAGAAAGGGACTTTTAACACGTTAGTATAATGAATCCAAGTAAAATCTCATCTTTTCTGGTAAGAGTCATTAATGGTTTATGTTTGGTTTAATTATGATGCATGTCGTGTCTTTACAATTCCATGAACGTGGATGCAATGATTGTAGCATTGGTTAAAGTAGGCCCAGCTTTAAGCTTGTAACTAACCAGAATTAGCCATAGCTCTCTAAAACCTACTCAATCAATAATTCAATACTCTGTTTGTTTAAAAATGTGATATAATAAATGATCCAGCATGAGAACAAGACTGAGAATTTTCAAATGGTTCTTGATAAACAATTTTGGTAAAGAGAATGGGTATGTATTTTTATACAAAGTAAAATGGAGTGATTCCATGGTATATTCCAGCTAGCAAATCGCTCTACATGTCGGCCACGGATGATCCAAATGCAATCTCAAATGAGAATTTGATGCATGTTAGCTCCTTCTTGTGCCCATCAAGCATCTTCATTTTAAGTGAGTAAGAACCCTATGAGACATAAAAGGATTAGATTGGTCCTTCAATCCAGAAACCGTAGTGTGACAAATATCTGGTTCAACTTCTTCACTCCAGCCATTTTATATTTCCACATCTACTCATTATACGCTATAGATACCAAGCTAAACCTTTCCTCAGTCTATTTGAATTATTCGACTAAACAGGTTCATTTAGACTAGACCATTTGTTCTGTTTGCTATAGGATAAAACACCAGATTCAAATGCTTGTCATAACATATGAATTGCTTGAAATGAATCAACAGAAAAGGCTTAGATCAAGGCAGGAAAATCAATAAACTTACAGGAGGGGTATATCCCGGTAGAACTTGCGAATGCGCTACCACGAAATCGCCAATTGCCACAGGACAATTAGTCTCATCACAAAGATCATGTGTCTCAGAATGAATATGCCATCCAAAGTATGAAACTTCAATCACCAACTTGCCGCTCGAGATCACATTGTCTTCATATATAAAAACCAAACCAAAAAATTTAAAAAAAAAAATTCATCATACAAGAAGTAAACCCCCATTTACATCAAAAAGCAAGAACAAGGAGTTGTAACATTCCAATCAACCTATAACACACATTGAAAGCAAAACTATAAACACAACTAAAAGTAGAAAAACATCAAATCAATCGAACATGCAAAGATCCATGTGTCATAGACTCATAGGTGATGAATGTGTAATCCCAAATCTTCAACGAAATCTTAGGACATGAAATTTTAAAAATTTGAGTGTACCTGTGTTAGCAGAAATGCTGAAAGTAGCTGGCACGCCTCTAGCTACAGGATAAGGCGATATATCAACTCCTTGCACCTTTACTTGATACTCTTCGTTATTATCTGCAACCATATACACATTAAATCAGATCGAGGTTCTGGGTTTTTTCATAATTCGAACCCAATAAGAATCAAAATCAAAGTTATCAAAAGAACATCATATTTTCAAGTCACCATCGAAACAAATATAGCTAAATCGATCGAAAATACTATAAGAAACAATTGGCAATCGCCGAATCAACAACGAAGAATTGAGAATTCCAAGGATCAAACATACCACAGTAGTGAACATCGGTGGCTCTAACAATCGTTGAGATGAAAAGAAAATAAGAGAGAGCGAAAGAAAATCCCGTAAATTTCGACATAATTGATAGATTTGTCGAAGCAAAAGCTGCAAAATTGGTAGTGTTTCAGATGATGATGATTGAGGACGAGGAGGAGACTAACAAAGCAAGAGACGAGACAAGAAATGCGGAATCGGGATTCTCATTTCACACGAAATGTCGGATAGATCTTAACCGTTCATTCACGTAGGTTCCTGATTTACTGAAAATAGACGGCTTTGATTACGTAGTAGGCTGTAGTTAACCACACAGGATTAGCAGTAAGCAAACCGTTAGGTGGGATTTGTTTTACAATTGATTGATCACTTGGCACCAAAAAATAATAATTGGATTTGGCAGCTCAGATTTGACGCTATTTAATAATACAGCAAACTATTTACATTATTTTGGAAAAAAATAATAATTTCGTTCAACGAATCTTCTCTTTTCCAACACGAAATCTAATCTAAAACACCTATTTCCTTTTTCTTTTATTCCCCTAAACTCTGCATTCATAATTTCAATTTTCATATCATAAAGTTGGAATTTAAACTGTTTTGGTAAGGAAAAAATAATATAAGCAGTCATATTTTTTTTTTGGGCCGCATGAGGCTAGGCCCATAAGTTAAAAAGGCTTGTATTTGAATAATGACATTGTTTTGAATCGGAGTTTCGAAGTTTGGAAGGAGCTATTGACAGATGGCTAGATTCCTTCTTCTCTGTTGCCTCTTCGCGGCGGTGCTGACGTCATCTCTGACGGAGGCCGGCGACAACAATCAAGTCTACTCGCCTTGTTCAGATTCTACTGTCGCGGTCGGCGATGGATTCACTTTCGGCATTGCCTTCGCAGCGAGAGATTCTTTCTTTGGTACAAATCATTCTGTTCAGTTCTCTCCCTGTGATCGTCGCCGCCTCAATCTCAACGGTAACTCTGAGATCGCCGTCTTCAGACCTAAAGTCGATGAGATCACCCTCCTTACCATCAATACCTCCAGTTCCTCCGGTTTCCGCCCGGTTCGTTCTCATCTCTGAGCTATCGTGCTGAATTAGGGTTTTGATCAGATTAGAAAGGATAAAATCCATCCTTAGGTAATATCATATAGATCGTCGATTGGATCGGAGGTTCTCTGCCCAGATTAGTGTAGTTTGTTGACTTTTCAAATTCCCGGCTTAGAATGTTAACAATTTTTTGCTCTGTTGATCAATTCTGGAATGCTAAGCTAATGTTTGACATCTCAGATTCAATTTTTCCTTAGGTAACAAAGGTTTTGTATTTAATCATCCTGTGAAGCCATAGATGAAGAGTCCCAGTTTCTGAAGAATAAGAGGGTTAACTTATAATATGTACATCATTAGAGTTCCAGTGTAGATATTTCTGGCAAAATTGATTTAGTATCTTCATTTTTGGCAAATTTCTCCCAGACACGATTTGAAATTTACTAAACGATTGTTTTTCCTTGGAAGTAGAGGTCTTAAATGTGTTAGCCTACCAAATTTTTGGTTTTTATGAAGATACTGATCATGACATTTTTTGATTCCAGGATGCTTCAAAGGGATATATGGTAGCATTTGCTGGTGCAAAATACGCGGCAAGATCAGTCCCAATTATGGTTGCAGACAGCAATCTCGTCGTGACAAGCTTCACCCTTGTAATTGGATAAGCTTATATCAATCTACATTTTCATTTCTTTTCTTTTTGGAAATTTCCATTCTCTCATCAGTTCTGTAATCGTTATATATCTTGGGGGTAAATTGTAGGTTCTTGAGTTTCAGAAGGGCAGGCTAGAGAACTTGTTCTGGAAGAAAGACGGATGCTCGAAATGTTCGGGAGATACGAAATTTGTGTGCCTCAACAAAGAAGAATGTGCAATCAAATCACAAAACTGTAAGAACCAAGGAGGACAAGGACAAGTAGATTGCAGCCTGGGGATCCAATTGGCGTTTTCAGGAACAGATAAGCACTACACTGCATTGAATTCATGGTATGAGGTTGCAAATCTGAAGCAGTACTCGCTTTATGGCCTCTACTCCAATCTTAAGGACTCACTAACCAACCCATTCAAAAACATCTTCTGATGAGTTTCTTTCTCCTTTTGTGTGCTTCTATTTTTGTAATTTTGTATTATTTCTCGCTTACATTGTTTGTTTTATTGCTTGCTCTTTTGCTCGCATGATTTATGCTATATACTGTATTTTATTACTTGGCTTGTAACTTTTTCATGAACTAAATAGTCAGAAAACTCATATATACTTGGAAGCTGTTTGTTTTTCCTCCAAATCTAATAGAAAAAAGGGTTTAATTTTCGTTTATTGTAAGTAAGTAAATTTTTGAAGTGGCAGGGTTTTATCTTTCAAATGGGGAATTACTCAGTGTGTTTCAATTCACAGTATGCGAGCTGTTTAGCAACAAATCTGAATTATAAAACTGTTCGTATCCGTTCACATGTATACGTATCTTTCAATATGAAAGAGATAGTTTCACCCAAATGTACATTCATTTTTCTAATGGTAAGAATAGATTTCATTTATCCAATAATGGTTCTGTTTATCGTTATTGGATCTTCGTTAAGACTTTGAAAGATCAAGAAGTTTCGCAAAGGTTAAAGAGCTACATTAATGAAATCATTGGAGGAAGAATGAGGTCTCTAAGACCAAAGATACATCTTCCAAGCAAGGCAAGCAAAACTTTGTGCCAAATGACAAGATAAAAAGATTTAAAGTTCAACAATTCCAAAAACAAACAAACCAACACACACAAGTTCAAAATAACAAAATAAAAAGGTCCATAATTCCTAGAACAGACAAAAACCCACAATTTCAAGAAGAAAAAATTGAAAAAGATACCAAACTTAAAACATAAACCCAACTTCAAATCTAGAAATGATGATTGTTAAGGCCCGA
>CM051373.1:10856150-10890975 GCA_028015245.1 Cardamine occulta | reverse complement strand
CCAAACCTTATTGATATCAACCGACGTTGCATCAACATTGCCTTCTCTAGCGGTTGTTTCATTAGGAGGTGGCTCTTGACGAAGACCATCGTTGGTCGAGATATGATGCTTTTGTGAAATTGTGAATCTCCATTGTTGATGTTGCTTCCTTCCTCTTGTACTCCGAGATCATGACTCATTAAATCAAAATGATATTGCATTGGTTGACTTCTAGCCATGATTGAATTATCTTCCATGCCATATTGTTGTAATGGTTGTGAGACTAAGCCAACCAAATCATGGAAAATGATCTCTTGGGGACCAATCGGCTCCATCTCTAATTTAGGGTTTCCGTTGCTACTGTTTCCTTGGTAAGTAGGCAGTTCAGATGCGAAGACCCATTGATCCAATAAGTAATGACTTTGATTATCACTTAAAGTATCAAAGTTAATCCATCTTCCTGCTTCATCAGTCTTCCTAGCTCTTTCATCGTTTTGACTGCCTTCTTCAAAAATATCATTTGTTATGATCCTAAACTCTTCGAATTCCACCTCAAATGCAGGCACCGGTGGATCGCGTAGAGGAGGATGTTGCATGAAATTTAGCCTCTTCCTGAAAAGCATGATCTTAACCTTTGAGTAAGATAGCAATGCATAGATCTCTCTCATGCTAAGATCATCAATTCTACGACCATGATGTAGTTGCACTATAAGTTGATCAGCGAGATACTCCATAATTTTCTTTTGACTCCTCATCAGTTGATCTTGAACCTTCATTGTCTTCTCCTTCAAGTATGATTGGAGATTCGTCTCTTTCTTCTTCCTCTCGAATTCCGGCAAAGCAAAGAAATGGCCTAAGAGATCACGAGCCATCTCAACAGATGGCCACACCATTGGCTCATCCTCATTGGGGCTAAACATGATTATAATAGCCTTTACATCACACAACATGATTAGTTCCTTTACCTTTTTTGATAACCCTAACCTCCTTTTCTTTAAACTCACTGTTCTTGAGTTATTATTCCCTACCAATGCAAGTCCAACTTTTTTTTTTTTGTCATTGTCGCTCTTTGATTTTGATCTCTCATTCTAAATTTTATTTAGTTGGTTGGCTACATGAAAAAACAATAATGTGTAAGCTTATTTAAATAGAGGTGAAGTAAAGAGATAAGGTTCTAGACACTTACACCAGTCAACCGAAAATAGATAAAGACTAATAATTGTAAAGATATAAAATTGACTATCATTTATTAAAAGGTATTGAATATTTATTTTGGTGTTTAAGATAAATCGAATCGTTTCAATCTAAACCAAATTAAAAATATCAATCCAAATTTTGATAAAATTCCACTTGGTTTGGTTAAAATAGTTTTTTTTTTTTTTTTAATATCATAAAGATCTTAATCGATTTTGAACCAAAATGGAATCCGAATATTAAGTATCATAAAAATCAAACTTAATTATCTTAGAATAAAAAATATAATTTGATTCATAATTGAATTCAAAGCTAAATTGAAATTCTACTAAACTAATATATATTAAATTAGGCTTTATATTGATTGTTTTTTCGAAACCATCCACCAACATTTCAAGATTTCTATATGGTTTTGTTGTTCAATAGAATTGAATTTCTTTCTAAATATATGGGTGAATAATTTGAATTCATGGTCGTAGTCAATGCTCCGAACTAAATATTTAATTCATTGTCCGGTCTTAATTCTAATAATTAGGTTGACCGCAATATATTCATTATTAGTTCATTATTAATGCTAGTAGTTGTATTGACCACAATATACTATAAAAGTATTCATTATCGCCCATCATATTAATTCATAATGTTTGATAATTTTTTTGGAAACTAAATATTGACTATAAAAGTTAATATAAGTGTAATTTTATTATTTTCATGCGAACTAATATATATATATATATATTACTGTTTCTCTTTGAAATGGTTGTCTTAATTTCTTTTTTATATTTAATTTTCTTAGTTAAATTTTTTATGTATAAAACGTTACACTAATAAATTTGATATTTAGTGGTTAGACCACTCGCACTAATATAAAACGTTACACTAACAAATTTCATATTTAGTAGTTAGACCACTCGCACTAAA
The DNA here is from genome assembly GCA_028015245.1 of Cardamine occulta. Lineage (NCBI taxonomy): Eukaryota > Viridiplantae > Streptophyta > Magnoliopsida > Brassicales > Brassicaceae > Cardamine > Cardamine occulta. Next base: position 10,888,881 of record CM051373.1, on the reverse strand, counting down.
CAATGTTTCATAAAGGTAAAACTGAAATATAATTAAACTACTAATATTTGGAAACAATTTCAATCGTATAGGAAATTGACCTATTAAACTATTAGAAGGAGACATCCTCCTAATAATGGGCTCTGCCATTTGCCAACGTCGGGAGCCAAACAATCGCCATTACAACAAACACAGTGGTCGTCACTAAAAGCACGGACTGATAACGAGTGACAACATCTTCTGATATCATGATATTTATTTTTAATATCATTGTTTCCACAGCTTAATTCCTTATATCTTTTCTCAAATAACATTGTAGTTGAAAGAACATGACTATATCAATATGGAATAGCATCACCTTTTTCATCATAACATGATTTTCCACAAAATAACGTGGTATCTATAACATAAACTATATAGCATGTCATCTAGTTTTATTTCAAAAACAAAACTAGTTTCGAATACTATGACGTGATCAATGGCGGTGGTCTCTAATTTCATTGTCATTGTTTTAACTTGTCAAGTTGTTATTAGTCGTCACTTCGGACGGGGAAGTGGCGGCGGACGTAGAGGTTACTTTGAAAAGCTTTGGTTATATGAGAAACTACTCAATATATTCTACTCTCTTTTTGCTTCCGATTTCGAAATGTTCATTATTTAGTTCATTTACTTCAACCAAACAGAACAAGAAACGATAAAACCTTGAACAAGAACAAAAAATAACTCATATAGCAAACATAGATACAAAGAGAATCTTCTAGTAATTTTCTCATCTAAACCAACCTTATAAATTCTTTCACAAAAATCAAATAGCAGGGTGATTATGATTTAACAACAAAACCAGCTGTAGAAAGTAGAAACACAAAGCTGATTTAATCAAAAAGGTTTTTCAAAGAAAGAATATATTTGCAGATAACGAAATTCACTTCAACGCAATAGACGCCTTGCCGGAGGAGGAGGAATTGGTGGTGGCGATTGACCTGTAATTGGGGAACTTCCTCCACCACCACGACCACCACCACGACGACGACCACCACCACTGCTTCCGCTGTTCCATGGTTTAACAACAACAAGAACCACAACAATTATGATGATGAGGAGAATAATAATGGCGTAACATGTCCATTTACGGGTATTCTTCTGATAAACCCGAGCGGTTTGTAGCTGCTCAGTTCCGCCTCTGATAAAGGAGCTGGCTCGGCCTACATGGCTCTCGATGTCATCGATCTGAGCTCCCTGGTGCTCGACCAACACCGCCATGTCTAGAAACACCTGGTGAAGCTCCCCGAGATTCTTCTCTATGTCTTTAACAGCATCATGCCTTTCTTGGATCTCGTTAATGGTGTCTAAGACCCTTCCTCTCCCTTGTTCTTGTATTGCTTTCTGCAAGAATCTCTCACTCTCTCCTGCAACAAAACAGTAAACAAAATCCCTCAATGTCACAAACCACTCACGTAAGAACATTTCTGATATCAATTCCAGGTCTAAGCACCTAAGAACTACTACCACAACATAGGATATATTCATGCTACAACAATATACAAATCGATTTTCATAGTCTAAATGCAAAATCTGAAGTTTAATTGTTCCTCACAATCACAATCTAGAAGAACATTGTGAACTAAGAACTTGAATCAGTAATTCTGAAACCCTGAACTATATAAACTAAATGATGATGAACTTAGTTGAATCTAAAAGTATATTTGAATGGAAGAAACGATTTAACTAACCAGTGGAAATCAGTCGATCTAGGGTTCCTTCGTCGGGATTCTCGCCGGTGACGGTGAAGTACCTCCTCTGTACAGTTTCTCTATACTCAGACGAGATAAGCTCCCTCAAATGGTTGAAACTGTCCATAGAGTCCTTCAATTTCTTCCTGAGACCATTGAGGACGGAGGTCCGGGTTCGATCGGAGGAAGAACCAGGTCCACAGCCAGGGAGACTCCGATTAGCGGCATTGGCGCGATCGAGCGCTTCGAGTTTAACCTTGATCAGCTTCGCCTTCTTCAACGCTACTCCAACGTCACCGTCCATTTTGGACCTAAGATCCTTAACGGCTTTAGCATTGTGAAGCGTCTTGCTCTGCTCGTGACAAGATGAGAGTGTTTCGTTGAGCCGATCTAGCTCCTTCAACTCCTCTTTGACAGATTCAACATCTTCGAAGAACTTGTCGAGATTTACGCCACCAGTTGATCCCGCGGGATTCGTCATCTGAACTCCGCCGCCGTTTCCGGGAGCGTCACGGCGAGGAGATGGTTCTCCGCCGCGTAAGCGAGAGAACGAGCTGGAAAACAAATCGTTCATTTGAAATTCAAAAAATCGAAATCGAGAAAGAGAGAAAGAGAGAGATTCAGATCGGAAACAATCAAGCGGAAAGACTTAAAAGAGAAAAGGAAGAAGTCGTACTGATTCAACCACACGGTTTTATGGAAAAGTCCATATGGATGGTTGTAGGTAAAGTCTTTATGGTCGACTTGGAAGCTTCCCAGAAGATGACAGTGGCGGAGAAGGGAAGGTGAAAGCGAAAGCGTGTAAACCATAAGCGAACAAATCGCAAAGCATATAAATATCGAAAAATACTGTTAATGAGTGATTTTTTTTTTTTTGTCGGCGTTAAGAGATGTCGTTTCTAGTCTATCTCTTTCTATTTCTATATATGGAAAGTTGCAAAATCATCATATAATAATCCAGAAATTCTTATAGAAAAGAAAAAAGGAATATATATACAAAAAATTTCTTTTTTTACACTTCTTACTAATAGATAGTGTGCATAAATCTGATGATAGTTACCAAAAGATTCGTAGTGAACGGATAATTTACCAATATATTGGAGAAATTTGACTTCAAAGGAAAACATTCAAAATAAGGAGTAGGAATGTTTTTCTATCACATCGATTACATCATTTAGAGAATCTTATATACCGTTGATTTATAAAAAAAAAAAAAAAAAAGTGAATCTTACATACAACCAGATTTAGAGAAAAATCATTTTTTCCTGTAAATATTCGATGTGAGATATTATTACCATAGAAAACATATTCTCATCTCTTCGAAATTTAGTACAACATCGAACGCCATGAGCCCATGACATCGATACCGCAACATTATCATTGTGTTACAAAAAAAAAAGAAAAGAAATTCTTTTAATGGGCCAAGCCTAAATCCATAGCCCAATATTTGAGCTTGCACGTCTGATTGACAAACACGTATGTGTGGACTCGCGATTTTCCCGTGAAGGAGGAGAGAGGACACCGAGAAGCAATTTGTAACTTGTGGAGTAACATAATACAACAAAATTGGCATAAACATAAGCTCGACTTGATTACCCCGAATAAATGAGCTGTCGTAATGAAATAAAACGGCGTAGTTAGAAGTGTTGTTGGAAGACGAGGATAACATTTAAGCAGATAATGAGAGCGAGCGAGTAGATTATGATGCAGTGGTTGGTTGCATAAGGACAATCAAAACATCAACTCTTCATTCACATAATTTCATTTTATTAATAGGTTAACATAAAAACTATATTTGTTTCAGTAAATTTGGAAGATATTTTAACAAACATTTGAAAGATATATGGAAAACAACATCTTCTGTTTTATTTTCCCTTCAAAATTAAATCCCTCCCCTATAACTCTATCCTCACAACCATATATAGAATAAGTCATTTGTACGATTTTAATTGTTTTGTAGATAAAAATAGAATCATCGTCCTCCATGGAGTTTCTATTTTATGGTACACCATATTATCATTAATCACAGTTTTCTCCGGCCACAAACTACTGCTCGTTTATTTAGCATGCCATGAATCGACCAATATCAGCCTTTGGTTTTGAGATTGGTTGGTTAATTACGAATTCGTTTGTTTCCAAGACTATTCAAACTTTACAATAAATCCAATTGTTTTTGTTACACACATGCATATATCGAACAACATCCTTTCAATCTAGGTAACAGATTAGAAAAGATGGAAAAAATAAAAATTCTCTGTAAAAGTCTCAGCGATTCTACGCCGAAAACAATTTACGTATATGATCTGTTTTAGGATTGAATTTTTTTGTTTTACATCAAGTATCCTTTTATATTTTCAAGACAAATGTTTGATAATAGTTACAGTTTTTTCCCAAGTATAATATATTGACAAATAAAAAAATTGATAAATTATATTCTCTCCATTTCAAATTAATTGTCGTTTAAGCTTGTTTCAAATTATACTCACACATATTAAGAAAATATTAAATTTTTCTGTTTTACTCCTAATTAATGTTTATTTGATTTTATTTCATTGGTCAAAACATTAAAACATGAAAGACAAAGTTGAAAATCTTATCAAACATATACATTGAAAACGTAAAACGACAACTAATATAAAACGAGTTTTAAGGTCCAAAACGATAACTAATATGAAACGGAGGAAGTATTAATGAAGGTAAAACATAAAATTTACTAATTTTTTTAACATGTGTGAAAACATCTAACACAACACTTATTTTAAAACAAAAAAGTATGTTACACTGTTTGTTTGAGCCCAAAAAAATGTTAATTATATCTTCCACCATATCAATATTGTCATCTCTTCCAAATTTCATATCGGGTAATTGTTTAACTTTAGTAAGTGTTCTCGTATGTTTATCAAAATCCTGATCATCTGTCCCTCTCTTTGGGTTTACCTTTGAAAACAATTTATCATTTTACTTAAGTCCAAATAAAGAGACAAGTTATATGCTTCGGCCAAACATGGATTTTTAAAAGACTTCTAAACTCGGATGTTTTGTACCACCATTGGTATCATAGTGAAATTTAAGAGAAAGCACATGTGTGGAAATTTAGTAATTAATGATCAAATCAGCATGTTCAAGTGTCATCCTAATTAGGAGGAAATTGTGAATATAAGAACAATTGTCTTGCTTTACCTTGTAGTTTAGTCACAAACAACAAGTATTGCTTCAAAAAGTAATCCTTTAGTTCCCTTGAGCCACTTCCATTGTCTTCCTTTCTTCTACATTTAAATAACAGAGCAAAACTGAAAGAGACAAATACTCTTTCGGACATAAATGGTACACTCTTGTATGCATCAATCAACACTCCAACAAAATTTTGACCCCCCCCCCCCCAAAAAAATGTATTGAGGTTGCCGGGGTCAACTCATAAACGCTGCGTTTACATTGAAATTATCGGTTCAACCGGCCGGTCCGGTTCTAAGAACATCGGTAGATCTCGTCGCTCCTATATGAACACAAGAGCTAAACCCTAACTCTCTACTCCATTTCTCACATTCTCTCCCTTTCTTCTTCTTCTTCTTCACATCTCTGGAGCTCTTCACACATCTACAATGGCGTCGATGATGGTAAGTTACATCTACACACTCTCTGTCTCTCTCTGTTGCATACATCTATCTTCAGTCACTCACTGACTTCGCACTGCTTTGGTTGGGATTGGTGAGCAGCAACCGCAGATAATACTGTTGAAGGAAGGTACGGACACTTCTCAGGGTAAAGCTCAGCTAGTGAGCAACATCAACGCTACAACGGCGATTGGAGATTTAATTCGAACGACGCTTGGGCCACGAGGGATGGACAAGCTCATCCACGACGATAAAGGATCCGTCACCATTTCCAACGACGGTGCTACCATCATGAAGCTTCTCGACATTGTTCATCCTGCTGCTAAGATCCTCGTCGATATCGCCAAATCCCAAGATTCCGAGGTCTATTTTTGCTTTCGATTTTTGGCCAAATCTCGCAATTGGATTGTGTTGGCTTTTTTCTGATTTTAATTGGTTATTAAACTGGAGAGATCTCATTTTGTGATCTCCAGTGTGTATATTAAGTGCGATTCAGTATTCTCAGATCTTAGATGAACTCTGAATTTTCTTCTGTTGTTTGGTTAGGTCGGTGATGGGACAACTACAGTTGTTCTTCTTGCAGCAGAGTTTTTGAAGGAGGCTAAGCCATTTATTGAGGATGGTGTTCACGCCCAGAATTTAATTAGGAGTTATCGCACTGCTTGCACTTTGGTTTGTATTTTTTATTCTCGTTACTACTTTTGTATTTCTGGATCTTTTGTTGCCTTAACAACTTTTTTTTTTGTCGATGTAGGCAATTGAGAAGGTCAAAGAACTCGCTGTTAGCATTGAGGGAAAGAGTGTAGAGGAGAAGAAAGGTTTGTTGGGTAAATGTGCTGCTACTACTCTTTCATCTAAGCTTATCGGTGGAGAAAAGGAGTTCTTTGCTACTATGGTTGTTGATGCTGTAATGGCGATTGAGAATGATGATAGGCTTAATCTGATTGGGATCAAGAAGGTAGTTACATCTCTTTTTTTTTTAGTTGTACAAATTTGTTGCTTCACATTCATACTTTAGATTTGGGGAAGTGGGAATAGGCATAGTGCTACAGTGTACTAATAACTGTCATCTATAACATATTGTCTTTAGGTTGAGATTTTTAAAGATTATAAGATTTTCCGCTTGTGCCTATGCTTTAAAGCCAAGTCAATAATGCTTCTAAGCCAATGTCATGGTTTGCTTGCAGGTTCCTGGTGGTAATATGCGAGACTCTTTCCTAGTTGATGGTGTAGCTTTCAAAAAGACATTCTCATATGCGGGTTTTGAACAACAGCCGAAGAAGTTTGTCAACCCGAAAATTCTCTTGCTTAATATCGAATTGGAGTTGAAATCTGAGAAGGAAAACGCTGAGATTAGGTTGGAGTTCTGGCTCTTTATGTTAATATTTTCAATTAAAGCATCTTTTGGCCTTATTTTGACTTGGCTCCTCCCATTGTTCACAGGCTGTCAGATCCATCACAGTACCAGTCAATAGTTGATGCAGAGTGGAATATCATTTATGACAAGCTCGACAAATGTGTTGATAGTGGAGCAAAAGTTGTTCTCTCTCGACTGGCTATTGGTGATCTAGCTACTCAGGTTTGTTGATAAACTTTTATTTTTTCACATCTACCACGAGGATGTTTTCTCTGAATATTGACGTCTATCTGTATTTCTTGTGAAATCATTTGACATTCTAGAGGCATGGTTACATTGGTAGGTTATGGTCTTGCAACACTCAGTATTTTAGACTATTATGCATGGGTAACACTTTAAAGTTGCAATTATAAATTACCATGTTTTAGTATATGAAGATGTTTTATCTCCTCAGAAACCTATGTATAAGTTCGTTGCTCTTGTTAATCAATTATTTACAACGGTACCTTGCATCTTGGTGTTTCATTTTCGTTTGATCGTGTTTTTTTTCTTCTACTCAAGACAGTTGTTTTTTTTCTTGCAGTATTTCGCAGATCGTGATATTTTCTGCGCTGGCCGTGTAGGAGAAGAAGATCTTAATCGTGTGGCTGCTGCGACTGGAGGAACAGTTCAGACAAGTGTTAACAACATAATAGACGAGGCTAGTGAAAAATTATTTTCTTTGCTTGCTGGATATGTTTCCAAGATTTCAGTGACTTGTTGATTATGTACTTTTTGAATCAGAGATTGGTTTAAATCTTCTGCAGATTCTTGGAACTTGTGAGATATTTGAGGAAAAACAAGTTGGTGGGGAGAGGTTTAACATATTCAGTGGTTGCCCTTCAGGACGTACAGCAACTATTGTCCTCCGTGGTGGAGCTGATCAGGTATACATCAAATATTGCAGGCTTCATAAACAAAAAACCAATCAGCATAAATATGATTTTCTTTGAAACGTTAATGGCAGTTCATCGAAGAAGCTGAGCGAAGTTTGCATGATGCAATTATGATTGTGAGACGTGCAGTAAAGAACTCAACTGTTGTTCCTGGAGGTGGAGCTATAGATGTGAGTATCCTCCATCCACCGTAGTTCAGTATTTAAGTTTTTCATATAGGGTAAAACCATTGAAAATGAAAGTGGCTGCTCTGGTTGTAGATGGAGATAAGCAAGTACCTGAGGCAGCATTCAAGAACAATTGCTGGGAAGTCACAGCTTTTCATCAACTCTTATGCCAAGGCTCTGGAGGTACACTTATTGTTTTGCTTGGATGTTTTGCTTCTGTACCATATTTGCGTGTTGTATGCACATATCCAAATGACTTTCAATGTGTGTACTGTGCCATTGGGAATAGAATATATAGAGGAGAAAAATATACTGTTTACCTGTAGTGTGCACTAAATTTTTGATAAACCCCTAAGTAGGGCCAAGAATGATCTTTGGCTGGGATTTGAGATTTGTTGGTTTAACATAAATTTGAATTCACGCTGGTTGTGGTGGTGCTACAGGTTATTCCACGACAATTATGTGACAATGCTGGATTTGATGCAACTGATGTCTTGAATAAACTAAGACAAAAACATGCCATGCAAAGCGGTGAGCCTTCTTTCAGACATAAACTTGTGTATAATTCATTTGATGAGATGAGCAGCTGCTTAATCTCATTCATGGTATCTGTGTTACAGGTGAAGGAGCTTCTTATGGAGTAGACATTAACACTGGTGGAATCGCAGATTCATTTGCTAACTTCGTCTGGGAGCCAGCAGTTGTGAAGGTATTGCAAGCTTCTATAAAAGTTACTCTTAAATTTTGTTCCTTCCTGGAATCATTGTGCTAGTTATTAAAATGTCTACTTGGAATGTTTATTTATTTATTTTGTGTGAATGTTCTTGCTTGAAAGGTTTAATTAATTGATGGATTGATTCCCTTTGTTGTGGCAGATCAACGCCATAAATGCTGCGACTGAAGCAGCTTGCCTTATTCTTAGTGTGGACGAAACCGTGAAGAACCCAAAAGTAAGTAACATATGCTCTCATTGTCTTTGCATGTTTTCATAACATATCCTCTCATTTTCTGTATGCTTTCATAACATGTGTGTGTATATATAGTCATGATAACTGTTTTAAAAATTGCAGTCGGAGAGTGCACAGGGAGACGCTGCTGCAGGTGCAATGGGGAGAGGACGTGGTGGAGGTCGTGGCCGTGGAATGCGAAGGCGATAGGCTCTGTCTTATTAATGCCAAACTTGTGGGTTTCATCGTCTCTAGATTTCGGTTTTGTTGAATTTTGATCTTGAAATCAAAAAGCTTTCATTGGGTTTGTGCTGTTGAATTAGAATGTCGTTGGGTATGTCCATACAATTTGTGAAAACAGAAGTTTTAGTGTGATTTTTTTGTTACAATTAAGAATTTATATTTGCTTAATTAGATAGTGACAACATTGATAAGGATGAATCATGGTAACAAATTCAGTTGCAGATGCATCTAACAATATGCACCATCATCCTGATCTAATAGGTCGATGGAGGATCAGTTTCGTAGCTAAGTATATGATGATTTTGAGTACACAGAAAAAAAAAGTTAAACATCAAAACTCGGTGAGTGGATCTTTGGGTGAAGAGCTTAGAAGCTTAGTAAGTAGAGTTACATCAATACATGGAAACTTCTTCCACTCATCAAAATGATCTTTAAGTATCTCTTTCGCTTTCTCCTTCAAGCTCAAATCACAACCCACTCTTAGAACGGAACAGAGCTTCCCCACGGTCCTAACGGTCACCATCTCTTCCACCACCATGTTTTCCGGCGAGAATTTTGACACCGTGTTTAGGATAGAGAGAGCTCTATCGTCTGCCGCAGGGGAAACCCTTAATAGCCGCTTAGTCACAACCGCGATTCCGCCTTTATGAGCAAGAATCTCGGCTCTACCATTTGCGCAACAACATAAACGAGACAAAACTCCTAAAACGAGTTCTGTGATTCTCTTTCCACCGGTTGAGTTTATTTCGAGCTCGATGAGTCCGGAAACCGCTCCAAGATCCACAAGGATAGCTCGGTTCCGGCTCCACGAAGAAGTCTCTAATAAAATCATCATCGCGGCAGTCACTGCTTGCTTGATGACCAAACTATGATCAAGATTTGATGGTTCCGTTTTTCCCAAGCTAGCGTTTGATGATTGTACCGTAGTTCCCCACGCTAGGGCTCATGCAATTGAGACTGTTTACTACATCTTTGAGAAACCCTATGATCCCTTTGAAAAGTTCGGGATTCAGTCTCTCGACGATATGATAAGAAGTGTTTTCCGTTAGATTCCTCAAAAGCACAATTGTGTAAGCCTTGTTGCAGAAGTCTTGTTGGTGTAAAATCCAAGTCAACGATTCCATGATTCGATAGTTCTCGATCAAGATTGTTTTTGCGTCGTGCAATGGAACACCGATCAAGTGAAGAAGACGCAGAGACTCATCTACCTCTTGGATACGACGTCGAGCATCTTCTTCTTCACAAGTACACTTGACTATGAACAAGATCAAAGACCTATGTACGCCTCCTTCACACATCAATCTCCTGTTGTTTCCATCCATAGCTAAAACTTCAAGCTTCTTCAACGTATCCTCTCTTCGTATGGCTAATGCAATTTCAAAACCAAAACAAAATTACTAAACCGAAGTTTATTTTTAAATCGGTCGTACTAATTGTTTATATATATATATATATTTTTTTAATTCGTTAAAAACAACTATTTATCTAAATATTTTTGATACTTTTTAAATCCAAAAGCGAACAACAATTTTGCCACACAATAACAAAATTAATAAACCGGATTGTAAAAATAACCCGACCGAACGGAATTATTCGAAATAACCGGACCCGTACCGTCATGGCCAATTTTTTTGAGATTCTTGATCTCCTCGACGACGTTGGGTTCTGACAACGCCACGTGTTGCGTTTTCGACGCACCAATGTTGGATCAGACGACGAAGCATGTGGTTAGGTGTAAGTTCGGAGTCTTAGGGAAGAGGTTGCTTCGTGACAGAACAAGACGGGACCTTTTGGAGCCATTTAACGATGCTTTGACGGTCGTAAGTGATGCCAGAAACAGTCGTGACTGGATCTTTCATGATCTCTAGTGAGATTAGGCAGATAAAGTAATTAGGGATCTCGATTTCTTCCTCCACATGATCCATTTAAAAAAATCCGTATGATTTTGAATAAACTGTGTGTGTGATTTATATAAATGATGATCAAGAGAAAATTAGAAAAGAAGCATAAGAGAAATAAGTGGAGGTAAGAGGTGGCGGCTGCGTTTACTTCGCTATGAATTCCACTGACATGCGTTTTTAGACAAAGAATATTCACCATTAAACACCTGACACGTGTATGTTTATGAAGTCATGCATGTAATTGATTAAATTACGAATTTGTTTTATCCAAGTCCTCTTCCTAATTTTGTTTAATTAGGTTATTCACAGTTTTTTTTGTCTTCTAAATTCTTAAAATACATTAATCTTAATGACATTATATAGTATAAGATAATAATAAAATTACTTTGTTTTTCCCTTGTTGGCCGGTGGATTTTGGAAGGTAGTTTTACTCGATCACTGAGTCATATTATGAAACTATGTTGATCTATCTCTTCTTTTAAAAGTATTGAAAACGTCACTTCAAGGAATTGTGTGGTATCGAATCATGCCCCTTGAAGACTTGTAACAAATTCTATGTTTCCATTGATTTTATGTCCATTACACATTTATGGGTCGTTTTGTTTGGCTGGTACATATACACACATCATATGTGACTGACTTCTACAAAGTAAAAGAATATTCTAAAATGCAATCAGTTTTTTCTTTTGTCAAACAAACAATATACAATAATAAAAAAAATCAATTTATTAGACTAAAAGTAAAACGATTTGTTTGCCTACCGTCTCTATTCCGGATCATCGTGTACCATACAACAACTTAAAAGAATTACGATGGTTAGACTATAACATCTAGTTGACAAAAAAAAAAAAAAAAAAAAAATTAATCGAGCTCCAAAATATCGGAAAAAAATGAATGAAACAATTTATCTTAGAAAGCGTATAAAGATTGTATAGCCTCTCGTTTAAATCATTATTGAACCCCATTCTTTATACAGTTAGAAATATTTGGGAAAACCTAACGTACAGCACAAACATTATCTCTGGCAATCCAAGAACGAGAATCCAATTCAAGTTGGAGAAAGGCACACAAATTTCACCTCGCAAATCCAATTCATCAGTATTTGACATTATCTTCTTCAAATTATAGAGTCCGGAGAGTGATTGTGTTTGCTTGAAAGGATTGGATATGTTTCACACTTGCGTGCTCCTGTGACATCGCCATTTCCGTGACCGAGGGGATTTTTCTAGAAGCATTTGCAGCCCGATGTTGTTTGACGACATCCCAAATATGTACCTGTGCATTTCCATTGAAACAGAGATGAGTGTAAGTTTTTTAAAGCAGCTACCTAAATGCTCCAACTATCAAGCAAAACAGTGTCGCTGTGTTTGAAATATTAACCAAAAAAAGATTCTAGTGTAAGAGAGTAACGGTTTGAAATGGGCAACCACTTCGTCTTTATATCAAGATTTTTCATTCGATAAGATAATGTGAGGGATAAACTAACCAAAGTTTGTAACAGACTACTTACTTGCTTCGACGAGCCTTTCTTCTCCAGGAAACAAAAGATGTGATCCACTGCATAGGAATAATCACCAAAAGACATAGTTAAAGGGATACAGTAGAAAACGAAGACACAGCTTTAGAAGAAGTTGCTTTCCATCAGTATGTTGTGTTTTAGTATTTGACAACAACCCAAGAATTTGGGATTAAGAGAGCAAAATCACCTTAAAGACAGGCGTGAAAGTCAATGACCCAGCAATGGATGCTTTACGTAAAGGTAATCTCCGATGCGGGACAACTTCCTTTGACAAATGCTGAGCAATTTCTTTCAGCAGTACCATTTGAGCCTTTTCGGTCCTCATAGAGAAAAGCGCCTGTTTCATTGATTCCCTGTCAGCCTCCAGTGCTTGAAGCCTCATACAGAGTTTAGCTATATCAGGATCACCAAGATCCATTTGTTCCCTCGCGAAACCAGCATTGCCATCAGAAGTGCCATATTCAAGCTTCTGATGAGATAAATTGCTGTGATGGACAGAATCAATGGTATAAACTCTATCACTCATGTCATCTCCTATATCCGATGAGTCATCTTTAGCATTGTTATTCTCTGTACATGAGACATTATCCACTTTCTTAGAGCTGTAGATTTCAGACCTCGGGGAATCAACAAAAACATCAGGTCTTAGTTCTTTAGATGCCTCCAAATGTGAAGAACCAGCCGTAGAAATCCTCCTAAAATGTCTTTGACGCCTAGGACTCTGACCAACCATAACCTTCTCTGCAACATCCCTCCCTCTCGCTCTCGAGAAATCACCATTCAACTGAGTAAAGCTAGGATGAGTCTCCTCCATCTGGGTGAGTCTTAGATCCAAAGTCTTTAAATGTTCTCTCCCATGAGGCGAATCAGCAGGTGGGTAGTTTTCATCATCCGCAACATAGATATCAGCACCCAGAGGATCTTGATTCTCATTTATATTGCACTTTAGAGGAGGGTAGTCATATGCAGGGTAGTCATATTCAGAATTAACGTCGATCATGCTCGGATTACGACTAAACAAGCTCTTATCACCATTAGCTTCAGCTTCAGTGATCCCATAACTCATCATTCTATGCTTAAAAGCCTGAGTTTCAAATGTAAGAGCCTGAATAGTCTGATCCCTCTGATAAACCACATCTTCCAATGCGACAATCTCTTGATGGTTATGTTCCATTGTTTCCTTAACACAACGCCCTAAATTTGTGAGTTCCATCTGAATTGTAGCTTTTTCACCCTGCAACCTCTGTATCATAGACATTGCTTCATCTGCAGCTGTTGCTGAAGCATTACGCTCTTTCTCGAGTTCATCATACAATTCCTGAATCGATTTCTGTTGACTGCTAACAGTCTCGCGTAGTAATTCACATTCGTTCTCTATATGGACTTTAGGATTAGAAAACATATCTAGCTCGTCCAGCTCCGGTATAGAGAATCGTTTCTTCTTCTCTGATTCCTCGTGTCTTCTCTTCACAGATCGAATAAAGGAACCTGGAGAAGAACAATCACATCCACAGTCACAACATTTGATCGGAGACTCCATTCCCAATTCCATTGAATTATATCGTATCTAAGATTCCAGAAATCGCACTAATCCCTAAATATTGAACGAGAGATATATCATTGCTGCTGTTTTTTGGGGATGATCATTTTCTCGGGGAAAAAAATATCCAGCTGATTCCAATTCTGCGAATACCACAAAGCAAAACTCAATTTTCGAAGTGATGCGAAACAAAATAAAGTTCATCGGATCGTAAAAGAGAGAAAACAAATCCGAAAACGCAAATTGAAACCTTACCCCCTTGGCGACCCAGAAATTGTAGCAAAGATAATTTTGTCCACGAAACAGAAGCAGAAAACCAAAATCAATTTCTCTGCGCGCTTCTCTTTTTTTTTTTTTTTTTTTTTGCGTAAACGAAAAAAGGAAAATTCGTAATTAGAGAGAATGAATATCAAATTGTGTAAAAAAAATAAAACTAAACAAGGTTGATAATTGTTTGATTTTATGAACCCTAAGAATCTGTTTTCTTCTGAATTTTTTTGTTTTATTTTGGCGCAGGAAATTTGATTTTGATTTGTTTTTCTATAATAAACGTTGAAGAAAGCTTTTCATGGAGTCTCTTCCGTCTCTGAGACTCTGTATCGTGTCAGAAGCTATTTTTGGTTGAAACGAGGAGACGATGCTAAATCAACGTTCAGGATGAGATGTCATTGACTACGACAAAGTACATGGCGGCATGACCTTAATTTTATAAGAGTTGAGACATACATATTATATATATACTAGGAACCCGCATATACAAAATGTTCTATAATCCGTAATATAAAATTTAAAAGCAAAAATTAAAAGACAAAATAAAATAAGCCCTAAAAATATATAAAATAAGATTGATTTTCAATCTTCAAATTTTTTTATTCGATTTCTAACTAAATGATGTGAATTGAATATCTAATTGTTTCTTTTCCTATTTGAATTGAATTATTCCTTTTTAATATTTAACTACTCACATTTCTAGGTTTTTAAACAAATATTGATGAATTGAGTTTTCTATTTTGATAAAAATTAGATTTTTAGTTTGTTTAATGCAAAGTTGAGAGAGTACAATATTATTTACTAGAGGTGAAATTTTATTAATTTTTACTTTTTAGGATTTGACAATATATTATTACTTTTTTTTTTCTTAAAAATTTTTATTTTTCATTTTTTCTAAAGAATTTCCATGTTTTTATTTTTCTTTTGATAAATTTTACCTACAAAAACTCTTTATAAAATGCATATTGGTCATTATTTCGAACATCATCGTCCATTATTTCTTTGATGATAATCATGTTTTGAATTAAATAAAAATTTAGGTTGAAAATAAATTTTAAAAATCTAACAAAACTAAAAATAAATACATGTTTTAAGAAACATTTTTAAGCATAATAAAATGATAACAAATATGTGACCATATTGTCTTGTTGAAGTTAGGAGAACTTGTACATTTTAAATGCTTTATTTTTGAGAATTTAAGTGAGTAGCTCTTAACTAATATGGGATATTGTATAATTTTTTTTTCAAACTAAACTTTAAATTAGAAAGAAACTCCATAATTAATTACCCAAATTAGTGGAAAAGAGTTTATATAAAAATATCCGGCTTGTATACAGGCTTGCATAACCATTGTAATCAATTTATATAGATTTTAATATAATAAATTTACCTATTATAGTAGACAAAAAATATTTTCTTGTTTTCCTTTTTTATAAATTTTATATTTTAAAAATTTATATATGATTAATTTCGTAATTATATTTAATTATTTTTATTTATAAATATTTGAAATATATTTTATTTTTATCAATGTTATATAACATATTTATGACTTAAAAACTATCATTTTCATGTTAAAAATTAGTGTTCTTGTACTAACAATTAATTTTTCACAATTTATAGCAAACAAATCTTCCTTTTCTTTATAAAATTTTCCTATATATGAAAGATTTAATTATTTTTCGTTTTAATATTTTCTAATTTTCTAATTGTATTAAAAAAATTTAAAAAGAATAAACTGAAAAAGTTTGTCATTAGTTTTTATTAAACTGAAATATTTATTGGATTCTAAACAATATGAAAATCTAAAAATATAAATTTGAAAAAAAATTTAAATTTTATTGACGTACTAAGATTGGACATATATTAGGAAAAATAAAATTAAAAATTATTTAATTTAATATTTATTTAATTTTCTCTTTATTTTTGTTAGGTTTCTTTTTGATCAAAGAAATAATTTTTTAACTCATCTAAACTTGTTAAAATCATGTTTAAAATTATATATGTAAAAAAATAAAAAGTAAAAATTATCTATTTGATTATTTATTTATTTATTTATTTTTGTTTGTTTTCCTTTTTATTAAAGAATTAAGTTTTTCACACGTATTAAAATCCCATCGATCAACGGATACGTATCATAATCTTGTTAATTAGAATTTTAACATGTGTCAACTTTACATATATCAAATGATTTTTTCCTTACTTTTTTCTTTTTAGTTCATTTTTAAAAAATATATTTAAAATATTATCAATTTTACTATGATACATGTTATCACATCTTTATTTATATATATTTAATGTATTTTTATTCGTTCAAAATATTTCATAATCACAATTATGAAGTTTATTTTATAATAGTAAAATGTATTCCGGTCATAGTTAATTTCATAAAATGAGTTATTAACATAGCAATTTTCGGAAATTGATTTCCCGAAAAGAAAAAGACATAAAGATTTGCTCCGATCGGAGAGAGAGAGCTCAACGAGAGTCATCGTCACTAGCAGAAGAAACTCAAAAGGTTTTACATTTCCCTTGAAGCTCTTCTGACTCGGAAATGTTTCTCCAGTCTCTCAATTTCTCTAGTCGCTAAGAAAGATTTTGTATTCTAGGGTTTTGTTTCTCTCTTTCAACCGTCGCTAACTTACTGGGTAATTTCTTAATCACTTCCATGGTGCTACTACTCCGATTTATACCAATAATCCAAGTTCGAAAATGTAACAAATTTTCCTTCTTTGCTTTGATTTTTGAAGAAAAATCTTTTACTTCGATGTGTGTTTTCCAGAATCTAGAAAAAAAATGGGCTTCTCTTTATTGTGATTGTGTCTTATAAAGCATACTTCTCCAATTCTCTATGGTTTCCTTGTGATCTATGAAAAGTCGTTGTAGTAAATGTGTAATCTTATGATACTTTGGTTTCCTTTAGCTTAATGTTGTTTGAAATCTCAGGTTTAATGGCGAAGCAAAGGCCGAAGTTGGGTTTTGATGGAGAAGAAGATGGTTGGGTATTGGTTAAAAGGCAGAGAGTCATCATTGTATTGCCTTCTCTCCCTCTACCTGAACATTTCAATTTGCAGAAACCTGCAACAACTTCTCAGTTACAAGCTGAGTTAAGAGACGGCATTGCTGATACACGTGAAAGTAGTCCTGTACACTCTGTGGTGCCCTCTCTTCCTCTACCTGAACATTTCACTCTGCAGAAACCTGCAACTTCTCAATCACAAGCTGAGTTAAGAGATGGTATTCCAGATACGTACGAAACTACTCCTGCTCAGACAATGGTGGTGCCTTCTCTTCCAGTAACTGAACATTTCACTTTGCAGAAGCCTGCAACTTCTCAGTCACTAGCTGAGCTAAGAGACTTTATTGTGGATACTACTCTTGTTCACACTGTGGTGCCGTCTCTTCCTGTAACTGAAAATTGCACTTTGCAGAAACCTGCAACCTCTCAATCACATGGTGAGTTAAGAGCAGATACGCAGGAGACCACTCTTGTTCACAAAGTGGTGCCTTCTCTTTATGCACCTGAACCTGCAACTTCTCAATCACAAGCCGAGTTTAGAGCGGAGACGCACAAAGCTACTCTTGTCCGCACAATGATGCCTTCCCTACCTGTAACTGAACCTTGCATTTTGCAGAAGCCCGCAGCTTCTCAATCACAAGCTGAACTTAGAGCGAAGACGCGCAAAGCTACTCTTGTTCACGCAGCGATGCCTTCCCTTCCTGTTATTGAACATTACATTTTGCAGAAGCCTGAAACTTCTCAATCGCAAGCTGAATTACGAATAGAGATGCACAAAGCGGTGCCTTCCCTTCCTATAACCGAATCTAATACTTTGCAGAAGCCTGCAGTTTCTCGATCACAAGCTGAGCTGAGAGACTTAGTTGTGGATACTCACGAAACTAGTAATGTTCATACTTTGGAACTTGCGGCCTGTCCTGATTTCACCTCGATAGATAAACCAGAGATAGTTATGGATCGTAGTCTCACAACCAGGAAAGCTCCAGCTCCAAGGAGACCACTGCAAGATTGTAGAATGAATCCGGATAGAAGAGTGGAGAATCACAGAAGCCGTACAGGTCACAAGCCCATAAGGTTTCCTAGAGTGATGTGCAGCTCTGTTGTGATGGATAACGAGAAGCTAAGAGTGCTGAACCTGGAGAGGAAGGTTGAGAGAGCGGGCGGATTGAATGAATGGGTTGGATCTATAGGATTGGGGAAAGAGTTTGAGAGGATGTTGAAGGGACAGAGGATGAGTAAGTTTCAGGTGGCGAATTTGACAATGGAGAAGCTTAAGCAGATGGGTGCTTTAGCCGTTGGGCCAAGAAGAAAGCTTATACATGCAATTGGTTGCGTCTATCACCCACATTGTCCCCGCGCTTCCGTCAACTGATCAGAAAATATTAAAGTTTAGTCTTTGATTGGGGCCATTAAAAGTTACTTAAAAGTTAGATACGCTTGTTTGTGATGTTCAATTTCATGAGATAGATTTTCAGTTTTAGACGTTAGGTGGTAGTTAAACACTCAAACCTCGTTTATCTGATGGATTCGGTCATTTCCAAATTGTTGTTGGTGCGATTGAATTTAGTAACATGTTCAAAGCTAGACGTTACTAAAATTTGGCATCGAGTCAAATCAAGGTAGATAATTATTGAAAAATCCAATGTAGATGGAACAATTTGGTGGGAGGTGGAAATGTATCATGTGGTTAATGCAACAATATCACTGTTTCTTTATCAAAAAAAAAAAAAAAACATTATCACTATATGATCATTTCTGAGTGAGCAATGTCACATTGTCACTATTTGCAAGTGATGATGTGTCGTGTTATTGTATTGATGATAAGTTGCCTACTGTAATAGTAGCGTGGCACATGCAAAATCAAGATCAGATTAATCTCCAAAACTGAACATGTTTAAAATTTAAATAGAAGCACTGGAATTGTGATTCTCCAACTTGAGAACAAAATCTAATCTTTTAATCCTAGTTGATTTGAGTGTAAGAGATTTTGTAAAGTAGGCGACTATTATTTGAGTTGGTGCAGACATGATAAGGATGGACCCTATGATTCCTTATTACTGTATTTTATCACACGACAAGATTCAAAAGAGTAGATAATATAGATTTCGAAATTTTTTATGTCTGTCTACAATTATGATGTCAGAATTTTGCATTTTAAAAATAAACAAATCTATGGATATTGATTGGGGGCTTAAATTTGCACAGATCTATCAACGGAGCGCGTGGTCCACACGTGCCAGATGTAGGCTCATTGGGATGCCACGTCATAATTAGAATCTTTGGACGGATTCATGTTACCTATAATATCGGCGGCGGCAGAGTTCCGCACGTCTCGTCTCCGATATACAAAATTACAAATCAAATCGAGTCAGAAACCTTCAGCAAAAAATAAAAAAATAAGAAGAGTGTATCTCGGCGATGGCGACGATCGGTGATGCATCTCTTCCTCTGATAAAATCTCCATCGTCTGAAACGACCGGCGACAGAACCTCGGCCCTTCAAACGCTCGGAAACATTATCGTCTCCATCGTCGGTACAGGCGTCCTTGGGCTTCCTTACGCATTCCGAATCGCCGGATGGTTCGCCGGATCTCTCGGCGTCATTATCGTCGGATTCGCCACGTATTACTGCATGCTCCTCCTCGTTAGTTCCTTTTAATCTCTTTCTCTCCCGACCTGAAATGAAATTCGATTTTGGTTATCAATCCGGGAAAGTTTTCAAGTGTTGGTCATCTCCTGGAATCTCAATGTCTGAAATTGTTTTTGGATCTCTATATGCAGATTCAGTGTAGAGACAAGCTAGAATCAGAAGAAGGAAAAGAAGTATCGAAAACTTATGGTGATTTAGGATTCAAATGTATGGGAAGTAAAGGTCGATACTTAACTGAAATTCTCATATTCGCTGCTCAATGTGGTGGATCAGTAGCATATCTAGTGTTCATAGGTCGAAACATGTCATCAATATTCAAATCATATGGGTTAAGTATGGTGTCTTTCATCTTGATTCTGGTTCCAATCGAAGTTGGATTGTCGTGGATCACTTCTTTATCAGCTCTCTCGCCTTTTAGTATCTTTGCTGATATATGTAATATCATAGCAATGTGTTTCGTTGTGAAAGAAAATGTGGAAATGGTGATTGAAGGAGACTTCTCGTTTAGTGATAGAACTGCCATTTCGTCTACCATTGGAGGTTTACCGTTTGCTGGAGGAGTTGCGGTGTTTTGTTTTGAGGGTTTTGCAATGACGTTGGCTCTTGAAGGTTCTATGAGGGACAGAGAAGCTTTTCCTAAGTTGTTAGCTAAAGTGCTTGCGGGGATAACATTTGTCTACGTCTTGTTCGGGTTCTGTGGTTATATGGCTTATGGTGATCAAACTAAGGATATCATCACACTCAACCTTCCAAATAATTGGTCTGCCATTGCCGTCCAGGTATAATTTTCATTATGATTATAGATTCATCTGTTCTGTTCTTGCTTACGAGTTGCCCTTGGAATAGATGTGTGAAAACTCCGTAAACCATTTTAGTAATCTAGAATTAATCTAGAATTATGGTTTAGTTTTGTGGGTTATTGTATCTTTCTAATCTATAGCATTTTAGCATTGGTGTTTCGGTGTTTCTTGATTATGTTAAAAAATCTCAGTTGAGTAAACTCTATGATTTCTGTTTTCTTCGGTTTAAACAGATTGGGTTATGTGTGGGATTGACATTTACATTCCCGATCATGGTACACCCGCTTAACGAGATCATAGAGCAGAAACTGAAGAGGATGGATTGGTTTCAAAAGCATCGTCACGAGTACAGCAACGAAGCAGGTTCAGTCTATGTAATATTCATGACGAGGACGCTTTTGGTGGTAGGACTTGCAGCAATCGCGAGCTTAGTCCCGGGGTTTGGAACATTTGCATCTCTTGTTGGAAGTACTTTGTGTGCACTCATATCCTTTGTGTTGCCGGCTTCTTATCACCTCACGCTGCTTGGTCCATCGCTAAATGTTTGGAACAAATCTGTGGATCTGTTCATCGTGATTTGCGGGTTGCTATTTGCTGTCTATGGTACTTACAACACTATCGTGGGAGTGTGAAAAAGAAAAGCAAGTGAATCTGTGTAAAATTACGAGTGCAGCAACTAGAACTGTGATAAGACAAAAACAATGTATAGAAGCTGAGAAAAGGCAGGTTGTTGAATGATCATTTAACGGTGTCAAGAAAAGTGATGACCACTTCTGTCCACTGAGCTACAGGCTCAATTATTGATAGATAACAGTCATATATTTATTGATAAAATCATAATTGACTCGAGCATAATTATCTAACTTGGTACTCCCCCATACTGAACGATGAACCCAAAAACGGCTTTTGCGAAATCCATTCAATACATGAACATTGTGTACGACATGTTAAAAAATCTAACATGTATTTTATTGTGAAGGCCAATAGAGCAACCCTAGTAACGCTCGTAGCAACAAATTTATAATTGATATAAATGGAGGGAACTTTTGCGAGGGAGCCGTGGGTTGTAACAAGGACATGACTCTGAAGCTTATCCATGATTTCTCATCAAGTAGAGGAGGTAATAACAAGAAAAATCTTCGAAAAAGGGGTAGAATATTAAATATTTTTGAACATAAAAACTATACCTTGAAATATAATCCTAGTTGAGAACCAAAAAAGCCAACGTCCTCCCAAATCCAAGAACGGGGCTGCGTCTTCAAAATGAGAAATTTGCGAGAGAGAGAGAAAAAAGGGAGAGAGAGAGTCTCAGGTACCAATATTAACACCCAAAAGAGTAGTTTGGAAGCAACACACTTACTACCTGTCACGTCAGGGCCAAAATCAAAACCCATTCCTGGAAGATAATATAATTTCATTTTGGTTATCAAATCTAAAATTGAGACTCTCTACATCCTACCCCCCCCCCCCCCTCACCACCAAACCCACCCATTAGATTCCTTCATTGGATAGCCACGTCTCTCTTCTAATTGTATATTTTCACCGGCTTCTCATATGCATGTCGGTTCTAAAACAAGAACATTCAAACTGATTAACAACAGACTTAAGAGAGAGAGAGAGAGAGCTTATTTGAGAAAGACGAGAGTTAGCTTCTTACCTGATTTGCAGCATAAGCCCTTTTAGGAGCACTATCAATGTGCTCCAACCCAAGATACTGCTCCCACGCACCATATACATCTCTTCTCTGTTGCCATTAAATAGTTTCCAAAAATATAGAGTTAATATCATCTCGAATTTCATTTTGAGCAGAAAACCAAGGATAACAGTCTGTTTTTACCTGAAAGCGATTATAGACAACATCTGTGTCCTGCAAGTAATCTGGACGTCCCATTGAAAAAGATGCAAACTTCCACTGAATAGCGATCGGACAAAAAACGCATTAACAATAATTCTAATTCCGCCACCAATTATAGAAATAAATAAACTTATTCATCACATTTTTTGTAGCTATTACTAAAATCAGACTAAACACATGCATACCTTGGCAAAGTCCTCATCAGGGACATGGAGTTTCTTTTGGATACGAGTCTTGATTTCTTCTAAAGTTTCACCTTCGTGGATTACCAAAAAGAAGGGCTCCCCAAAATTTTGTACTTGCTGCATAAGAAACAAATGGTTAAGAAAGTTTTCAAAACCTTCAATCCAAGACCCTCAAATAACTTTTGAAGCAACTTAAGCGTGATATGGATTACCACCTGATTTTGTCCGGCGTCTTTGGTAAAATGGTATACGTGGATTAACCGATCATTGGGACCAATATTCTTCTCTTCCTCAGGTATCTGAGATTTCACAAGATAACACAAGAAGAAAGTCAGCATCTTTGATGTCATTAACCAGCTAACCTACACAACTAGGTACAATGCAGTGGATGCTCCTCTAAACCAATTATCAACCTACGTGACCTATGCCTCTGAAAAGGTACCACCGCGGTGAAAGCAATAAAGAAATGATCTCATTCAATTACAAATATACTTCAGCCATAGCATGACTGTCACATCATTTTAATTTTGTAAGATCGGAAACTAAAATATAAAACAGGCAAAAAGTTCAAAGAACACAAAATCTACATCCATAGGGAAAAACATACAAGTCAAATAGCAAAATACAAAAAAAAAAGATTGGACGATGACAGAACTAGAGACAAAAAAGGCGAGGCAGAGAGATATACCTCCTCTGCTCGTAACGTCCAGTACTGGTCATTGATGTTCTCAATCCTTTCAGTTAATGGAAAGATCTGCAAAACGTAGCCAAGCACATTGGATACAAATTTCCTAAGTTCCAGAAGATTGCAAAAGTACATCTTAAAATAGTCAAAAATTTAACTACAATGTAAAAGACAAGTTAGCATGTTACCTTGTAGATCTTGTGGAAAAATACCTCAAGTAACCTCAGTTCTGCATCTTGATGCGAAAGCTCCACCTGAGGCATAAGTGTAGATTTAATTTAAACTATGAAAAAACATTAAACCAGAAATTATGGAACAGAATCAATAAAAATAAAACAAGCTCTATGTAAGGAGGAAACAAAGCCCAATATAATGTGGCCAATAAGCAGAGATGCATGCAATAATATACCAAACAAATTTGCAACTAGATTGACTCACCTTTGTTTTAAGTTCATTAATAACATCTCCAACAGTACTCTGCTTAGGTAGTCTGATATTGAGGATTACCACCTGCAAATTGAAGAGTTATAAGGCTTGAAAAGACAACTACATGTATTTAAAAACTATGAATAACAAATATAAATTCAACCCATACTTCATCCTTTATGGCACTATGGAACGCAACTTTTAGAGTCTTAAGACCTTGCAATTCCGGAAGCGGAATGTCCAGAACTTCATAGTACAAAATGTCAGACGTCTGAAAAAAACAAGAAACACTCATAATAAGCATTGGAATAGAAAAAATAATGTATAAGTTCATTCAAATCAACGTCAATCACCTGATTATAGTGAACTAACATATCAGAAAGATGATCTACTCCCCGGTATTTGATAGGCTGAGGCTTAGGTTGCTGGGAGTAGCAATTGTGAGAAGTAAGCCTAATTTTCGACGGATCATCAAGGCCAAGCTTCTGAGCCAATCTTTCCACAACATCATCATACGTGAACAGCTTTGACCTGAAAGTAGAAGCATTATGAATTCCGATACTGGAATCAACAACACAAAAAGTTGTCCATAGAGGTACTTACAACTCCATAACAAAGCCGTCTTCTTTTGGTTTTTCCAGCATACGAAAACGTACCACCTACGAAACAAACCACATAAGTTAGTTAGTACCAAAACTTCTCAACAACTATTAAAAATTTCCAAGGAATTTGATACAAAGACACGAATCATCACAGTTTGACAACGCTATACTGGGGTACTTTCTAACTGCACACCACAGAAAAAATTATTATCTTGTAAACTCACATTTTCCACTTCACGATGCCATAAGTAAATAATAAGTGCTTAACTGAAACTTAAATAAAACTATAACAATTGCTGCTCTACCGTTAACATAATTCTAACACAACACTAGCCCATTTCACTATTGCCAACAGTGCCCAGTCTACTTATACCTCTCGATTCTGTACATATTCCAAAAATGATGGCACATCCGGGTATAGACATTCAGTCTCCTGGATAGACAGATGTTTCTGATAGCAAATGATATCTCCATCTTCAATCTGTATGCCAGAAACCATTTCAATAAAGATAAAACAAACTATGAAACATCACATTTAATACAATGAGATTAACGTTACTTGACACAGCCTGAAAGAAGTTTTCTTATCCAGATGTTCGCACATTACACAAGGCTCAAACTTTATTTCCTGAAAATGGGCACAAAAAGCAATTAAATGTAATGTTTCATGGCCATGTGCATGATGAAAAGGGAGAATTAAAAGACACCATCCCCAACCTCAAAAAGTTCTATTTCCTCATCAGGAGTAAAGCCAGCCATTTTATTCAGTTGCCCTACTATATCCATGGGCTTACTGGAACTTTTCACCATGAGCCTGCCAACATATCTGCAATATATAGACAAAGTAATGTAACAATGATAAAAGAATAAAAAAAATATACAGGAGTATACCACCATTTGGTTTGAACAGATATCAAAGTGGAAAATGGGGGGTACTAGGATTACCTTAGTACTGCGTTCTTGGGGTCGTAGAGCTTAAAGAAAAGAAGAATATCTTCAGAAGATTTTTCTGGGGGAGGAATAGGACGGCCATCCTGAATAATTCAAGAATTAGTAAGACTAATTAATTTCTTCCTTTTGACCAATTGGTTTCAGATTTTCATTCAATGAATAGGCCTCAACAATTAAACTTGGCAGAAGGGAACTATTACCGGTCCACGCTCTATTTCCAAAAACAGCTTTAGTTCAGCATTGTTTGCCTTGTTAGATGCCTCTCTAATTTGTCCAACCTACAAAAACATCTTCAAAATTAAATATTCCAAAATAAAAACACTAGTTATAAAATAACAAACTGGCTTCTGCAAAAACAGTTGTTAGCAGGGGGTGTTGTTGGGGTAGCTGGTTCGCTAATGATGAGTATCAGACCATTAGTTCAAACAAAAAATGCATAGGCATGGCAATTATAAGAAACTAGTGTAATAACGAGACCAATAAAGGCACCACACCTAATACAAGTATTAATCCCAACTAGTAACATGTCTAAGAGCTGATAACCGACACAGAACAAAATAAATCAGTGACAGTTTCAAAGTGTTGTATATTTTAATATCCGATAGAGGAATAACACCAAATGAAAGAGGCGAACCATAGGCATGAAAAGAATTATATTTAAAAAAAAAAAAATAGCTACCGTCTGTAATTCTTCATGAGGTAATAGGGGACGGTTGGGACGATAAGTATGGTTTTGACGCTTTGCCCAAATCCAGAACCGCTGTAGTTCAACCGGGACACCAAACTCTTTGGCTACTTCTTCCTACATGAGGATAAATTTTAAAACAATTTTACAGCTAGACTAGAAGTACGCAAGAAACTAGGTAACTTGCAACATCTGCAAATCCCCATCGAAAACAGCATCTTATTCAAAAATTGAGCAAACTAGATTCCAAACGAAAGCAGAGCTTTTTCTCTGCTAGAATTCATCACTATTCTTCTGCTTCAAGATATAGATTCAAGTTACAAAATAGAAGCTCATTCACAAATCTCGTGCTGTAATAGAGTGCATTTTTCTGGAATTAAATAGGAAGCTATGGGCATGTACCTTAAATTGTTGAAAGGGGGTCTGTTTCTGGATTCGAAAACTTTGAACTTTTTCATGATCAACAAGGTCAAAATATATATTCTTTCCAATTTGCTCAGTAATATCATCATCCCTTGCAACCTTTATAAAAAGGTAAAAATTGCATTAGCATCATCAGTATCCAATCAGTATCAAATCTACATCAGCACCAAGTAATTAACCCATTTTCATAGCCAAATTTAATAGAAGTAGAAAACCTTGATTGTTGTGAAAAGGTGGGCTTGAGCCTTGTATTTTCTTTTATCTTCCTTTTCTTCTTGTTCTTTTTTCAGTCTCACCTGTCAGTGAGAATATTGAACTGATTCAGGCAAAACCAAGACAGGTAAACAGGAAAAGTTTGTAAATGAATTTCTTACCCGTAAATGTTCGGCAATGTCTTTTTCATCAACATTGCAGATTATTTTATCCTTGTCACTTTCCCGAATATAAACAAGCATGTAAGCATTCGAGTATTTCGTGAACTTGAAAGGTTGATTATTGAAACCAGGATTATTCTGCGGTAACTAAGAGAGACGAAATTTGAAAGGACAAAAAGTGAGAAATATAAGAAACAAAGCCAAAACAAAACTAGATAGAGATCGGTACCTCTTCTTCACCACCATATTGCTCTTCCAGTGCCCTTTTCACATCTTCCTTTGTAACCCGTTCATCATCGAATTTATACCTGATAGAATTAAAAGTTTAGATAGTCTAAAAGTACAATAGACAAAATATGTTCATCAGTGCCATCTAAACCAACGCCAGAAACCACAGAAAGACGTAACAATTATTTACTTCAGTGGATATTTTGGGAGATAAGGGAAACACAAAGAAACTACAAAGATTACTTATACACTGAATCTTAAGCGTGAAACTAATAACAGTACATGGACGTTTAGCGAGCTGAATAGAAGAGCCAAAAGAAATTCGAAAACATAACCAGTACCACAAGCCATGACATGGGCCTTGCTAGTCTAGATGATGAGGAAACTAGTTTTCAATTAAAAAAAAAAAACTTAAAAGGATTACAAATTGCAAAACTTGTTTATTTAAAAAGAGCTGAAGGAGACATACCACTGATCTGAAAGTGTTGGCCTAATAAAGGCATAATAGTGCCCTCCATGCACTCCTCCACTATGAACTAAAACACTGCATAGAAAATGAGCAGCAAACGGTTGAAGCAAGCCAAATAGGTACTGTGTCTCAAATTACGAAAGTAGAGATACAGTCAAAATATATGCCTGTGGAGGGTGTAGAGATTGCGGACACTCTTGTCTGCATCAGGGGATAAATACTTCCCATCCTCTCTATCGAGATCCAGTTGAAGAGGAAACTCATACCGATCATTGATCTGTAAATAAAGCAATGTCAGCCTAAAGTGAAGTCTAAACACAGTCAGCACTACATGCCGCTTTTGTTGGGTAAGTGGAAATTCAAATACTAACCTTCACCATTGTGTCCCGCATAAAATCGTATTCAAACCTCTTCAGCTGAAGTTGAAGAACTGGGGGAAAGTCAATGAATAGAACACCTTTTTTTGCATCCTGAAAACAAAAAAAAATCATTCCAATATAAGATTAGATAAGCAGACTATATAATTGTCAAATACAACTTTATCAGCTGCTTTGAGAAATACTAAATTAAAAGCTTTGTATGTTTTCCTAATTTAGCTTGCTTGGTAGCATCCACACGCATTATGAACCTTGCGCCAATTAATATGCAAGAAAATGATAGACTAGATAGACTTGCATGGTACCGGATAGGGACATTGACACTTCTCAACATCCCCAAGATCCAATAAGAGAAAGAAAAAAGACAGTGAACCTGCAAATCATGTCCTTCTGCATGGTATTTGTTGTCTCCTTCAAGGCGTTCAACTTCAACATACTTGTCAAAAGAAGCATATACATCTTTGCAGCCTTTAACATCAAGCTGGAGGTCTGCCATAAGTCAAAATACACAGCTGTAAAGTTAGTTTGATATAAATATATTATCTTCCAATAAAAAACACAACAGAACATAGGTTACTGTTTAAAACTACATACCATAGAATGATTCTTTTCGTGTAGATTTGTAATCTACATTAATGCACTCAATGTAATTCATGTGGTGACCCTCAAATAGCTTTTGTATTGTTCCCTCCACAACAGTTCCCTTGCAAAGGAAACAAAAAATCAAAGATAAAATACCAACTGAGAATGGAAGAAAGGCCATGCTGAAGAAGACAATTTACCTTCATCTTGTCCTCAAGCTTTTCAGAGAGAACTCGGTTGAGTTCTTGGACATCATGTTGCATGAAAGAATCATATGTATCCCAACCAAACGACTTTGTCAGCTCCTTTGTCGCTACACTGGTGTCATTATACTGAAGCTTGTAAAACAAACTCTGGAGTGCCAATGGGATACTAGCGGTAGGTGCGTCATTTTCAGTCGTTGGCATGTGGTACACAGCCTACAAACATGGGTGCATTATTCAGATGTCTTTATCAAGAATTTAGTGAACTGATAATTAAGCAAATTGAAGAAGAAAACAAGACATGCATCCAACCTTTCTGAAGTAAGGTATGTGGTATAACGTCTGCAGGAGAGAATTCATGTAACAGGTAGCACCTTGGTTTTTAAGTCCAACAAAACCAGTCTCTTTTTTTGAGTCATATGACCAGTAATCAAGAACTTTACGCACAGCAACTTCAGCTTCAATCATAACAGTGTCATTCACTAAATATCCTCGACTGGGATCATAGAGCTCGCTGAGAGGCATGAATGATGTAAACCCCCAATCGCTTTCTCTTGAATTGAATTGATGTTGCGTCTCTGCAGCCATGCACAAAGAAAGTTAGTTCATAACAACTACATCTACAAATCAGAACAGGAAGTCGACCAGAAAAAAAGTACAAGTCATTGGCTGTTTAAAAAGTGAAAAAGAGTGCATAAAACACATATTAATAATTAATCATTTTCAATAAAGTTTTCAGGTAAATCATGGTCAAGTTTAAGAAAGTGGTAGCTTGACTCCATTCCAAGGTCTACCATATACTCCTTTTACAAATCCAAAATTATAAGTAAGAAAAAAGATCTACCAGGAAAATTAACAATTCACGCATGCATCCAGAATTATACATATGAACAAAATTAATAAAATATGATACCCTTTCTGATAGAATATTTGCTCTGGACTTGATTCACGACAGTCAGACTGAACTGTGAATATCTGCTCCACCCGTAAGGCAAATTTGCTGCATCAGCAACATCCAAGTACATGGACAAATGGTCGACATTGTTTCCTTTGGGAAAAATTAGTATTCGCCTGGAAGAGAAAAATCAGCTCACATAACGTCAACCAATAAAAATGCACACCAAGAAGTAAATTTCAAAAATAAAACGCATCAAAAGGTGTCTATGCTATTACCATTTATAACCTCCAACAACAAATACATCAGAATAATGCTTCCTAGTATTCAGCCTAGTTAAACTTGGGATGGGCCACGCGAACTTCAGAGTTGGAGGATCCTCGGCTGGTGGATTCTCCACAGTGGTAGCAGCAGGCTCAGTTTGGGCAACTACAAATGCATCAACAATTGTTAAGAAATTCAAAAACCAAAAATTGACAAAACCCTAGCGCACAGTGAAACATCAATTCTACTCTCCACCACTATCCTCAAGTGTTATAGCATATAGACCATCCAATCACGGTAGAGCAGAGAAGAGAAGAGAAGAGGCGGTTCGAATTCAATTATTACCTTCCATGGGCTGAGGTCCCTCGACCAAATCAGAACTCGGAACGAGCATCTCATCGTCTTCCTGCTGCTGTCAAATCCACAAGAAGAAAAATCAGAAAAATCAGACTTCTGACTAATAGAAACCCTAATCTCCCGACCCCGTGATCAAAACGTCAAAACAGAAACCGCAATCACCAAAAAACACAAAGTCACGGTGTTTTCCCGATGATTCTACAGCTTCGAAGACAAATACAAAAGAAGAAGAAAAATCTAAGATAACAAAACCCTAATGGATCAGCCAAACGAAGAAAACAACGAATCCGAAGCAAGTTCGGGTATAATACGCGAAGAAACCCACGAACACGACATCAAATTGACACAAAACAGAAACAAGGTTAATCGGGGATTACATCAAGCGGCGGCGGAGTCATCATAGTCATTTGATTGGAGAGCGATTGATGGTCGGATCGAGAAGTAAAATAGGGCGCCGAACAGAGAACAATACGAAGAAGAAGTGAGCGAACAAATAGAGAACTTGCAGAGCAGATCAATCGCTATTTCTTCTTACTCTTTCTCGCTTTTCGATAGGATAATTACGATATTTTCACAAACCTTAAGGGTTTGTATTGTAATTGTCAATTCCTATTCGGAGTCAGATTTATATGTTCCCCTGAGGGTTTTTCTGAGAAACGTGACAGGCTAATGAGAATAAGACAGGTACGACTCTTTAAGATCCTTACACCAATTAAAACTCTCCACGTGTTTTGACCGTGACCGTGACCGTGACCGTGACGGTCTCTGGAGGTTTTCGGTGAACTTTTGGGCTTTCTCTACTCTTTGAGCTTCAAAGTGTCTAAAGTTTGTTATACAAGTTTCATATAAAGGATTTGTTAAGGTAAATTTGATATACAACTTTCATATATTTTAGGGAAAATCATACGTAAATTTAATGCTTAGTTTTTCTTATATATATTTTTATATCTTTGAGATTTTCTTATATATTTTTCATTCCTGTCACATTACTTAAATTGTGAATAATCTACTAAAATAGTAGAACAATCCATCTTTATTTGTAATTTTTTTATTTTTTTTAGGATAATAGACAACACTATTTTATTACAATGTTGTTTCTTATATAACATCTGTATATATTGTATTGTCTGGATATACAATTACTTTGTTACACTGTTATTTATTACAAAAATAGTATGCGTTATTTAATATACTCAATTGAAAATGTTCAATTAGGTTTAATTGGTTTAAAACCTTTAAAAAATCAATCTATGAAAAAGAGAACTTAATTTATCTTCAATTTTCTCCTTTTTTAAATAAAATAAACTGAAAATCCCAAAAATGATTAAAAGTTTGATTTTTAAGATTTATCCAAATTAAAAATATATATTGCTAAATTATGAATCAGAAGATCATCAGATTCTAACCTATCTAAAGGAAATCCCAAAATCAATTTTGCAGTCAAAGAAACTACAAATTAAAATAATATTTTATATTTAAAAGTAAATGGGTTGCTATCTCTATGGTTTTAATTTTTACCATATGTTTTTTTTTTGTACGCATAAAAAAAAAAGAAACGTATGTATTATCACTTTTTAAGACGTTGTTTCATTTACGAGTGTCTGTCTCTTAGTTGGTGTACGACATTGTTATTATTCCTTTTTTCAATCATCCTTTGATATTTCAGTTGTCTTCATTGTCTAGAACTGGTGATGATGATTGATGAAATCGATCATTGAATATGCTTATTGTCTGCTCAATTTTTAATTCCTCTCCGCTGTTTTTATATTGGACTATGATTGGCATAGACTTTTAACTTCAGCGATGATACCAATGTACATCGAGTACATGCATTTATGTAATTATATTTTAACTCACCAACATTTTATCGTACGTTTTATTCTATGATCAATTTTTTAAAAAGCCAAGGCTATTATTCCATGGTGGTATTCTAGGAAGATATAGCTTTGATAGTTTACTTTTAAGGCATATTCCTACAAAAATATTGTTTCATACTTGAGTTGAGTCCCTTACTAGCTATTCGTAACATTCCTTTTTTTTTTAAGATCATATCATCATAATATATGGAAGTGTTTGGGCTGAGTTAGTCAGAGTTTCAAAACGAAAATGATAGAAGTTAAACCATAAATTTTGTAAAAATTCAAGAGTATCATCTAGAACATAATTAAGAGATTTGTTAGAGAGGTTTTCTTTTTGTGTAGTTTCTTCTGTAGTGTTGGATCTAGTTCGGTTCTGACTTTTTTTTTTTCTTTTTCTTAGGCTACTGGATAATATGTTTAAATATTAAGTTTCAATCTTGGTTCGGATGATTTCATTTGGTTTGGTTTATTTCTCACCCATGTACCTTAAGTAACTACATTATGTTTTGGTAGATTTTTTTTTTTTTACAACGATTTTAGTAGATATGAAATGAAGTTTTGACAAGTTTATAAATTAAGTTGTATAGTTTTCAACATTGATGTGTATACAGAGCGAGAGAAGGAGTTCTCAAGTCCCTCAGATT
>CM051373.1:10831050-10856050 GCA_028015245.1 Cardamine occulta | reverse complement strand
TTCTTCAATGAGAAACACTTCGGCGGATTAATGGCGCTGAATTCTCTGAGAAACAGTGGAGAATTTGATCGGAGGATTAAGGAGTTTCTGACGGATAAGTGTTGTGGCGATGCGCCGTCGCCGGTGATGTACGGATTCGACGAAGAGAATAAGGACGTTGTTGTCGATGAGATGATGAGATTCGTTAAGGTTTTGAGACAGAAGCTACCGATTAAGGACAGGTTGATGAAGATGAAGATCGTCAAGAACTGTTTCTCCGGCGGCGAGATGATCAAGATACTCATTGATCACTTGGATTGCGGGAGGACAAAGGTAAATGAATTCAAATTTCTAATCGTCTGTTACGCGCCTATATTATTTGTACGTAGACATTACCACGTTTGGTTTGAATTTTGAAATTAATATTAGGTTAAATCGAATCTAAACAATAGCTAAAGTGATTTCATTCCAATTTCTTATGATTGATTGACCAATTGTTATTATTATTATTTTTATTTTGGTAAAATTTAGATATTCTTTTTTGACACTAAAATCAAACATCTTTGATAATGTAGTATAAAATTTGGGAATATATTTTGTATTTCTTTTAGAAGGGAATGAGTTTTTGTTTTGTTTCATTTAACGTGAGAGTATGGTTACTACGACTATACATCATATAATTCTTGATGATTATATTGTTTTTTAAAGCTCGTTTGATTACGTTCTTATGCAGGCCGTCGAAATTTGGCAAGAGGCTAGCCAAGAAACATTTTATCCACCATGTCTTTAGGTACATATATAAATCTTCTTCATTTTTTCATTTTGTAAAGGATTTTACATAAGTTTGCTTAGTGGAATTTTCTTAAACTTTCTAATGTTTTCAAATTTTGTAGAGAAAACGAGTTTGAAGATGGAAATCATTACTACCGTTTTCTTGAGCACGAGCCATTTATTTCAAAATGTTACAATTTTAGAGGCTCTACCAACGACATGGAACCCCAAAATGCAGCAATGGTTGGGGAGAAGCTATTCAAAATCATGACTGCTATTCTCGAATCTTATTCTTCCAATGACCATTTGCGTGTTGATTACATGAGAATCAGCCAGAGCGAAGAATTCCGAAGGTAAAGTTTCGATTTAAGAGTGTTCAAAAGGATTTTGGTTTTAATTTTTAGGCTTAAGTAGATAGTCGTAATAATAATACGGACTTAATAAAACATTGTCTTTCTTTTTTTTTCTTTGATATGCGCTTAGTATAGGTTTACTTTTGGTTTTGGTCTTTCGGATAAAGAATAGATATTAAAGATTAGTCCAGTTATTTATTCAATCTTTTGAATTCTATATTAATTTGGTTATGGTTAATGGATGGATGAAGATACTTGAATTTGGCTCAAGACCTTCACCGTTTGAATCTCGTCCAACTCTCAACAGAGGAGAAATTAGCATTTTTCTTGAACTTGTACAATGCAATGGTGATTCATGCTTTGATCAGAATCGGACGCGAGGGAATGATTGCAAGAAGGTCTTTCTTTACAGATTTTCAGTACGTCGTAGGAGGCTACTCTTATTCACTTAGCTCCATTCGAAATGAGATCCTTAGAGGACGTCACAGACTGTCTTTTCCATTTATTAGGCCCTTTATGAACGGCAATACACGGCAAGAGGTAATTCTAGGAGATTGTAATAGATAAATAAGGTTTTGTTTTTGGTCGCCTAATATATATTGTCGTCTTTAATGGCAGCTTGGTCTTCAAAACTGAATCCATTAGTACATTTTGGGCTTTGTGATGGAACCAAATCAAGTCCAGTGGTGAGGTTTTTCACACCACAAGGAGTTGAAGCTGAGCTAAAACGAGCAGCCAGAGAGTTTTTCCAAAATGGTGGAATTGAGGTTGTATTGGACAAGAGAACCATTCATCTATCAAGAATCATCAAATGGTAACTAATTCTCTTCACAACAGTGACATGTAATGACTAATGAGATAATGAGTCATAGATTTTTACAATTTTAAAAATATAGAGGAGCATTCATATGTTTGTTGTGGTAAATGTAGGTACAAGGAAGATTTCAATGAAGAGAAAAAATTGTTGAAGTGGATAATGAGTTATATAGATGAAAACAAAGCAGGTCTTTTAACCCATCTTCTTGGTGATGGAGGAGGTTCTGTTAACATCGTCTACCAAGACTATGATTGGTCTATCAACAACTCTAATTGATTCATATCAGAGATTTTACATTTAAACTTATCTATTTTTTGTTCATGGTTCACTAGCAAGTACTAGCTGAATCCTGAGTTTCTGCTCCTGATACACCAACTGACATTTGTGAACAACTTTAATGGTTATTTGGATCTAGAGTATTATGTTCTTCCTAAATGTTCAAACTGCATCTAGGGCATACCATTTTTGGAGTGTTTAACTGTGTTCAAGTGTGATTAACCAACTTGGTCCAGATAATATTTTCCAACAAATTTTAACTCTAACTGATGAAAATAATTAAAGTAAATAAACCACTACTTGTATTACTTTCACTATTGACTCTTTTGTTCAGATTTACAGATCATTTTGAACATATTGATTACACTAGCTAATCATATCAGCTACAACAACACATTAATTCAACGCATCAATTATTGAAATAATTTTTATCCAAAACAGATGAAAAAAAAACTAGGATAACATCTCTTTTTTTTGTGTGCAACATATTAGAATAACATCTTATGAATCGTCATCATCTGTGGACTAATTCATGCTTAACGTGGTTGGAGTAAAAGCTTCTTCTTTTTTGAAAAATGAGTAGAAGCTTTTCTTCTTATCTCCTCAACATCTCTTCTTCTTTTTTCTCCTTTATTGTGTGATAATGTTCTCCTTTCATTTCTTTTCTTCACTTGTCACTTTCTTTTGTATCGAAACCCTCAATTTTAAGCTAATTCGAGAAATTAAAAGTGTCAATGATATGAGAGTCCTTTCTAAAGAAGTGTCGAAATAAAATTTTAATAAGATCTATTTAATAACTCCAAATTTTATATTTCAGAATTTAAACTTTCATTTTGCTCTGTTAACAAAATCACAAATCAGAACTGATCAATGACTTATTAACTTTATGTCACAAATCAACTATTCTCCATTTCTCCTTCTGAATGACTTATTAATTTCATAGGTCACAAATCATAATTTATCAACTATTAAGTGAATGGATTCAGAGCGAGTTCTCATATTCGTTGTGTGATATTTACAGAGAAATTAATCTATTTCGATAAAACGATATATCAATCAGCTTAACTATTTTCTACTAAAAGCTAATATTCTTTTCGATCTCTTCAAAATTCAACTAATCTTTTTTTTCTTTTTTGATAAAGGACTAAAACTTTCTTTCAGCTTCTTTTTTGCCCCTTCTCTTTATATTGAGGAGGCTTTTAAAAATTAAAAGTAAAAGAATCAAGATAGAGATGGCCACGAGGCCCAACACCATAGCAAAACCATAAGCAAGAAAGAAAGAAAAAACAACAACAAACCACTAAAATATACTGCGGAGTCGCACACAGCTTTTTAATTTCTAATTAACATACAGCTCCTTTTAACAAAAAAACAAAAATAAAGTAAATGTATACATATCTTATTACACCGTTACAATCTCAAAATGCATGCCACGTTTCCCTACATTTGCGAGACGTATCATCCTCAACATGCAATATATAAGGCACTGCCGATGGGACCAAGTTTGCTCACATCACTTAACTAAAAACTATATATTAAACGGATTAGATCAATGGCGGAGAATCAAGCAACGGTGGCTATGGAAACATCGGCGGTGGAGAAGCAGCCAGAGACAACGACAGAGGCTAAAGAAGCACCGAGTGATGTTAGGACGAAGAGGATTATGGTTGCGATCGATGATAATGACTCTAGCTTCTACGCTCTCCAATGGGTCATTGACCATTTCTCTAACCTCTTATTGACCACCGAAGCGGTGGAAGGTGGAACTCTTACGGTGGTTCATGTGCAGTCTCCGTTCCAACACTTTGCTGCCTTTCCGGCTGGACCGGGCGGCGCCACAGGTCCGGTCCATTGATCTCTCAATACACCGATTTCAATTCGCATAGAGACAACAAATTTTGTCTATTTACTTACTTTACAAGTATAAAACTGTTATTGTGAATGACTTTTTTTGTATTTACAAACAGCAGCAGTGTACGCATCTTCGTCAATGATAGAGTCAGTGAAAAAAGCACAACAAGAGATATCTGCAGCACTTCTCTCCCGTGCACTTCAAATGTGCCGACCCAAACAGGTCCTCCATGATTGTATAACACATCTTTGGTTAATTATTAGGCATGAAACGAATAATTACAAATGTTTTGTGTGATCGATGTGCAGATACGTACTGAAACTCTAGTGCTTGAAGGCGACGCAAAGGAAATGATTTGTGAGGCGGTGGACCAAATAAACGTTGATCTTCTCGTTGTGGGTAGTCGTGGCCTTGGCAAGTTCAAAAGGTATTATATATATTTACTTTCTTATCAAATCGTTTAATAATTAACAAAACAAATCAAATGTATAACCGCTTTCTCAATTTGTTTGCTTTGTACGTTTTGGAAGAGCGTTTCTTGGGAGCGTTAGCGATTACTGTGCTCATCACGCCCATTGTCCCATCCTTATCGTGAAGCCACCCAAGGAGATGACTAAGTAACAAGGATCGATCTCTCTATATGTTTGGATTAGAGTGTCGTATGTACGTGTGCTTGACTTGAATAAGTAGTACCATTTTAAGAAAACTGTGTTTGTGATAGGTATTGTCGATCAAGTATGAATTGGGTCGAATAATGAAGCGACGACTTGTGTAGTTTGTTACTTCTGTGCACCCATTATTGTATTTTGCCTTCTAGTCATTTATATAGTAAAATGTTTAATTAAGATTATAATTACTAGAGCCACTCTTTTCCTTCTAATTTTGTTAATCGAATCCGAATTTTCAATCAGCTTAACTATTTTCTACTAAAAGCTAATATTCTTTTCGATCTCTTCAAAATTCAACTAATTTTTAACAAAAAAACAAATCAACAAATCTTTTTATTTTTTTTGATAAAGGACTTGAACTTTCTTTCAGCTTCTTTTTCTTTTATATTGAGGAGGCTTTTAAAAATCAAAAGTAAAAGGATCAAGATAGAGATGGCACGACCAAAGCAACACCGTAAGCAAAAAAAAACCCACTTCGCACAGTTTTTTTTTTTTTTTTTTTTTTTAAATGAACATACACTTCCTTTTAACAAAAATAAAGTAAATGTATACTGACGACAGTTTCGTTGTTTTTGGCCGGAGAGATGATGATGTTTGATCGTAACCCACATTCTCAGGCGATTATCTCCACAATCCAATATCCTTTTGATGATCATTAATAGGAAGTTCATGAATCGAAAACTCTACGTAGAAGTGCAGTGCAGGTTTTCATGTGGATAATAGGGTTGCTCTGCACTCCATCGTCAAAATTGTTTTAATTTTCTGTTTCTGTATCTTGTATACAAAGCACAACTTGTGAACGCGTAAAAAAAAAATTTGTTTCTCTCTCTGAAATGACTATCGAGGAGACCCATTTCTCATCGTTCTCCGACGCCGGTGGAGCTGCGGCTTGCCGGCGTCGGGCTCTCTGCCGTTCATGTCTTCGTTGCTACTCTCTAATTTGGTCACTCTTACGTTCCTCTTGGTCTCTTGATTTGGGCTTCGGCCATTTGTTATTTTCTCTTTCGGATCCGATGCTGTCGTCGAGCTCCAAGACCTCAGATGTGCATTTTATGGCGGATCTACGACGAGCACCCTCCGGAACTAATATTTTCTCGGGTAAATCCCGAAGATCTTTCAACATATCCATCGCCACCTACGCTGTCACCATCTAGAGTTTGGCAGAGCTTATATCGTTCTCGATCCCGTCGAGTTGGAGGTTTCTCCTCAGATCCACTCTGTTTACGAGGTGGCTTCTGGACTGAATCATCTGGTGGTTCCCATCCCGTTCTGCACCTCACCGGCCCTGTCTACTCCAGTATCACAATCCCCGGCGAGATCTCTATCGTTTTTTATCACCAGACCGTCGCCGCCCACCAGCTGCTCAAAGAGCTTCATCGACAAAGCAAAAGGGGAACTAGGGTTTTTGGTTTTGGGCTTGTTCTGTTTTGGCCCATTTTTCTCTCCTCTTGGCCTATTTGTAGAAGTGGCAGCCCAACTACATTATCCAATAGGCCCATGTCAGATCTAACTTATCTTTTGACGAGCCTTAATTTGATAATCCGACACAATGCAATAAGCGGTCGAGAACGCCGTTCGAGTCTTGTGTCGACATCAGTTTAAGGTTTGTCCAATCACCAATCCATCATTCGGCCTAGGATCAAGCTCCATCAGGATTTTATCGAGTCTTACATGAGAGATCCTGACCCATTGAGTAATGTTTCAACGCCGGTGCCATGTGCAAGTTTGGTTAGCGCTCATCTGAATCACTTAGACCATAAGAGTCGTTTCTTCTCGCCTTCATCGATTAAGGAGAGAGTTTTGTTATCAACTTTCTCCCATTGGGAGATATCGCTTCAACCTTCCTCCTTTCTAAGGGAGAGAACCAATCTGCCATTTTCCTTCTCGTTGAGAGAAGAACATTTTCTGGTCTCCAAACCGAAAAATCGTTCCATTCCTTTAACCGTATTGTTATCTTGTGTAGCCGTCTGTTCGGGACCTAAAGATGTAACCAGTCTTATCTCGATGAGACTCGAAGATAGAGGATTTATTTCAACATCACAAGCTAAAGTGACTATGTTACTAGTTTTCGGCCATGCCGTGAATGTTATACTGATATATCCGGATGGCCTCTAGAATCCGCTGTCGCATTTTTATCATGTTTACTCAGCTTTGAGTTCTAGTTTGTTTAAGTCTTTCTGTAGTATTCAAAGAATTTTCAACTCTTTCTTGCTGTTGTTATTAGACTTTGGTTAACTTTGGTCTACTCGGTTTATGATCGGTACAGCATATTCAGCATATTCTTCTTGATACGTTGCAGAGTCAAATATCGTTGTAACTAAGTAGATATTTTCCTAGATTTCTGATTATAGTTGTATAGAGGCTATATATGTATCATCTCGTCTTGGTAATCAAAAGCACGAATCCTTTTGAAATCTGAACAATTTTATGGTATCAGACCCTAATCCTTTTTATTTTTTTTTAAAGAAAAAAAAACACTGAATTTTTTTCTCTCGACTCTAATGGCGGCGACGAACGCAACTGCAACTGATGTGAGAAGATTCATCTCGCCGTATGATTTTTCTTCTGCAGACAATCCTGGAGCTGTAATCTCCCATCCACTTCTCAAGGGTAACAACTATGACGATGGACTTGTGGGTTAAGAACAACATTGATTTCAAGGAAGAAGTTCGGGTTTCTCGATGGGACTATTGCGAAACCGGCGGAGAACTCTCCTATTTTGAAGACTGGCACACTATCCAGGCACTTCTTGTGTCATGGATAAAGATGATGATTGAAGCTATACCCACAATCCGCGGCAACGAGAAGGAAAAGGGTCTGCTTTGTAAACTATGCAACTGAATGGGACACACAGCTGAGAGGTGCTATGCGGTTATCGGGTATCCCGAATGGTGGGGTGACATGCCTAAAGGAAGAATATTACAAGGAAAGAGGCGTGGTGTTTCTGTGAATGGAGGTAGAGGACGTGGGCAACCAAGCTACACTAACTGGGTTTACACACCCAACATTGAAAACACAGCACATGAACAAGCAAATCACGTCCTCAGAGATGTTGATCGTGATGGTGTGACTGGTCTGAATGAACAACAATGACGCACCATCAAAAACATTCCCAACGCCGACAAAGAAACTTCAACTGAAAAAACTTTAGGTATGTCCTCTTTCTCTTCTTGGTTAATGGATTCAGGGGCCTCCCATCACTCAACGACAAAATTTGATACATTGATCAATGTGAGAGATATGGCAACTGTATTGATCATTATAGCTGACGGTAGAGAAAAAGTATCGCTGAAAGAAGGTTCTATACGGCTTGGTAATAGTGGACGATTTTTCCCGTGGGGTGTGGTTGTACTTACTCAATACGAAATTTGAGGCTCCAGTTCAGCTGAAATTTTTTTTAGCTTTAACCGAAAGGCAGTTCAATAGCAAATTTAAAATGATAGGAAGTGACAATGGCTCAGAATTTCTACGTCTTACGGAATTCTTTCACAAGACTGGAATACTTCATGAAACTTTATGCGTCAGAACGCCACAGCAGAACGGTCGTGCTGAGAGGAAGCATCGCCATATTTTAATAGTAGCAAAGGCATTGCGGTTTCAAGCGAACTTACCAATCAAATTCTGGGGTGAATGTATTCTTTCGACGGGTTATCTAATCAATAGAACACCGACAGCAGTTTTGGATAACCTCACACCGTTTGAAAAGCTCTTTAACAAGAAACCAAATTATGAGCATCTAAGAGTTTTGGAAGTTTATGTTATGCTCACAAACAAACACGAGGGGGTGATAAATTTGAATCACACAGCAGACGGTGTGTTTTCTTGGGATATCCACATGGCAAGAAAGGTTGGAGGTTATTTGATCTTGAAAAATCAGAATTTTTCGTTTCTAGAGATGTGGTATTCTAAGAGAAAAGTTTTCCCCATGCTGATTCTTTACCATCGCTACATGGGTTAAATGAAGAAGAAGAGGCTCAACGACTTTGGGCCCCAATGAGTGAAGGAATTCTTCTAGATGATCCACCAATTATTGGGCCTCCAGTTCAAAGGAATCTACGAGTGAATCTTCTTCACTAACCCCATTGGTTCTTGTATCACCACCAATACCAGAATCAAACGATACAACTTCAAGTTCTGAAACAGAAATAAATTGAAATTTCATAGCCTTGCAAGGCGGTCCACGGAAACTGAAGCAACTGAGTAAAAAATTAATGAACCACCTGTGGGAAAAGGGACAACGGCAGAAAACAGCTTCAGTAAAACTCAAAGATTTTGTTATGAAGAAACCAGCTCGAAAAACACAATCAGAGGTCAGTAATTGTGTTGATTCATGGCGAATATTTTCTATCCCATTGTAGATCAAGATGACGTCCAATCGTTTTTCAGAAAAATATATAGCATATGTTGCTGCTATTATCTCTACGCTTGAACCAAAATCATTCAAACAGGCAATGAAAGATGAGCGATGGCGAACTGCAGTTGGGTCAGAATACGGGGCTTTGGAAGAAAATAATACTTGGACAATAGAAAATCTACCACCAGGGAAGAAAGCAATTGGTTGCCAGTGGGTCTTTAAAGTTAAATTCAAATCAGATGGAATGATTGAGATGTTCAAAGCCAGATTAGTGGCAATGGGAAACAAGCAGATCGAAGGAGAAGATTATGGAGAAACATTCTCACCTGTTGCGAAGATGGAGACAGTTTGGTTATTTCTTGATACAGCGGCAAAACAGGGATGGTTAGTGCATCAAATGGATGTCCACAATGTGTTTCTATATGGGGATCTCGAAGAAAAAGGTCTACATAAAAATGCCTCCCAGGTTTCAGTCAGCGGATCAGAACAAGACTGGATCTAGGGGATTTGAAATACTTCTTGGGCATAGAGGTTGCGCGAAATGCTTCAGGTTTTTACCTATGTCAGCGAAACTATGCACTCGATATTATCATGGAATCAGGACTTCTTGGGGCAAAGCCAGCCGAATTTTCTCTAGAACAGAACCATCACCTTGCTGTTTCGAAATCAAAGCTATTAACAGACTCAACACCCTACCGTCGTCTGTTGGGACGTTTGATATACTTAGGTGTAACACGCCCAGATTTAGCGTATTCAGTACATGTTCTAGCTCAATTTATGCAGAAGCCATGACTAGATCATTGGAATGCAGCCCTTGGTTAAATACATCAAATCTAATCCCGGCCAAGGAATTTTACTACGGGCATCGGGTAATTTCTAAATAACTGGATGGTGCGATTCGGATTGGGGAGCTATCCGTTAACTCGACGTTCAATGATTGGTTATTTTGTTCAACTTGGAGATTCCCCAGTATCTTGGAAAACGAAAAAGCAGAAAAGGGTTAATCGCTCATCAGCAGAGGTAGAATATCAAGCCATAACAATGCTTGTTCAAGAACTGATTTGGTTAAAAAGAATGCTCATCACACTTGGAGTAAACCATGGTCAGCCTATGCTAGTTCACTATGATATTAAGTCTGCTATATACATCACTATAAATCGTGTTTTTCATGAACGAACGAAACACATAAAAATCGATCTACATTTTGTTCGTGATGAAGTGGTCTCACGCAACATCAAGTTATCACATGTGAACACAAAGTCACAACTAGCGGACATCCTGACAAAAGCTATTGGGCGTGATGGGTTTTGGGACTTTCGGTACAAGCTTAGCATACGAAATCTGTATGTTCCCGATTGAGGGGGGTATTGGACTTTGGTTAACTTTGGTCTACTCGGTTTATGATCGGTACAACATATTCTGCATATTCTTTTGATACGTTGCAAAGTCAAATATCGTTGTAACTAAGTAGATATTTTCTTAAATTTCTGATTATAGTTGTATAGAAGCTATATATGTATCATTTTGTCTTGGTAATCAAAAGCACGAATCCTTTTTAAATCTGAACCATTTTAGTTGTATCCTCAAAGTTTAAATTAATGGAAGTAAGGTTTGTGAAAAAAAAAAAAAAAAAAAAAAAAGTATCTTGTATGCATATCTTATTGGAGCGTTACAATCTCAAAATGCATGCCACGTGTCTGCTTCATTTGCGAGACGTATCATCCTCAACATGCAATATATCAGGCACTGCAGATGAGACGAAGTTTGCTCACATCACTTAACTAAAAACTCTTAAACGGATTAGCTAGATCGATAGCGGAGAATCAAGCAACGGTGGCTATGGAAACATCGGCGGTGGAGAAGCAGCCTGAGACAACGACAGATGCTAAAGAAGTACCGAGTGTGGTTAGGACGAAGAGGATTATGGTTGCGATCGATGAGAAATACTCGAGCTTCTACGCTCTCCAATGGGTCATTGACCATTTCTCTAACCTCTTATTGACCAGTGAAGCCGTGGAAGGTGGAACTCTTACGGTGGTTCATGTGCAGTCTCCGTTTCAATTTCCGGTTGGACCGGGCGCCCCCACAGGTCCGGTTCATTGAGATTTCTCTTTTTTTTTCCGTTGTTATCAAAAAATTTAATTGAAATTAGATATTTTCATTACAATCGTTTTAATTTGGACATTTTAAATTCCCAAATTTTCATTCGTTTTTTCAAATTTAATTTATAAATTTAGTCGGGAAAAAACACACATTTCATTTCGCATAGAGACAACAAATTTTGTCTATTTACTTACTTTACAAGTATAAAACTGTTATTGTGAATGACTTTTTTTTTGTATTTACGAACAGCAGTGTACGCATCTTCGGCAATGATAGAGTCAGTGAGAAAAGCACAACAAGAAGCATCTGCAGCACTTCTCTCCCGTGCACTCCAAATGTGCCGACCCAAACAGGTCCTCCATGATTTAATATAACACATCCTTAGTTAATTATTAGGCATGAAACGCATAATCACACAAATGCAGATACGTACTGAAACCCTAGTACTTGAAGGCGACGCAAAGGAAATGATTTGCGAGGCGGTGGAGCAAATAAACGTTGATCTTCTTGTTGTGGGTAGTCGTGGCCTTGGCAAGTTCAAAAGGTATTATATTTACTTTTTTTATCAAATCATTTTATAAT
This sequence comes from Cardamine occulta, assembly GCA_028015245.1. Taxonomy (NCBI): domain Eukaryota; kingdom Viridiplantae; phylum Streptophyta; class Magnoliopsida; order Brassicales; family Brassicaceae; genus Cardamine; species Cardamine occulta. The sequence goes on along the minus strand of CM051373.1, from coordinate 10,844,295 downwards.
TAACAAAATGTATGAACGTTTTCTCAATTTGTTTGCTTGTACGTTTCGGAAGAGCGTTTCTTGGGAGCGTTAGCGATTACTGTGCTCATCACGCCCATTGTCCCATCCTTATCGTGAAGCCACCCAAGGAGATAACTAAGTAACAAGAATCTATCTATATGTTTGGATAAGACTTTCAGAGTGTCGTATGTACGTGTGCTTGACTTGAATAAGTAGTACCATTTTAAGAAAATAATGTGTTTGTGATAGGTATTGTCGATCAAGAATGAATTCTGTGCACCCACTATTGTATTTTTGCCTTCCCCGTCATTTATATAGTAAAACGTTTAAGATTATAATTACCAAAGCACTCTTTTGCTTCTAATGTTTGAATCTTTGTTAATCGAATCCCAATTTTCAATTAACAAAGTTAACTAATACTTAACTGATATTGAATAGAAAATATGGAAAAAAATGTTGTGTAAACCGGATAAAAAAGAGACTTCTACCATTAGATGAAAAAAACATGAGATTGGAATTTAGTCAACTAAATCCCAAATGCCCAATCAAGATGGTTAAAGAACCAATATGAACTTAGTTAACACATCTGAGAACCTACTTCGAAACAAAAGCAAACGCTTGGAAATTATAACTTCTGATCCAATAAGATAGGATGATAGAAAACAAACTGATGCAATTACTTCAAACATCAAAATTTATCTATTCAAAAAAGTTCAGACGAAATAAACTTCATCAAACAAAAGAGGACAATATCTGAAACATATTCCAATCTAACGAAAATAGAAACACAAATTCATTGATAAGATTATAACCCTCAGAGCCAAAGAAAAATCCTTAACGATTGGCCTTTGCAACTCTTTCAATCTCATCCTTCTTCTTGATCGCATAGCTGCAAGAAATTATGGTAACATTTTTAGATACTAATAAATATGAGCAATAATGAAGTCGCTAAGAGATCAATCATGTAGAATATTTCTACCTGTTGGAAGAGCCCTTGGCTGCATTGATCAATTCATCAGCAAGGCACTCAGCGATAGTCTTGATGTTTCTAAAAGCAGCTTCACGAGCACCAGTGGTTAGCAAGAAGATGGCTTGGTTAACACGTCTTAGAGGAGAGATATCAACGGCTTGTCTTCTAACAACACCAGCAGATCCAATCCTGGTTGCATCTTCACGTGGACCACTGGATCCAAGTAACAAACAAAACAATCATGAGAAAAAATGCTCATAGTTCCAACGATATTTCATCATAAGCATGCTGCTTTGCAATCACCTGTTGACAATGGCGTCAATGATGACCTGAATTGGGTTCAAGTCAGTCAAGAGGTGGATAATCTCCATGGCGTGCTTGATGATCCCCACTGCCATCAGCTTCTTACCGTTGTTCCTTCCGTACATCATGAGAGAGTTAGTAAGCCTCTCAACAATGGGGCATTGAGCCTTCCTGAATCTCTTCACAGAGTATCTTCCAGCAGTGTGGGGAACAAAGGTGGCATGTTTAGCTGCTTGAACTCCAATGTAGTCAACAAGACTGATGTCTGTGACCTACAAGATATGAAAATATAAAAGAAACAATTGTTACTTACAACACTAAGAATCAGACCTCATGGCCTCAAAACAAAAATCCAATCTTTCGTTGAATGAAACAACAAATTGGAAAACTGTGGAATCTAGAAGAAGCTAACCTACAGAACTCAAACAAACGAATCTCATTACCCCTAAAAAAATGTTACCAATAAATTATGAGCATATATGAATACTAAAGGAAACGATGATAGCACAAGGAGTACACTTTAATCTAGGTTAAGATATCAAAGCAGACAGATAATGAGAATACACATCACATCTGAAGAGAAAAATGTAAGAAAAGGCTAAATTTCAACCAAATCTAATACACTAAGCTAACTGAGATTGTAGGCAAGTAAATGAAACAGGAGCTAGAGAATCAAAGAGACAGACAAAGGGTTCAAAGGAACAAAATTAAGAAAAAAAAAAAGAGAATGAATCGATGAAGAAATTACCGAAACGTCATCGTAGGTCCAGCGGTTGAAAAGCTTGACCTCGTTGGTGAGCTGCTGCTGAATCTCAGCGTCCACTTCTGCGGCGGAGGCCATGGCTGTGAGAGAAACAGAGTATGAACTAAATCAACAAATGCGAAAACAGAGGTAATGAGAAAGAGTTTTGGAGAATTGAAGATCACCTGATATTCGTTAGCGTCGCGCGGATGTGAGAGACGGCAGAGAAAACGAAAAGCTATTTAAGTGGACGAACAAAAACCCTAATAGCAGTCATTTTATATACATGGAAATTAGGGTTTTGGGCTCTAATGGAGGAGCTATCAAAATGGGCTTCCATTTGTTTATCCAGTAAAGAACCGGTTTACGGATTCCACGGTTGATTCGTGGTTAGCGGGTTAACTTTTGCGGTTTAGGTTTCTCCTTAACATTTTCTTTTCTTATGAAAGTGAAATTCGAATTTTATTTGTAAACATAATACGTACACCGGTTAAGGTTTCTCCACACCTCTTTGTGGATGAAACAAAAATATATAAAACACTGGATTTTGGTAGATGAAGTTACCATCGATCAGTTTTGAATTCATGAACATTTGTAAAAGTCCCAACAATTTGATTAAGATTTATTCTTTTACGGTTTAAGCTGGTCAATGGTCAGTGATCATCAGACTCAGAAAACTGGTGTTTGTATTGGTACAAGCATTATTATTGCAAGACATCGAAATTGAAAAGGATACATCTTTGGTATGTATTTACATGAACAAACTGATTTTGACTCCAAGCTACAAAGGAGAAGATGAAGAAAGAAATGAAAGTTAGAGGAAAGGGAATAACAGATACTCTGCGTAGAAGAGATTCCATATAAACCGATAATATCCTGAGATTGCTTCCTGCAATTATCAAATGTCACTCCATTAGATTCATACTCCATTGATCTTTCACATCATCATCTTCAATTTATGTTTGTACAAGAATTTTACCTTGGTGTAGTTTGCTTTTTCTAGTAACCATGTCTATCAAAAATCAACAACAGGGATGTTAGAGATTTGATGAATTTAGCAGTGTCAAATGCAGAAATAAAGCATATAGTTATCAAGTTTCTGGCATTGTATCTCAGGATGCTTTACCTGGAAAACCAAGCATGAAGCCAAGATTATGTGTGCTGGAATCATCAAGCTACCTCTGAAAACCTGTGGATTGTTAAAGGATAAGAAGGCTGGTAGCTCGAAGCTGCATACCGAGAAAGTGACCATATTGCAGCAGAAATTTGTGGAAACAGCTTATCAAGCTGATGAGACAAGGACTAATGGTGTTCATGCTTAGATTAACCGAAAGGGTTGAGTGGAAATTGGAGGGAGATTTGTCACCTGAGGCATGTAGATAGCTAGTGATATGGCGGAAACATAGTTCACTAGCAGAAGTCCAGAACCTAGGAATGCAATGTTTCTCACTCCAAGTTTTGTTGCCAGGGTTGATATTTGGAACCTATTCAAAATTTATAAAAGGAACATGCATGATTAACTAAACATGCTTGAACAAACACTTAAAGATAATATTAAAAGGAGTTGGTTAATCCAGGACAAAATATGGATCGTGTTTTAAAAAGACACCAGGACCGTAAAATGGAATGCGCCAAAGAGAGGAAAGAAAATGGTATGCATGCAATTACTTACTTGCGATCTCCTTCAACATCAGGAAGATCTTTTGTAATAGCAATGACCAGCGCAAACAGTGTCACAAAAGATGTGATGAAAGCCACAGGTGCACTGCAAATGACGAATAGAGAGTTGAGTAATACATACATATCTGCTTCATTGTACACACGAAGAAATCAAAGAACAATTGGTCCTACGCATATTTAATAACTCTATTCATACAAGTATGCAAAGTCCATCTCATTATCAAGTATCGTGCATTTGGACTACTAACCTCCACTGAAACGGAAGTCCAAGAGCAGCTCTTGTAGCATGGTAGACACCAAAATTAAGAAGGAAACCTCGTACCTGATAAAGGATATGTCCATAGAGAATCTATGTTATTGAATGTCATTATCAAACTTCCCAATCCACAAATAATATTACAGATGGTGATAGTTGGATAATTAGAATGAGAAGCATAAAACAGCCTTTACCGTTGCAATAATAAGAAATGCTGCAACTGGGAATCTTTTCATTCTAAGCGGTGGAACAGAATAGATGGTTCCGAGGAAAAGGCCAAGAGAGTAAAGGGATGTAATGAATGGACCAAAGTTAAATCCGACAACTGTAAGCCCTGCTATCGCAAAAAATATCACCAACAACCAGGCAGACTGCACTGATAGATCTCCTGCTGCTATTGGCAAGTAAGGTTTGTTCACTCTGCAAAACAAATAATTCAAATTCAAACCAAAATAAGTCGGATGATATAATGACTAGAAGTAGTGATTGTATGCATGTTACTAATAAGAAGTAACTCATTGCACATTAGATGGTCCAAAAGCTTGAGCTTAAGATATGAATGATATATGAGTAGACTGATAATATTTTTAGGATAGCAAAAAATACAGAATCTAAAAACAGTTCAATCTTTTTCTCAAGGCTCACATGAAAATTTGTAGATGCACATCACAAATGTTTGGAGCATGCTACATTAAATAATGATAGTGACCAATGTACAGCTGCATCTAATGGTGCCACGTACTTGTCGATTCCAATGTCGTAGATCTGATTGATGCCGACTATATAACCATTCCCACATATAAGAGCAAGAAGGCCTGAAAGTGCCTTGAGTACAAGACTCCATTTGATCAGATGTGTGTTCTCTATCAAAGCTCTAGCCACCAAGGCACTGCCATTAAAAGTAGAGTCAAGCTAAATGAGAGCAAGGAATATGAAGCCCTTGATAAATCAATATGCAACAAAATACTGACGAGGATCCTAAAGCTGTTCCGCGGATTGTATGCGGCCTGAGAAATCTCCAGCAAGCATTTTGGAACCGGGAAATTCTATCCGGCAATGGATCAGATCCAGCTGCACCAACCTGAGAACATGCCTGATAGTATATACTTTTGTGAATACACTTGTTTAACTCACAGAGACTGTAAACCAAAACTGAATTAATAGAACTACATGAGAAATGAGCAAGTCTCAGAGAAGCAACATAACATGTTGTTCAAGAGGATAACAACACCAGATTAGACCACAAAACTTCACCATTTCAATTCAGGTAATCTTAAAATTCCCAACTTTATCTAATTAACTGATTACGGGAGCTTAAGGCACCTTTAATCCCTTAGAGAAAGCATTTTCCATTGGAACAAAATCGATGGCTAAGAGATTGAAAAGATTTGAACTTTCTAAGCCACCTAGTTGAAGATAAAGTACACCAAGCTTTCTGATCTCCAAATCGGATAATTAACCAAAGAAAAAGCAAATTCGGAGCAACATTTGTACGATTCAAACTTTTTAAGTTTTAACAATCAAGTTTTGATACTGCAGAAATAAGAACAGTTTATAAAGAACAACAGAAAAAATGTGATTATCTATCTAAAATTGCAGGTCTCGTAGCTCAAAAAGCTTTCCCAGCAAATTTGAAGAAAAAACTTTAGGAATCTCTTAGTTCACAGAAACATATCTTGACTAAAAGTCAAAGCAACAGCTAATATGCTTGTGAGAAACTATACCCGGATCGAGATTTTTCTATAATTAGTTGAAACAAATATGGACCGCATTTTCGAAGTTGATAAGCTCGTGGATTGAATTTGAACATCTCGAGGGAAGCTTATAAAGTTCCCAGCTAAATGCACCGAAGGCCGATGATGATACGAAGCTGCAAAGAAACGAGGCGCCATAGACGAGAACCGAACACACGGTGATTGCGAGATCGAGAGCTCCATTGGTGCCACTAGCAGCCACACAAAACTCTTACTCTGCTACTTCCGTTTACATGACCAAATTTGTTTGACTTGTGTTGTCTTCTGTCCAATCCTCTTTCCGGTTCAGAAAAAGAAAAATATAGACCAAATCGGTTTATTTTCTTTTCGGTTTGGTTAATACAATGAATTGTTTTTGGGTAAGATCTTGAATTCGGTTCGAACAAGTTAACCAGAATTTGGCACCATTAGGATTTAGGACAATCATACATAATCAATCACTTGATGATGAGTACGGCAAAAAAACCAGTCAACTGATACAAAATTGGATACATTTAATGACTCAAATATTTTCAGACAGACAACAAACAATCTGAGTTTAAAGAAGAAAAAAAACAATGTTAGCTTCCAGAGTTTGTTCTCTCTTGACAAAAGATGTTAAGACATATTGGGTACGGTTTCAGCTTGCGCTGCAGAAAAACCTTGAGAGCTCTTTGCCAATGCTTCAGCTTCATCAGAAGCACGAGCCTTTAAGTTCATTGTCTCTGCATCTTCCTCCTTGTCTATGACAACTCTCAATGGAGCTTCGGTTTCGGTTTCGGTTTCAGTTGATTTCTTTGTCTCTCTATTCTCTTCATCACTCATGTCACTGACCTCAGTCTCTAAATCTCTGGTTTCATTTGTTCTTGAGTCTTTTGTCTCTGTACTCTCCTCCTCCTCCTCTCTATCTTCATTCATGACCACAACTTCTGGAGCTTTGGTTTCAGTTCTCTCTGATAAATCATCTGCAGGGTTGTTGTCTCCTTCTTTGATGAACTCTCCTATTTCTAAAAGCTTTTGAGCTTTTAACTCACCTTCTCCATTAACATTTTCTGCTATCTCAGCTTCTGAAACTTTCTTTGCAGCTTCTTCCACCATTGCCTCATCTACTTCTTTTGAAACCACTTTATCTTCCGGAGCTTCCCTAACGGTTTGCTCCAATGAACCAGCTTTTAAGTTACTTGTCTCCGGTTTTTCTTTGATCTCAGCTTCCTCTAAAGCTTTCTTTTCTATCTTTTCAGGCTTATCAGAGTCCAAGTCAGTAACGATTTTTGGTTTGATTTCTAAAGGCCCCAGCTTTGCATCAATTTCCTTGACCAGATTCGTTAGTGATCTTGCATTCCGCGCTTCAGATAACCGAGTAGATAACTGCAACATACCACAAGCAAAAGTCATGATTTAAGCTCAAGAAATTTAGCTCAGAAAGATTGAAATCGAGAAAAACTGTAATTGGCTGACATTTCACCTGTTGTATCTGTTCAGCTCGGGGTTTGAGATCATCCGGAGATGCTTCCTTGTAGATGCTCCGGAGAATGTACATCAAATGAGAGCTTACATTATCCAAATGATGTTGTTGGATCTCACATTGATGTACATCAGAGAGACAACCAACAGCATGAAATGGACAGTTCACAAGTTTCATAGGACATACGGTTATACAATGCCTATCCATTTCGCGTTTCATTATAGTCTCTGAGCACTTCTGCTCACATGGAATGATCTTGAATGGGCAAACCGAATCGTGATTCTCCATCTGATTCGCGCAGAAGACCGCAGTACAACCCTCGTTCTCACAGTTCATTGTTCTATACCCACAACTCATGGCGTGGTCCGCGAGATCTCCTTCGGTTTGGAATTTCATCTCACAATGAGAAATGTTTTTGAAGTCGACGTTTTTAAGCAAGGTCTGAGCAATACCTTCTCTATGATCCGTCAACCAGAATCCGCTTATCTCCATCTCTTGCGCAAAATCATCAATATTATCTTCTCTCCTTTCGCTAAGCATCCAACCCGAGACACGGCTGAACAGATTCCGCTTAGAGGTAGCGAAATCATCGATGAAATCAGATATAATGTCGAAAGGATCATGAGAAGCTTCAATCTCCGAACCACCTTGAAGAACAACGTGTTCAGCCACGAAGCTTTCACTTCTCCGAGTCATATATTCGATCATTTCTTTTCTAATGTCAGCAGCCACAGAACCAGGACTCCTGAAGATATCTCCAGTAGTGTTATCGACACAAGCAGTGGCTAATCCAGGGAGAAAAAGTTGAGCTATCTTATGAACTACTTCTGTATCATAAAGATCACAGTGAAAAGAAGGTCCTCCTTTCTGATCTTCGATACTTTCAAGATCCGTCACAGGAGGATCCATTGCTGTCTGCAGGAAACACACACAAAATGAAGAACAAGCATTGCTAGATCAGATGAGAAATACAGAAGCATTGAAATAAGATACACACTCCATAAACACCCTAAAATCAAAATCAAAGTCTCTACATTTTCTAGAATTTCTGATCAGCAGTATCTTTCCACACAGAAAAAACCGAAATTCAGACGAAACAATTCTTAAATCCGATCACAGAAACCATCACAATCCAGAAATTCAGAGATTATACAGATTAGATATTCAGGGGTATAGACGAAAGATTCAAAATTGAATCAGATTATAAGCAAAATTCAACTGTTGGATTTGAAAAAAAAAAATGTATAAACAAAAAAACAACAAATTACCTTAGAATTCGTGTCCGAAACAGACAGGATTAAATCGCAGCAGGAACTAACAAAGCCTGTAAGGAAATCTGACGGCGAGATAAAAAAAAGAGGACGAAGAAGAACGGAGAGGAAAAATGGAAGAGAGAGGGAGAGAGACCTTTGGTTTTGGCGCAATAATCGGGTCTCTTTTATTTTACCTGGTCGCCTCTTCTGTAGCTCTTTCTCTTTTTTTTTTTTTTTTTTTTTTTTTTAACTGGTTTCTTTCTTACAATATTTTGTTATTAGTACAGTGATATATACACTAGTTAATCCCATTTTAGAACACCTAAATTATCCCTTAATTAATTGACCAAAAAAAAAAATCAGTTATACCTTTATTTAGAGCCAAACCAAATTAAAATCTAGAGCAAAATTTGTTTTTAATATCTTTTCTATTATAATTACTAGGTAAATTACCAACACAATGAAACATTTATTTTAGATATCACAAACACACTATAGATGAGCCTAAACTATACAATGCATCAAATAACTACTAAGTAACATAATTATTACCATGTTATTTAAAAAAAATATTTTTATTTGTTAAACTTTAAACTATTTGTTTTTTTTTCGTTTTTTAAATTATTTTTTATTTTATTAATAAAAATTCAAGAATAATATTTTTATCCAACTCTTGGGTATTAAATGAATACAATTTAGAAGTCTGTGTATTATAACATAATATATAATTAATTTATGTATTTTTTGGATATCCAAAAAGTTCATGTATTTTTATAAAAATAGATAAATAGTTGATATATTTTTATGAAATTTTTCCTAAATAAAAATCAAATTTATTGGCACATTTTTAACTAAAATCCCGATAAAATTCTGTGATTTGATATATTAAAATAAAATACAGAAACTTTCTAAAACTTTTTTTATATATCATCAAACAATACAAATAATTTGAGTAGATGAGTTAAATTACAAAAACTTAGATAACATAATTTTTGGCTTTTTGCTATCACTTATACATAAAAATTAGGGTAAATGTTAATGACAGTTAAAGTATATATGATTGTTTATTGTATGTATATGGATTAACTAATTTGTTTTATATGAAACAGTGTCACTGCAAGATTTTTCCCCTTTTAATTTTCCCAAGGCAGAAGAGAAATTATAAAGGAAAAGCACGACCTCTACCGTTTCCTTGTGTTTGATGATGGCGGCTCCGGAGGATGAATCATCCGCTCAGTCTCAATCATCCTCTGCTACGGCTGCTCCCACTCCTCCTCCTTCTTCTTCCCTTTCATCCGCTGGAGATCATTACCTTGCTAAGTGCGTCCTTCGCCCCAGCGTCGTTCTCCAGGTTGCTTATGGCTACTTTCGCTCTCGTTCCTCCCGCGACATAGTCTTTGGAAAGGTCAGATTTTTCCTCTTCTTCCTGTAATCTCTACTTTTGATTGCTCTCTCTTATGATTTGATTCTGATTTCTTATGTGGGAAATTCATTCTGTTAAATATCTCTCCTTTTGGGATTGAGATTTTGTGAATTTGATATGGGATTCAAGTATCTGCACTTGTTTCACTTTCTTGCTGTGTTTTCTGTTGAGGGCATTGTGAAAAGAATAAAAATTTGTATGCTTTGTTGTGGTTACAGCTTGGTAGTTGCATCAGGATATTATAAAAGACTCGCAATTTTTTGAATTTAAATGGATGTATAGTTTGTAGAGCAGAAGTACAGTGAGAAAAGCTTTGTTCTGTAGCAATTTGTGTGTGGCAGGTGTTAATTTTGGTTGCTTTATCAGTAACTAGAATGTATTTTTCTCTCTTACCAGGAGACCTGTATAGAATTGGTTGTTATTGGTGAAGACGGGATTGTTGAATCGGTGTGTGAACAGAATGTATTTGGAACAATTAAGGATTTGGCTGTCATACCTCAGAGTAATAAATTATATTCAAATAGTTTGCAGGTAAGCATTTTCCGTTTAGACATGGAATAGTTGTACTTTATAGATCATGTATTTAACTCGTGCATAAATTTTTCTAATGGGTAACAACCAAGCTTTTGTTTTCTTAGTAATAGGAATACAGATCTCTATGTTTTGATATGTCAACCATCTGTTATCTTTTGCAGATGGTAAAAGACCTTTTGGCTGTTCTTTCTGATTCTGGAAAGCTCTCATTTCTCTCATTTAGCAATGAAATGCACAGGTTTATTTCTTGTGCACTCTTATTTATCCTGCAAACTTCATGACATCTTGCTCATTTTACTGCTGTTTGGTGTAGGTTCTCGCCCATACAACATGTTCAACTTTCTGGTCCAGGTAACTCAAGGATTCAACTTGGAAGAATGCTCACTGTAGATTCCAGGCAAGTTTTCATGCCAGTGTCTATAAACCATGGTTTTATTACTTATCTGATTCTGTTGATGACTTTAGATACTACTAGTGCCCAAGTACTCATTATTGGGTTTTCTAGAAAATTGAATTCATTGGAGCGTTCATGCTTCTTAGCCACACCTTAATGTTAAAGCATACAATTTTTTTATATCTTAATTGACAATGAGTAATATTCTCCTGTAATGCATTTTGCAGTGGTCTCTTTCTTGCTGTCAGTGCGTATCATGATTGTTTTGCTCTGTTTTCCCTCTCAACATCGTCTATGGGTGATATTATTCATGAGGTATTGATTTCTGCTTCCAACTTCGGGAGCATCTTATAACTTCAGTAGACAGGAGGGCTATCTTTTAGTCATGGCCTGAGTGGTATAGATAGAGTGGCTAAACGTATATTTAATTTCTTTAATTTTAGAGGATATCTTATCCTTCTGAAGATGGAGGGAATGCTAGCTCTGTACAAGGAATATCTGGTACTATCTGGAGCATGTGTTTCATTTCTAAAGATTTTAATGAATCCAAGGAGTATGATCCTGTTCTTGCCATTGTTTTAAATAGGTATGGAATCCTTGCAACTTGAAAAGCTTTGTTTTCAGTTATTATGCTTGCTCCATAAGGGTGTCTTTCATCCCAGGGTTTCTTACCTCAGTATTTTTCTGATTGTATAGGAAAGGGTCTCTCGTGAATGAGCTGGTTTTGTTTAAATGGAATGTCAAAGAGGAATCCATGTGTATAATATCAGAGTATGTTGAAGCTGGGTCTCTAGCACATTGTATTGTCGAAGTTCCTCACTCCTCTGGATTTGCCTTTCTGTTCAGGATTGGTGATGCGCTCTTAATGGATCTTAGAGATCCTCAAAACCCTTGCTGTTTGTTCAGAACATCCTTAGATCTTGTTCCTGCTTCATTAGTGGAAGAGCATTTTGTTGAAGATTCGTGTAGAGTACAAGATGGAGACGATGAGGGTCTTTTTAATGTTGCTGCATGTGCTTTGTTAAAGCTCAAGGATTATGATCCCATGTTCATTGATACTGAAAGTGACATTGGAAAGTTGAGTTCTAAGCATGTCTCTTCATGGACTTGGGAGCCAGAAAATAATTATAATCCCCGGATGATTATTTGCTTAGATGATGGTGAATTTTTTATGTTTGAACTCATATATGAAGATGATGGGGTTAGAGTTAATCTATCAGAGTGTTTATACAAAGGTTTACCATGCAAGGAAATTTTATGGGTTGAAGGTGGATTCCTGGCTACGTTTGCCGAAATGGCGGATGGAACGGTTTTAAAATTGGAAACCGAGAAGCTACGATGGATGAGTTCCATACAAAATATTGCTCCAATCTTGGATTTTTCGGTTATGGATGACCAGAATGAGAAACGAGACCAAATGTTTGCTTGTTGTGGTGTAACGCCTGAAGGTTCTTTAAGAATTATTCGTAGTGGCATTAATGTAGAAAAACTTCTGAAAACCGCACCTGTTTATCAAGGAATAACTGGTACTTGGACTGTTAAAATGAAGCTTACTGATGTGTACCATTCATTTCTTGTTCTGTCATTTGTTGAGGAGACCAGAGTTTTATCAGTTGGATTAAGTTTTAAAGATGTCACTGATTCAGTTGGTTTCCAGTCTGATGTTTGCACCTTGGCATGTGGGATTGTTGCTGATGGTTTGTTGGTTCAGATTCACCAAGATGCAATAAGGCTGTGCATGCCCACCATGGATGCTCATTCTGATGGTATTCCTGTTTCTTCACCATTTTTCTCCTCTTGGTTTCCAGAAAATGTCAGTATCAGCTTGGGGGCAGTTGGTAAAAATTTGATAGTTGTCTCTACGTCTAACCCTTGTTTCCTGTCTATTCTTGGGGTCAAATCACTATCTTCCCAATGCTGCGAAATCTATGAAATTCAACGAGTAATATTGCAGTATGAAGTTTCCTGCATCTCAATTCCTCAAAAACATTTTGGCAAAAAGAGATCCCGTGCCTCTGGCCTGGATAATAGTTGCAAATCTGGGATTCCTTCTGGTATGGAGCGAGGCTATACGTTTTTGATTGGCACACATAAGCCTTCAGTTGAGGTCCTCTCCTTCTCAGAAGATGGTGTTGGTGTTCGAGTCCTTGCTTCTGGTTTGGTATCGCTAACAAATTCAATGGGAACTGCTATTAGCGGATGTATTCCTCAAGATGTAAGACTCGTGTTGGTTGATCAACTTTATGTTCTTTCTGGGTTGAGAAATGGGATGCTGCTCCGTTTTGAATGGCCTCCCTTTTCACATTCATCTGGGTTGAATGGTCCTGACTATTTTAGTCACTGTAAAGAAGAGATGGACATTGTTGCGGGGGAAAAAGACAATTTACCCGTCAACCTTGTGTTAATTGCCACCCGACGCATCGGCATCACACCTGTTTTTCTGGTTCCGTTCAATGATTCACTGGATTCAGACATCATAGCTCTTAGTGACA
>CM051373.1:10800475-10830950 GCA_028015245.1 Cardamine occulta | reverse complement strand
GACCATGGTTGTTACAAACAGCTCGGCAAAGCCTTTCTTATACTTCCATCTCATTCCAACCTTCTACTCATGCAACTCCTGTGTGCTCATCTGAATGCCCTCAAGGAATTCTTTTTGTTGCAGAGAATTGTTTACATCTGGTAAATATATACATACGCATTTTAAAAAAATTTTAACTCCAGGATTTTACTGACCATTGTTCTGTGCTTTGGACAAAGATATGCCCATCAATCAATGTTTAATGTTCTGTTATGGTTTTCTTGAAGATAATTACCAACTAACAAGGAACTGTATTTAATAATTGTTGCATCTATAGTTTTGTAGTCTTATACACGATAAGCAGTTGTGGGATTGCATTGGATGTACTATTTTGGTCTGGCTATGGTCGTCTGATTTATATGCTTCTTTTGTAGGTGGAGATGGTGCACAGCAAACGGCTTAATGCTCAAAAGTTTCACCTTGGAGGCACTCCACGAAAGGTTATCTACCATAGTGAAAGTAAACTATTGATAGTGATGAGAACTGATTTGTATGATGCGTGTACTTCTGATATATGCTGTGTGGACCCACTCAGTGGGTCAGTGTTGTCATCCTACAAGCTCAAACCTGGAGAAACTGGAAAGTCAATGGTGCTTGTACATGTGGGAAATGAGCAGGTCCTTGTGGTTGGGACAAGTTTGTCTTCTGGTCCTGCTATACTACCCAGTGGTGAAGCTGAATGGTTTGAAATCTGGTTCTTATCCAATTTTTAATTTGACCATGAAATGAATGTGGTGACTGAAGTAAGACGAACTTTGTGCTGATTTTGTGTAATTTTGACTGCTTTTTTTTACAGTACAAAAGGACGATTAATGATTCTCTGCTTAGAGCACACTCAAAACTCAGATAGTGGCTCGATGACAATTTGTTCAAAGGCTGGTTCATCTTCCCAACGTACATCACCTTTTCGTGATGTTATGGGATACACAACAGAACAACTATCAAGCAGTAGTCTCTGCAGTAGTCCAGATGATAACAGCTATGATGGAATCAAACTTGATGAAGCTGAAATATGGCAGTTAAGATTGGCCTCTGCAACCACTTGGCCGGGAATGGTACTTGCGGTCTGTCCATACCTTGATCATTACTTCCTAGCATCTGCCGGCAATGCTGTAAGCCTCACTTTGATGATCTATAGTTTTGTTGCCAACTGTTTAGCTTGTAAATCTGCTAACAAATATGCTGGTCTTCAATAGTTCTATGTATGTGGTTTTCCGAACGACAGTCCTGAGAGAATAAAGAGGTTTGCGGTGGGAAGGACTCGTTTCATGATAACATCTCTGCGCACATACTTCACTAGAATTGTCGTTGGGGATTGCCGTGATGGTGTTCTATTTTATTCTTATCATGAGGTTTGTTCTGTTCCTTTCTACTAATGGATATTACCTTTTGTTCTCTCTTTCTAAATATTCCTCCTCTTTGTTAGCCTACTTAATGTTGGCTAAAAATATTTGAGATTCTTTTTTTTTTTTAATGGTATTGAAGGATATGAAGAAACTTCACCAAATTTATTGTGATCCAGCTCAAAGGTTAGTTGCTGATTGCTTTCTAATGGATGCCAATTCTGTTGCTGTATCTGATCGCAAGGGGAGTATAGCTATCCTGTCTTGCAAAGATCATTCAGACTTTGGTAAGAAACACTTTTCCTTTTCTTGTTAGCTCTGTTATTACTCTCTCTTTCGCTTCGTTATTTAGAGTTTAGCTTTTCTTGATTAATTTTCACTTCAATAAAAAGTGTGTTTATTTTCAACAGTGGAACATGGAATTAATATCTAAACGAGAGCTGTCAATTTGTAGATGATAGATGCAAATACTTTATTAGTGTGAATGATACAGCTTGTCCAAGTATCAGCTAAGTGGTGTATCACAGTTGGAGAAGTATGCAGAAGTATGCAATCTGTAGCTTATTTCAGATGTCAAAGCTTAAAGCAATCTGTAGGGCAACTGTACTGTCCAATTTTTCAATAGGTTTCTTTGTAGCTTCTTTCGAACTAGAAATTTACTAATTTGGCAATTGGTAAGATCTAAGATGTGTCATGTTCGTTAAGCTTCCAGAAGCTTCCTGAGATATGGAAGCGGGCATCGTCATTGAAATTGACTGCCCAATAGTGGGACTTAAGTTTAGTATCTAGTCTTTACTGAGTTCTTAAGATTCTTCTAGGTGACAAACCCTGGGATTTGAAAATACTCTTATAGTGGCTAATTGTTATATTTAGAAGAATTTACTAATTGAAAATACCTCGTGATGATCCAGAATATTCAAGTCCGGAGTCCAACCTGAATCTAAACTGTGCTTACTACATGGGTGAGATTGCCATGGCTATCAAAAAGGTAAATCCTAAACTTGCTAATACTGTAACAAGCTTATTCTCTTCTATAGATAAGTATGTCAATGTCTTAGGTTATAGAAAACGACTACTAGCGCATTGGTCTAACAATTTCTTGAGCTTATCGTAGTCACCTCAAATTTAGTGCAATTAGAATTTCTGTTCTAAGAATTTCATGGAAATTATAATTGGCATGGCAATAGTGTACCTAGCCACTACTAGTCACCCACTAGAGAGCTTCAGTCAAGATGCTTGTTGGACATTGCAGTTGTCTAATTAACCAATAAGTTATATATATGTATGTATGTATGTATGTCAATTCATCCTTTCTTGCCCCTACCTTCTTAACAGGGTTGCAACATCTACAAACTTCCAGCTGATGATGTGCTGCGAAGTTATGGTCTTAGTAAAAGTATTGACGCAGCTGATGACACTATCATAGCTGGCACACTATTGGGAAGTATATTTGTCTTTGCTCCTATTTCAAGGTATGATTTGAATATCAGACTGAAGACATAGCTAGTTTATGGTATTTCGTTGTTACATGAATCTGCATATCATGGAGTATCGGTAGTGTTTGCAAAATATATTGGTGTGACCTGTTCCACCAAATAGAGGCTTTTTGGCCTTCTGTTACACTTGGTTACCCTTCAGCTTGCACCAGAAATTCTGTTTGTTCTCATTTTCCTTGGTAAGTTAAATGACTGATCGCAAATCTGTAGGGAGGAATATGAGCTCCTTGAAGCTGTCCAAGCAAAGCTTGTGGTCCATCCGCTGACTGCTCCTGTTCTTGGTAATGATCATAAGGAGTTCCGAGGTCGAGAGAATCCGGTAAGTGAACCAAAAACCCAGTTCTAATTTTACAAGATGTGAGGGAATTTCTAAATATCATTTCTAAGAGTTGAATTCACAATTCAATGTCTGCATTGGGTGGGTCATTATGTTCAGGGCACACATCAAGAGCTTGCAGAAAAATTGACCTCTTATCTATTATTGCTAGAATGAAACAATAAGTTTTCACATGTTGCAGTCCCAAGCGACAAAGATTTTGGATGGTGACATGCTTGCTCAATTCTTGGAGCTTACAAATAGACAGCAGGAGTCGGTTTTATCTACTCAGCCATCACCAAGCACATCAAAAGCAAGTTCAAAACAATGTTCTTCCCCGGCTCTCATGCTACACCAAGTTGTACAGTTGCTCGAGCGAGTCCATTACGCTTTGCACTAGGTCATCCTCTTCCCAGCCCCCTTTCTTTCAGAGGCTTGCATCTTAAAAGCACGACAGTTCCACAATTAATGAACTCAGCGATTCGATCTGGTGCATAACTGAGTCCAAAATCTTTGTAGCTGAAAACTACAAGCTTATTGACATTTTTGCTTTTAGGATGCAGAGAGTTGGAAACTACCTAGTCTCAGGAGCTACCTTGTGTTCTTGAGGTTAACGAGTCTAGCGACTAATCCTCTTTCGCTCCCTATGCAACATTTTGTAGAGGAGCATACTTCCCTATGTACAGAAGTTAATGAATGATGTGGGTTTTTTTATGCATAGGGCTTGGTATCATTGTATGTACATAAGGATGAATAACCAAACAATTCTATGTTACTTAAAAGTTGAAAAACAAAGATCTACAAAACTGAAGCGATAAACTCTGCTTCGATTTTTTTTACTCTAGATTACAAAAATGGTGACTAAACATTGGCGTAGTGACCTTGATGGAAAGCTTCTAATTTTGGGTTTCTGGTTTGGTCGACATTTTCTTGTGGGATGTAACTTCAAATTTGCACAAGAAAAATATGAATCAATGGATCTAGACCGAGAGAATCACTTTTCTAAGAGTTTCAATAGAAGCTCAAAATTGTCGTATTACACTGATCGTCTCACTTGACAGAAGAGTATACAGTGGTTCCAACACTTCCAGCCTTGTTCAATGGCTGCCTCTCAAAATTATAGTATTTTACATCAAAATCTCAGGCCAAAGTACTGTCTGCATACTCCATGGCCCTCTGCTTCACGTATTCGACTCTCTCCTCATCATCAACAGTTTTCTCATATGCCAAGAACTTCTTGAACAAAAACTGAGAGTACAAAGCACAAAATGGTTAAAAATCTGTAGCAATCAAATACACTATATAGAGCAGATGAAATGATGAGGCTATTAGGCACCTTCATCTTCTTAGGAGGCAAGCTCAAGCTAATGGCTCTCTCGAATAAAGATCTAATTACATCCACTTCTCCCAGTGAGATCTCCTGTACACGACAAACCCAATAGTTATAAGTTAAAAATGCTACAGAAATGGCAACGAAACAGAAATTTGGAGGGCTGACGATAACAAACCTGGTCAAGATAAACACTCCATAAGTCTGTTCTCTTTGGGTATTCCCTAAGAACGCCTTCAAACAGTGATCTCCCTCTATCCGCAACTCCGCATTTGAACTCAAGGATAGCAGTCTGTGATATGAATTTAATGTGCTTATGGCGCGGAAGGCATAGCAAGGCGCGATTCACAATGGACTGAATGCCTTCCTCGTTTAGCTTTAGAGAACTTTGTACTTTCCTTAACCAAATCTAAAATGCACATATCAGATAAAATATTGTTAATAGAGTGAAGAGCCAACCCTCGCATTGAAAAGATAAAGATCCAAACAGCATGTACCTTGCAAGATTGCTTGAACTTCTTGTTCATCTCATCAAGAAGCTTATCAGCCAATTTATATTGCTCTGTTCTCTCATATACACCCAAGAGTGCAAGGTAAACTTTCTTTGGGTCACAGTATTGGCGGGCCCTTTCAAACACTTTCTTAACAGCTTCCTGGAGATGAAACAAACACAAGAGTTAGATAGGTATATATAAGCCTACTACTGGTAACATCTAAACGCTTTTGCTGGAGTCTTCTATCTACCTCTGGAGGACTTCCGTGTTCATTTTCCAAATTGAAGTAAGCAACCCATATGTTTAGCTTCTCGTCTTCCTCACGAATATTTATAGTCCTCAAGGCCCTTCAGTAGAGATTTAGTATTAGACAGGATAAACAATTAAGTAGGTATTAGATCCAGGTGGTTATATAATTAAATTAAGTAATATTTATGTCCCAACAAACAGTTTCTGCTCTCAACCTGTATCAGTATTTATTTCACTGAATGATACAGCGTAGTTAGGAAAAAGTACCTCTCAGCAATTGACCTAGCTTTCTCAATATCAGCCAAGCTGAGCATGAACGCCATATATTTTATCCAGACAAAGCTGCTGTTCGGAGAGCTTCTAACCAATTTCTCAAACTCATCAGCACTCTCAGGTGCATGATTGTCCAGCAATCTTCCTTCAGCAGCTTGTATTTTTTTCTCTCTACACAAGTAGATTTTTTTCAGCATATGTTAAAACCAAATATATAGCATCAAAGTGTTCAAATGAGGAACTAAAGAAATAGCCAACCTTTCCTCCTTGTCTTTCTGCATTTCCCTTCGATTGCTCTTTTCATCTTTATCAGCTCCCTGGAGTTTATCCTGATTCTCATTGCTGTCAAAGTTCATCTCCTCAATGTCATCAAGGTCAACCTCAAGCGGAGGGATAGAAGCCCTTGATTCTACTTGGGAAAGAACCAGAGAAGTTCCACTCTGTCTTTCAATGCTTGTTTCCTGCAACCCAAAATCACCAACTTCTGCAAGAACATCCGACCTCGAATCATTGATTGGATCAGATTCCATGCTTGCTTCATTAGCGTTGTCTTCGGAAGGTGGTTGAGCCTTGACATCATCACCAGTCATAAAATAAGAACACTTCATTCCGAGCGATATACGTCGCTTTTCCTCGTCCAGCTAGAGAAAACGCCAAAATTTAAGAAGAGAATCAACATTCCATAGTAATATAAATCAAAAGACACCTTAAAACATGATAATCTGGATCACAGAAAAGTTGTTAAAGTTTATTTCCCAGATTATATTTACTGGCTCTTAGCATAAGGCTAGGAATAACAGTGGTCAAGAAAAATACTACGCAGCATAATTCTCCCTAACAAAAGACCACACACCTTCAAAATCTTTGCGGTAACGCTTTCCCCAGCCTTATATATGGCTTGTACATTCTCGATACGATCATCGGAAAGCTGTGATTTGTGACATAATCCAACCTACCACAAAATAAAAGGCAGATAAGAATGAAGGAAAATATTGCCAATCTCCAAGGATTTTTGGCAAAGCAGCATACAGTTTGAAATAACAGATTTTAAGGAATAGACAAAACTTTTAAGGAACACACAAAACTAGGTCTTTACCATGCCCGTTTGATCTATGGCAATGAATAAGCCATAGGGCTCCACACGTTTGATTTTCCCCGAAATCATGTCTCCAACATGGAGTTTCTTCATGTCAAAAGATTCAGATTTTGGCTGTCCACCAGCGTTTACGGTCTTCAAAGTGACTTCTATCCGCTTGGATAAGGGCTCCACATTTAACACCCTAAATTTATATTGGTTAGAGCAGAATATAAAGTATAATATAGAATCTCTCTTTGACAGGAAATCTGCATTACCTGCCAGTTACAAGTTTTCCTACTGGAAATTCCTTTTCGGGTTCCTTAACAAAAGTATCACATAAATTTGACAGTAGAACTTTTGCCTCGAGTGTCCTTGAGAGCAAAATAAAACAACCTTTTGACATTGTGTTCTTGACATAACCCTGTAAAAAGTTTGAAATTAACATAAATTCTAGCATAAGAAAAGTAATAGGTTGCAAAGACATGGTTATTAAGCCAAAAACACCTGAACGCCCATATCAGGAGATAGATCTTCAATCCTCTCAAAACGTTTGCAAAAATTGTCTCTGCAAAAATTGGAAATACTTTGGAGAATTATATCACGAACATGCAAATTTCAAGTTCACATAGAGAAAACGCAGAGACCAATCCGAATAGTAGTTATCGTCTAGTGGTACTTATTCCACTCACTATTAAAATGAGGAAACATCCATGAATTGAAAGGCTGATGATGAACTTTTACTAGCATTTGATTTAAATCTAAAAGATTATCCACTTTAAAGCAAAGCAGACAGTAATGCATGCTATAGGCAAAAGAAAAACGTACTTATCATTGAAAGCTTCTGAGGGATGGCCAGAAGTCATGCCATCTAGTGATGTCCGTAATGACAGTTCAATTTGTAAAGTCCCTTTACTAGAACTGCTGATTTCTAAGACCTTGCTTTTAACAAACTGGCCTTCACGAAAACCATCCAATGGATTGGAGACCCATGAATCATTGATTTCAGTAAAATGAACTCTCCCAAATACATATGGACCTATTTGCACGCGAAGTCCACCAACACCAGGAAGTATCTTAGAGATTTTTCCACCCAGAATGTCTCCTTCATGAATAAATAGAGTAGCATCATCACTAGAAATGCTACTGTCTAGTTTATCCATCTTGCTGCCTCCACCATTGGCAATGCTTTTGTGGATATCAAGTAGTGGACGCTGAACCAAACGTAATGTTTTCTTCTCTTTGTTGTACGTCAAAACATAGCCTGAAACAGCCTGACCAATGGGAAAACGCCTCACAAACTCCTCAAGTTCATGAGCTTCACATGCAGTGTCTAAAATGAATATGCGTGCCGTCACATTACGAGATATTGCCAGCCAAACCCATTCCTTATCCACTTTGTAGACATATCCGCTGACACATTGTCCAGCAACAAACTCAAGTTGTTCACTCTCTTTTATGTCATTCAATTCACTGGAATCTAATTGAAATTGCAACCAAAAAAAAAAGAAACGGAGATTATATTATCACCTTGTATGAGCAAAAAGTTCTTACGTAAGATACACACAAGTATACTTGTGGTATAAATACACAAATGCATATGACCAATTTCATGATTATTGATCTGTCTATGAACATTGATAAATGACAATAATAGTTTTGCAAAGATAATAGCCAGAGATAGGCATCTTAACTAAGATTAAATCGATGGATCAAAATATATACGCCATCAAACAATTTGCTAGAAGATTTAGACAAACTAATAAACAATTTAAACCCTAAGGGCATGTGATTATTTTGCAATATATATTCTAATGTGAGTCAATGGGCTCTACGATTGGTGATTTTTTCAATTCTCTTGAATTACCTCTAAGCGTTGCAGGCTTTACAGAAAGCTCCCAAAGCTGACTCTTTTTAATACCAGTATGGCAAGGCTTTGCCACAACCTTTGCAGACATTGATTGCCCGACTCTGAATTTGGCAAAAGGTTCTTCACTTGTGTTTACATCATTTACCTATTCAATCAAGATTTGAGTCGAATAAGCAAATCTTTGTCCACCAAATATTGAAAAATAAATATTACAATCTAAAATGAAGATGGCAACAGAAAATCACCTCTGTTATATGGATCCTTCCTCGGAAACTGTGGCCAAAGTTTACTCTAAGTTCAAAAGGCTTTATTTCAGTAATCTGAAAAGTATAAGATGTTAGTCTAAGCAGCAGAAGAAGTTACTGTAGAAGACTAGAAGTTGGTTACTTGAGAAATCCCGTTGGTAACCTAAATCTGTTTAGATTTTCATTTTAAGTATCTGCACCAATGTAAAGGTTTGCTATTTGCAGTTTCAAATTCCATAGATATCAATTTGAGATAATATCTACATTCTGCTCAAGTTTAAACAGTGAAACAATTTCTACTACACCACAAGACTTAAAAGAGTAGGGCGTTAGTAACCTCGGCTTGGACTACAGAACCAACTTCACAGCTAGATTTCTTCTTTGCCTTCTTCGAACGGGAAGTCTCAGAAATCCCGGAAACAGAGTCAAGAAGTAAAAGCAACCTCCCAGACGTCAAAGGGTTTTGCAGAGCCTTAACAGAAGCAACAACACTGCCCAGAGAAAATTATCAAGAAACTTAGCTACCATCAAGTAACTACACCAGTAAGGACAGCTATGCAATGAGTAGATAGAATAGCAACTAACTAAATACAAATTCACAGGGTAAAGAAAGCATGGAAAATTAGGATCCAAAACAAAGGGGAGAAAATTTAATAGCAAGCCTACCTTTGTCCATTCGAAAATTGTTGCACTGGCAGCTTCTGTGTGTTATAGTCTGATATTGACGCATATCCTATAGTGTAACCATTCTCTGGAATAGACAAAATCTGAAAAAAATGGGAAACTCTGAGTAACATGCAATAATCATTAACTTAATGCAATAAAACACTTACCAGGTATTGCTCCTTCACAATCTCTACAACAGCACTGACCCTCTGGTGGACTTCAAGTTCCTTGGAGATTCCTCTTTTACGTTTCTGAAACAAAAATAAAATACAACTTGTCATAAGCCAGCTAACAACGATGGGCATGGAAGAAAACTTGAATAAAACAAAAATCGTCCAGAATATATTCACTTAGAAGATAACCTTTTTTGACTGACTGTTGGACACCTCTTTAGTTGAGTTGTTTATGAGCTCAGGCCTCAACGACAAATCAACTAGTCTCTCTGCCCTGGAAAGATCAAGAACAACTGCATGGACAACAGAACCGTGTTCCAAAGTAGCCCCACCCACTACAAAAATCACTATGTATCAGACAGAGGCTATGTACCGATGTGTCAATCTGATGCTATACATACGAAACTGAACCAAGAAATAGATTCTCCAGAATGACTTACTATGATACTGAGGTATAAAACCAAGGACGTTATTAATTTTGTCAAAATTCACCACCACACCTAGGTCATTTTGCTCTTGTACGGTTCCCTTGACCAAACTCCCAAAAGAGAATTTGTCAACCCAACTACACTCGCTTTTAGTTATATCAGATGATTGCAGGTCTGATATCTGAACAAATGAAACATCACAGTTAGAAATCAATCCTTCATTAAAATCATTTGCAGTAAAGTGCTAGTCAAAGTTATGCAGACACATGCAAAATTCCCTGAAATAAGCTCAATAAAAATGCAATACATAGCAGGTTGCATAAAGTCCTTTAGCCCAATAAAAAGAAAAATGTATGTCTCAAGAACACCACCTTCTCATCCATAAGGAAGTACTCTTGGACAAAAGAAGCATCTACAGAAGCGCAGGATGACTGTTTCAAACAAAGAGTTATCCGACTTTTTTCTTGATTGACCTGAAAATATATTGCAAATGATCAAGACCTCATAACATCTTCAACAAAATTAATATAAGGCCTTGAGTCCAGCGTTCACATACATCAACTATATTAGCCCGAACCGATTGTCCAACAAAGAAGGATTCTGACAGATCTGCCCTGGGTTCGTCAATGGCCTTAAAAGAAAAAGAACAAACTTCAAGAAATACAATATGAAAACAAACACTTGATAAAGAAAATTCATAGTAAAAAACAACCCACCTTGCTTCTCGGGGCGAAACCAGTCAACCGACCAAGAAAACGAACAAAGCAGCCGTTTTCAATCAAGTTGCAAACATAACCCTATATACAAATTCATCAGAAATACATGTGACTTAATGAACAAAAATATTATAGTGCTCCCACAAAGAAGTTACTATATTTAAAAGATGCAACTACTCACATGAACCACTGTGTTTGGCTGGAGCTGACTAAAATCCGAAGGAAGCTCTTCAGCTAACTTAATGAGAGAATATTTTGAAGAGAGAGCCAAGTTGTTTCCTTCAATGTCTAAAATAAACAAAAATTACTCCACGTAATTATTAGGTATCATATCAACTACTAAAATAGTCAAAACCGCATAACCATCTCTGCGTTCCTGGAACTAGATGGAACATTTTTATTAGTTTTAGATACTACACAATCAACGAGGTGAAAAACTACACTCATAAAATTTTTTCTCCCTCTACGATCCATCAGCACAGAAAGTTTAGAAAATTTACAGTAAGGGTGATAAAAAAAATACCTAGTACCAGCAGCTTATCAAGCTCATATCCAGGTCTTAAAAGTGACTTTACTACTTTTGCTTGCTCTACATCACAAAAAAGCAACTCAGAAACAGATGAGTAAAAGGCAAACCCAAAATGAACACTCCTGTCGGTGAAAACCCATACCATGATGATCAGCTAAATGTTCCGCAGAAATTGTACCCTTCAGAAAACCTTTGGATTTAACGCGGATAATGACTGCCTGAGGAGTTATACTATCAATGACCCCTGATACAATGCCACCTAACTTGATTGAAACGTCTTCAGAAACACTGTCAGGAATAATTTACACAAATTTGAGCTACAGCATTTAATGATATTAATGCAGCCTTGATGGCAAGACGATTATCACATATCAGACTAAAAGGGGAAAACCTGGTTGGCTTTATCATAAAACTGAGGTTGATCCTTCGAGAACCATGAACTGTACTGGTTACTCTACATTTGACAACTTCGCCGACATGAAACACTGAATTGGGATCACTTCCAGGCTCTAGACTGAGTTCAAATCTGCTTAATCAAAGTCAGTATAGCATATTAGTTTAAGACCATCAAAATAGAAAATCTTAACCAAATCCTTTATGATGGGAAAAAATCCATGTACTATATCAGTAAAAGGAAACCAGAACTGAAAGGCATTGGCAGTTGAAATGCAGCAAAAGGGTGCAGAAATGACCTGGGAACAAATCCTTGCACTCCATTATAGAAGCGAACAAAGCATCCATGCTTTTCAATCTTTGTTATCCAGCCATGCGTCACTAGTCCTTCACTTGCATCAGCGTAAGAACTCAAAATTGGAAGTTGAGACTTCACCTGAAAGGAATAAACATTTCATCTTTACTGCATGAGAACACAGTTGAAACAGAAACAACCAGAGATGTTACTAGCAATAGACGACAGAAAGTAGATAGCAACAGAATTTCTCCTTTCCTAACCTCCAAATATGACACAAGTTTCAGACAAAAGTCCCTAAAAATATTTTCGTCCATAGCTAAGTGATAAGGCCTAATAAAGAAGAAACTTAGTTTCCAATTTTAACCGGAAAGAAATGGGTATAAATGTAAAAAGTGAAACCTAGAATCAGCATATGAAACTAAAAGAAGGAATGATAATTAAAAACGAAATGCATTTGATCACATAATTTATAAGAGGAAAATGATTTGAACAATTGTAGGCCTCCTCTAAACCAACAAAATGAATTCAGTAACTAGACACATCAAGGAATATGCAAACAATGAAACAAAGTCAACTCCACTATCATATAAAAACTTACTAGTGTTTTCTTGTAGGTAACAGTTATTCTCTTTGATTTACAGCCAAGCACACGGAATAATAAGTCAGCTCCAACCTGAAAAAGAAAATAATTCAAAACTTATGCATGCCCCAGCAATATTGCAAATTAATCATGTCCGGTCAATGTAAGGAACCAACCTTGAATTTTTTTCTGGGCTTCACAATTTCAAACTCAGACATATGCCGAAGTGGGCACAAAGCTTTGAGACCACCCGGAAATTGCACAATGGCACCAAACATATCAACAGATATGACTTTTGCCTTTGTCACCATACCAGGCTTGACATCTGAGTGAGTGAAAACTGGACCCTCAAAGGCGCTTTCCTGCTCAATATAAAAACAACATGAAAAGTAGGAAACACACAAATTTAAAACATGAGCCAAAAAAACATATATGACCCAATAGAAAGAGGCATAAATCTATGGTTCGACACAAAATTATTGCTTATTGGCATTTAGATTGCAATGCTGATACCATATAAAGCATCAATACTATAAGAACAATCTATTAGCATATCTGGCAGTACAGTACCTTTAAAGTCCCTAATGCCAACCCCTCCATCTGCTTAAGGCCAAGGATTCTAGCACGGATACGATTTCCTTCCTTGAACTTCTTTTCTAGTTTCTTTACTTCATCTCCTGCGGCGTCATATGTCTACAATTACGTTATATATCAGGTTAAAAAAAGACATCAAAATGCATAAATCTTTTTAAAAATAAGGAAAGCCGATTAGACATACACTAACGTATGCTGGAGTTGATGCTGGCTTAGAAGGGAGTTCCAGAAGAAGGCCTGATTTATCGACACGAACTACTTTTGCTTTATCGAATATGTCTCCGATGGAGATATTCTGTAACAGGCCAAAACAAATTTTACAAAAAATATTTTTAGAAAAGATCAAATATATGCAGATACAGGTACTTCCACGACCACCAAACACAGGACAATGCTAACTAAGGTATCAAAGATGACAAACCAAATTTGTAAGATAGTAGATGGTCATTCTTCTCAAGCTTAAGTACGGGTAGATAGTGGATAAAATCATGGATGTACGAAATTTGATATTACAATTGCTAACCCTTCATTTAAACCTTAAAAGTAGCTGTCAAATAAAATTTTCTTACTGTATTTTAGTGGAAGCGCATGGACAAAACAGTAACTTACCATCAGAGGAGCCTTGTTACAAACAAGATGCGGGTTCAACGTCAAACCAACAGCTCTAGATGATGGATCAATAAACAATATTCTAGCATTAACCTGAAAAACAGTAGGAACATTTTATTCAAGTAAAAACCAAACGGAAAAAGATAGTCTTTCACCAAAGCATATAAAGCAAACTTTTAGTCAAGAGAAAGAAATCATTGTAGTATAAGGAGTGGTTAAGCATTTTACCAAAACTATGGTAATTAAAGAAATCAAATTGTGTTATATATCTAAATAGAAGAAAACGTAAGCACCAGATACCAACACCTAAGATTCTGAGCAAAGAGATCTGAGATTGAAGTCACTTTGTACCTACAGTGTTAGAGCTCAAAGGAATTTTCCAACTAAAAAATCTAGGATACAGTTTGATCGTAGGCAACTGATCTGTAAAAGCTCTGGAAACCTAGATTTTCAGAGTCCTTTTTAGACAAGCACACATACAAATGAGACTTGGCATAAATGCAATCAATATACTTCTGTACGCTATTACTAAGATCAAGGTAGGCATGTCACAGATTTAGGGGCATCCCATCCCCTCTCGTTTTTTCTTTTGCTTTTTGAGGTTCCAACTTAGAAAATTTAGAAATTGAATCTTGGTTGATTTGGTTTTGTTAGATTTAGGATGCAGTCAAGAGTTGGCTTTCTAGCAAATGTACCAAAATGCATACCGTCTTATTCTGATTATACTCATCCTTCCAGCTTTTGTTAGACAACGGATTTTGTAGATGGAAGAGATCAACCTGCATATTCAGTGAGAAACGTAACTCATAACTGTCACCAAGATTTTAGGCTAAACAAGAAAAAAACAGTTCCAGCTTCAGCAATAACTACAGGATCAAAATAATTAGTAACTCACCGTTCCATTAAAGTAAGTAAGAAAATCTAATAGTATCCCATTCTCAAGGACTGATTGCACACGGGCATTAATCATCATCCCTGGGATGAGAAGATCAAACGACATGCCATTAAGATCCTTGGTCTGCAAAATGGTATTCATGCAGTTAAGTTGTGAAAATTAAGGAAACACTCTTTAATTTGTGAAGTAAGTTCAAAGCATACCAGACACTTTGCCACTGAATCTGGGTCAGAACTAAGACGAACAATCTTACGTTCTCTATCGATCTTTGTAACCACGCCCTGAATAAGCTGTCCAGTCCTTATTCTTGACTCCTGGTTTCCTGGTAATTTCAGCAAAAGGTAGATGAAATTTAAGAAGATGGTCGGAAGCAAAACCAGAGACCCATGGAGTTTCCAAGAAATGAATACGAGATTTGGATCCTCTAAAATATTTCCCTTAGTTGGACATAGACAATCCAGTTTATCATGATGTACGTTAAGAGGTAAACTGAATATAATTCCCCTGAAGAAATCAAATTTAAAAGTTCAAAGTGAGAAAAAAGAGCAAAGAACCCAGTAGGTCAACCCAGTTTCTTACCATCATTGCTTTTTCCGATAAATCCTGTGATAGAAGGTAATCCAAAATGAAGGATATAACCATGGTCTTCGAAGCTTTTCACGTTAGCAGTGAACACCTGAACAAGCAATATGGAAAAGAAAAAAAAATCATTATTTTCAAACACAACATCATAACCCATATAAAAAGGAGCTATAATATTAACCACCATCGATAATCAAAAAGATGAATTGTAAATTACTACCCCCCCCCCTTTCAGAAGATAGCAAATACATAACTTGTTTTTCATTTAAAACTGCTAGCACATGCAACTTAATAAATATAAGTCTCAGCCATGAACTCTTTCAACTCGCTTTGGATCTTTGGATCACTTTGGCTATGCTAATAAACTTGAATACCAGTACACACAAATACATATGAAAATCTTACACAAGACAGAAGTCCCCAGTACATAATTACAAAATAAAAGAAGGGGAACCAAGCATTGACATACCATTCCCAGTTGAAAGGAATCAAAACTGAATCCCTTGTGCAATAAAGAAAGTCGTAATGAAAGCCAAATTTTCCTTTTGCTCGCTTCCTTCTTATCATCATCTAACTGCAATACAATGCAAGGAACAAGCTGGCCCACAGAAAAAATGTCTCCAAGGAGTTCATTTTCATCATCCTGGTTGACAAAAGAGGACCAACTCTAATCAGATTGAAGAAAAGTTAATGGAAAAGGGTCAAGATGACCAAAGTATGCGGAAACTTTAGACAGCCAATTAGCTTACTACAGCTACCTCACTCCCAAGACCTGTAAAATCTGATGCCTCACTTGCACGAACTAATCCACGTAAGCCCCCCTGGAAGACTAATAACAATATCCTTCGGGTTTACTTCAGTAACAATTCCCCAAAGCTTCATTCCTGGGGAAATATTCTGAACATATATTCGTATATAAGTCAGAACAGGAAAAATAGAGATATAATCTGCTGAAGAAATCTTCTAGGACAGTAGCATCATGCAACCATGGTTATGAGGATAGATATATGTCAATGAAAAGCTAAAATGCCATAGGTCGGTGAATCAACTGACGAAGGCATAAAACAGCATGAGAAACTGATGCAAGGACTATCTATCTAAATAAAGCGCCAGAGGACATTGATTCAGAAACTTAGTCACTGTAATCTAATGATATATATATCGATCAGCATCATGATTCAATCTAGGTGAAGGTAACTTCTCAATAATGTTGATCAAACCATAAATTCAGAGGGTTAGCAATTAGTACAATGTAAACTAACAATTTGTTCTATGAAATTCCAGATGCAGAAAACAAATGAATCTGAGTTGAGTCACTAAAAACTAATGGAAGCAACAAAAGAAAACAATGTGGCATGTTAATGTTACAAGACTTAAAGATCTCAATGAAATCCCTTTTAGTGTAATTATAAGCATGAACTTATTAAACAATAGAAACATATAAGACGGCTCCGTATTATATACCTTAATGGTAATCTTATTGGCATATCTTGGCCGTTTCCCAGTAAGGCCACCGCCAAAAAGCAATCCCAATTCGTCGTCTGCATTGTTAGGGATTCTCTTTTTAGACTTTCCCCCTTTACTCTTCTTAGAAACACGCTCATCAGCGTCAAACTTAGCATCAACTTCTTCATATATTTCCTCACGCTCTTTTTTACTCAGAGAAGTACCTCCACCTGACCATTTCAATTAAGAATTTCAAAATATTAACTGAAGGGATGCTCATAACAAGAGAAATTTAAGGGAGAAACAAACCTCGGGGAAGTCAGGAACCTCTTCGAGCTGCAGAGCCATGGCTTCAGACCTTGCAGCAACATCGTCCCTTGTCTTCTTAAAGGGTTTCTTCGATGGTTTAAAGGCCTTTTTAGAATCATTACGTTTTCCATTAGAAAAAATTCTTCGACGGCATCACCATATCTCCAATGGCGGATGCGAGAGATTTAGGGGAGCTTGTTTTATGTTTGTAGGGTTTTAGTCTTTAGACGTTCGTTAAACACTGATGAAGAAGAAGTTTTGTAGGGTTTTTAGAGAACCGTCCAGTCTGTAATTTAACCAGAAAAATAAATTGAGAACCGATCGGTTTGGATTTTAACCCCAAAAGAAAAACATGATGGGCCTATTATATGGGCCTTTATTGTTGATAAAATCTATGAAAGGCCCACTGTAGATACAATCTATGAAAGGCCCACTGTAGAACATTCTCGAATATACAAGTTACACGACCAGCTTGTTGTTGTGAGTCACAGTGGGAGAGAGAGCACCGGCGAGGAATTGCGTTTCTCTTGTGGGATTCAGGTTTTAGTATCAATCACGATCATATTATATAGTTTTTGCATGGTTTTTTTTTATCGGCTTCTAAGATTTTCATGAACTTGTTCGTGTCTATGATGAATTTGTTTTCAAGATACAGAAAATTCTGTCTTTTGTCCCATTTTGTTATGGTGTGACTATTAGAACATATGATAGATTCACTTGCGTCATCGTCATACTCTTACGAAGATTGTGTCTTTGTTCTTCCTAATCATGTAATCATTTGGATTCGATTTTCTTGTCATCTCATCTCTCTTTTCGTTAAGTAGCTAAGCTCAAGGACATCTGCTCAGAAATGTTAACAGCTGAGAATTGAACTTCTGGAAACAAAATATTTAGGATGTATAAAGACACGTTCAATTTTAATGAATTACTCTGCTGAAATTAATTGCTCCAGTTTGAAGCCTAAGTAAGTTTGGTTCTCTTTGTGTGGATGTTGACAGTTTTTTTAGTGAGAATGGGGAGGAGCTATAGTTACAGTCCTTCACCACCAAGGAGTTTTGGTAGAAGGTACAGAAGCCCAAGTCCCGTGGGCTACTACAGAGGTCGGAGTAGAGATCCCCCTACCAGTCTACTGGTTCGCAATCTCCGCCACGACTGTAGGTAATAAATGACTGATCTGCTCATCTTTTTTATTATTATTTTTCATCCACTCCCTTTGATTGAGTTTGAGAACAACAAGTGTTGAAAAGTCTCTACCTTTTGACATTTTCAAATACTCCAATTTTTGTTTTATCATTTCAGGCAAGACGATCTCGGGAGACCATTTGGGCGGTTTGGTCGCCTCAAGGATATCTATATACCTCGCAATTATTACACGGGGTGAGTGATTTCAGTTTCTTCCTCTGTCCATTTGTGTGACTTCTTGCTGTTCTAGCCTTTGTGTAAGTGTATTATGAGGGGTTGTTTTTTAAAACGAACTATTGGTTTATCAAAGTCTGGTTGTCTTATTGGAAGTGTTGAAGATCAAGAAGTAGGAAGTTTTATGTGCATGAGATCAATGAAGTAATAAGAATTCTTTACAGAGGGTAAGTGAGTACTGTTGATGCCTTCTTCCAGATTGAGAAGGAAGTTGGTTTTTATTTCATTTTGAAGATGTTCTGGTCAAAGTTCAAGTTAGTACAGTGGCTTCGTAAAGGTTAGCAGCCAGCTGATTGTTTATGCCTGAGATGGTTGTATTTGTAATTTTTTTTTGTGTATGCTATTTTGAAGTTTTCTTTTTTCAGAGCTCTGTCGCCAAATTTGGTTTGGAGGAGACGACTTGTTTTTAGATTTTGTATTCCTAATTTTTGATACTATGAACTTGCAGGGAGCCTCGTGGGTTTGGCTTTGTGCAGTACTATGATCCTGCTGATGCTGCAGATGCAAAGTATCATTTAGATGGGTATGTTCTCCTTGGACGTGAAATTACTGTAGTATTTGCAGAAGAGAACAGAAAAAAGCCCTCTGAAATGAGACAACGGTCAAGGTTAAGCTTGAATTTCACCTAATTAGCTTGTTGGTTAACATATTAAAATTACTTTATCACAATTGTTAACTGTTTGCTGCTTTTGTCGACAACAATTAAAGAAGTTGAATGTCAATTTCAGGGGCAGAACCTCTACAAGATCTCCATATGGTCACTCACGGTCTCCTGGCTATCCACGTTCACCAAAATACAGAAGAAGCTATTCACGTTCACCGAATAACAGAAGAAGCTATTCGCATTCACCAAATGATGATAGACACCATTCAAGGTACTGTAACAGGGTTGTTTAATCCCAGTTTCGGTTCCTGGTTTTTATTTATTCGTTTTAAGGAAAATAGTCATCAATGTATAACCAAATCTACTATAAGATTGGTTTGTATGATTCTGGTTTCGGTTTTAGTCGGATATATTTGTCTAAGTTTAAAAGGAAAATTAGTTTTAGTACAGTTAGGGTTCGGTATTCCTGGCATCTAAAGTATAACTATTTAGGATTTAGTTTGTTTTCTTATTGGCTGTTTTTGTTTGGTTAGGGTCAGATCATTTCGAGTTTCCCGGTTTCATTTTGCATTCTCAATATCGATCTTCTTCTTACATACCATATTGTACATCCTGAGCAGATCGGTTTCCCTAGGTGGTAGGAAGCGATCATACTCAAGGTCAAGCTCACGCTCCCGGTCTGAATCAAGAAGCCGAAGCCCGAGTCCTGGATGCTGAAGGTGCCTTGCTATGACCTAAGCAGGTGATGATGAAGATGGGGTCTGGTGTTACACTGTTGGAGTTAGTAATATGAGTAATAAGCATTTGTGATTTAGGACTTGGAAACTGATGTGGACAAACGACTGTGTGGTTTGGTTTCATTTTCTTGACACTTAATGTGCTTTTTGTATCCTAAGGCTTGAGTGACATCTATGCTAGAAAGTATATCCTGTTTTTCCGAAACTAAATTGTGCTTTATTGATTTTGAGTTTCCATTACATTATGAAATGTGGAACGTATCCGAGTCAAAACAAAATTGTTAAAAAGAAAAAAAAAGGCGGGAAGGTGGTGGTTGCTGTTGTTGTTGTAACCGTTACCTTTCGCGCCAGAAAGCTTCTCCGACAATGGATTGGCTTCCTTATAGGACCCCAAGTCGGTTGGTGGTCCGTTCCTGATCGTGCCCCAAGTGGAGTTTAATCTGGAGATCTCATATCATATAACACAACCATAACTGTCTTAGCTTTACCCTTGCGGTTGATCCTGATTGTTCTCTTTCGCCTCGACAAGATGCCGCCAAGGATTGACGTTTTTAAGCCAAAGTCATCTGTTTCTCGTCTGCGCCCACCAGGTGTATGACGAAATGCTTAAACCAATACTGCTCTCTGTTCATCGCGAGTTTAAGGTTCTCTAATTGTCTCACTGTTCTAAAATATTCATTTTAGGTTGCATGTTTGACTTTGTAATCCGATTCATTTTTTTCAATCTAGAAGATATGGAACATCTTGCGTACTCATTATCTTAAACAGATGAATAATTTCATATTACCATAATGCTCTTAACTTCATGATAGTTTCATATTATCAGATGACTATATAACCCTCAAGCCCTTCAGATGTACCTAAACCTCAACACGAAGAAATGAGATTTGAGATTGTGTTTTTTTTTAGGTTAGCTATTTATCATTGGTTGATTTCTTATAGGTGTTTTTTTATATAAAATAACTTTTTGAAACTGCTGCATTTCTGTATTTCTCTTTTAATTTGAAATCTAAATCACCTGTAGGAAATGTTGCACAAAAAACAAAAAAAAAAAATCACGCGTAGGAAACTGATGAAATGATAGAAAGAAGATCGTAAGGCAATCTTTTGTTTCACTTAATTTTTTAAATATTTGTTTTCCTATAAAACAGAGGAAGTTTTTCATCATCTTTTGTCCTTAGAACTAACCAACCAATCTTTCATTCCTCTTATAAAATCAATAGTTACTTACTTGTCTCTTAACGATAATAAGAAAAGAAAAATTCTGTCTTGGTTTACTTAATCTCTTTCTAATTAAGTATATTCTTGTTGCTCATCGTCAAAGGTATACTTTCTAGGTTAAGTATATTACAAGTCACCAATTTCTTAACCAACAAGTTTCTGTTTTTCTCAAAACAATTATTAATCAAATACAGTATTAGTTTTAGAATTTGTACAACGTCAACAGATATTTTGATAGTCTTATTTAGAAATTACCCTTTTTCTATTTCTTATTTCTTAGCTTTGTGATGGAGGCTCTCTTCTTGAGTTCTTCTTCTTCCTCCATTGTTGCGTCGAACAAGTTTGCTAGATTACACAACCGTTGTGACTGGTCTGCATTAGTTAGGGAGAAGAAAAGTATAGGTCCCACTTGGTGCCGTGTTGGTGGTGGTGGGAGAAACAGTAATGCAGAGAGGCCTATTCGGGTTTCTTCGCTTTTGAAAGACAGAGGTCAGGTACTGATAAGGGAACAGACTTCACCGGCTATGGATGCTGAGACGTTGGTTCTGCCTCCTAACGGGAATGGGAGAGCCATTGAGATCAATGGTGTAAAGACTTTGATGCCTTTTAAGGGCGCTGCTATGGTGGGGATGAAAGAAGGACTTGGCATTATCAGTTTCCTCCAAGGGAAGAAGTTTCTAATCACTGGCTCGACTGGTTTCTTAGCCAAAGGTAAGAAAGAACTACATATCTATTTATGATATTCTGCAACTGTCCGTTTCTGAATCATTTATCTTTTTGATATCTCTAGTGTTGATTGAGAAAGTCTTGAGAATGGCTCCGGATGTCGGGAAGATATATCTCTTGATTAAAGCCAAAAACAAAGAAGCTGCGATTGAGCGATTAAAGAACGAGGTGAGTCCTTTTCAGTTTGATTCTTTTTTTAGTCAAGTTCTTTACCTGTTCTGTGCATAACTCTGGCCAACGTGCTTGCTCCTTTACAGGTGTTAGATGCAGAGCTTTTTAATACTCTAAGAGAAACTCATGGAGCATCTTACATGTCTTTCATGTTAACCAAACTCATCCCTGTGACGGGAAACATTTGTGATTCAAACATTGGCTTGCAAGCAGATTCAGCTGAGGAGATTGCAAACGAAGTTGATGTGATTATCAATTCTGCTGCCAATACAACCTTCAATGAAAGGTTGACAGTTATCAGATTACATGCTTCGTGTTCTCTTGTTTTGTTATCTAGATCATCTTGATTTACTAATATTATTGTCTTCATGATGTTGCAGATATGATGTTGCTCTAGACATAAACACAAGAGGGCCTGGTAATCTCATGGGATTCGCCAAGAAGTGCAAGAAACTCAGGCTGTTCTTGCAAGTATCCACAGGTACGTTAATGTGACAAAACAAAACAGAGAGAAATTGGGCTTTTCTGATGTTTCCGTTTCTTCACTTGAACAAAAAAATTGTGCAGCTTATGTGAATGGACAAAGACAAGGAAGGATCATGGAGAAGCCATTCTCTGTGGGAGATTGTATAGCAACCGAGAACTTCCTCGAAGGAAACAGAAAAGCATTAGATGTTAATAAAGAGATGAAGCTAGCTGTCGAAGCTGCTATAAAAGGGACTCAAGATCAGGAGGAGGCCCAGAGGATGAAGGATCTCGGTCTAGAGAGGTATTAATCTAATTCTTCTGCTTCACTACATCGATTTCTTGCTCATATATTCGCACAGCCTTAAACTCACAAATTACTGAAACAGGGCAAGATCATATGGATGGCAAGACACTTATGTTTTCACCAAAGCAATGGGTGAGATGATGATCAATAGCACTCGAGGAGACGTACCTGTGGTTATTATAAGGCCTAGCGTCATTGAAAGCACTTACAAAGACCCTTTCCTGGATGGATGGAAGGAAACAGGTGAATCTATATTTTAATGCAGCGTATATATGTATATAAGTGTGAATGTGTACGTAACAAAACTGATTCTTCTTCAATTGTGTTATATGAAATATAAAAATCAGGATGATGGATCCTATAGTTTTATGTTACGGGAAGGACAGCTCACGGGGTTTCTGGTAGATCCAAAAGGAGTTCTTGATGTGGTTCCTGCTGATATGGTTGTTAATGCAACATTAGCTGCTATAGCAAAGCACGGTATGGCAATGATGGATCCAGAACCTGAAATAAACGTGTATCAGATTGCTTCTTCTGCGATAAATCCGCTGGTTTTCGAAGACTTAGCAGAGCTTCTTTATAACCACTACAAATCATCCCCGTGCATGGACTCAAAAGGTGATCCTATATTGGTGCGTTTGATGAAACTTTTCCATTCCGTTGATGATTTCTCGGATCATTTATGGAGAGATGCTCAAGAACGGAGCAGGTTGATGAGTGGTATGAGCTCAGCGGATAGTAAGATGATGCAGAAGTTAAAGTTTATATGCAAGAAATCTGTTGAACAAGCCAAACACCTTGCCACTATTTATGAACCATATACTTTCTATGGTGGAAGGTAAGAAAGAACAACATTCTAATTCTTAGACCAGACCAAACCAAAGCCTCAAAGTTTTCATCTTTTGCTTTGGGTTTTTCTTTTATAGATTTGATAACAGCAATACGCAGAGATTAATGGAGAAGATGTCAGAGCAAGAGCAGAGAGAATTTGGGTTTGATGTTGGAAGTATTAACTGGAAGGACTACATCACAAACGTTCACATTCCCGGTTTAAGAAGGCATGTCTTGAAGGGAAGAGCTTAGGTTCAAATCTAGCTAAGCCAGACCAAACCGAATCAAATCATTTCTTTGATCTTTTTCTTCTTCTTTCTATTCTAGTGTAATGGTGTTGTGTCTAATATATCCTTTAGTTTGTAATAATCTGAAAAAAGAGGGAGTGTTATCTTCAAGTTTGCCCCAAATCCAATCATGTTCCGTCCAGAACAAAGTTAAAACTTGAAAAAATAATTAACACCTTTCAAGTCTCTTAATGTAAACGTTCTTTCAAACAAAAGCAATTAAAAGCTGACATTTATGAAGTTGATAACACAAAGTTATTAATGAATAAACGTCCAATTAATTACCCTTCCCCAAATCATTATGCTCATTGCCATATAAATCTATCGTTTCTTGTCACCAATCTAACATCCAAAATCCAAAACCAACAAAAAAACCATCAAAAGCAAATATGGCAAAGTCTCTTCTCATGGCAATGCTTATATCTGTAATAATGTTTAACATGGCTCGTCCAATTTTCTCCCAGGAAATTGATCCATTTTCACAAGATGTACCAGAAGATGTGAATATATCTCCAACTTCTGATTTCGATATTTACGTTGAAGCTCCTGATGAAACGCCATACGAAGAAACCGAATCACCGGCAGCGAAATATGACATGGCACTGGCTCACCATTACTTGCACAAACAACTTGATTTTCTTCAGAATTGCCTTCAAACGATGACCACGAAATGCGGAGATGAGGTTTTCAAGAACATGTTGGATAAGACAATGCAGATGACAATTGAATGTTGTCGTGAACTATTGAAGCTTGGCAAAGATTGTCATCTTGGATTGGTTCAAATGATTTTTTCGACTTATGAGTATAAAAATATTGCATCTAAGGCCATTCCAAAAAGCAAACAAACATGGAACACTTGTGTACGTCAAGTTGGAAGCCAGATTGGTGTTCCGATCTCCTTGGAGCAGTAAATTAGTATTTTCTACTGCTGATATTTTCTATGGTTTCCTATTTTGATTGTTACCATTATAAAATATAGCTATCAATTTTAATTTTTTGGTAACCAAAATTCGGAGACATAATAATTGGTACGTTAATCCAACATAAATGAAAATTCATATGCAAACTGATACAATTAGTCAAGAATAAACATATTTCTTCAATAAGGATAAGTACTTCAAAGGTACTTACACTAAAATATATTCAATTGAGTGGTAATTTTCAAAACTAAAATATAAGAAAC
Organism: Cardamine occulta; assembly: GCA_028015245.1. Taxonomy (NCBI): domain Eukaryota; kingdom Viridiplantae; phylum Streptophyta; class Magnoliopsida; order Brassicales; family Brassicaceae; genus Cardamine; species Cardamine occulta. Next base: position 10,806,054 of record CM051373.1, on the reverse strand, counting down.
AAGATCCTCTAGAAATATTAGTCCAATCCTATATGAAAATTAAAATATATAAGACTCTTCGAACTCGGATTCCACAAAATTCTTCAAATTTTATAACATTATTCTTATACGTTTTTAATAGATAGAAATTACGGTTTTGCATACCGCATATGAATTCCGATTTTCTAAAATTTTAAAGTATCTGATTTATGTTTAATTATAGAGGCATATTCTAACATACAGATCTTGACCTCCGGCAGCGTAACTCCTCATATCTCCGAGCTCTCCTGTCCAAATAAAACAACCCAAGCCATCATTTCGGATATCCATATTCGCAAAACCGGTACAGTTACAATCCTTAGAGCACCTCTGCTCACATTCCTTCAACCCAATTCTCTTGTCCACAGTCGCTTTACTTGTCTCCGGCAACTTCATCTTCTTCATCAGAATAAACCCATCTCTACGCCAGCTCAGTCGCGACTTCCTCACACATCCATGGAACGTATCTCCCAAAGCCCACGTTGTCGCATTCTTTGGAGCGAAGCCTCTAATACAATTACACTTCGGTGACGTTTTCATGTCATAGTAACTGTATGAACCGCATACCCGGTACACATCGCAATCCTCAGTCGGTAAAATCGAAAACAAGCTCCATTCCGATAATGTCGGAATCCATGTGAACATCTGTAATAACCCTTTGGAAGTCAACGTAAATCTCGTGTGAATGCTGTGGTCGGTGACTTTGAAACTGTAAGCAACTTCTTCTCTGTTCTCTATGAAGTTGTTAACAACGTAGCTCCAATTTTGCATCGTCGGCATGCCACTAAACCCCATTCCATTCCACGGACCGGAGCGGTACACTAGAAACTCTTTCATATAAAGATAAAACTCAGGTAAACCTTGAATATCGAGTTTGAACGATAAGTCTCCACTTGAGGGATCATTTGGGCTTCTCCAAGATGCAAGGAATTTGTTGTGTCCAGTTTTGAGAATCCAACCAATTTTCATCTCCGGGAGTAAAGTATCCACCGGATAATCAAAGCTTTTCCACAAGAATTGATTTGGAACGTTGCTTTTGTGAGTCTCTAAGCACGAAGTTGCCATTATCGAGAAGCTCTGCCACTACTGGAGATTTCACAGCTTACGTCAGATTCGTTGACCAGACAGGAATACCAGAATGATCAAGGAGGAAGAGGTTAGCGTAAGCGATTTTCAATGTTCCAATGGATTTGGAAAGAGGATTGTCTCTGTGGACACCCAAACATAAGTTCTCTCAGAGATTGACTTGTACCAAATCCCGAGATACCAACGATCACCATTTTGAAAGCTTGTTGTGGTTTTAAAGAAACCAAGCTCGAAGACATTACCGGGAGACACTATGGTCCGCTTGCTTGAAATTGTCAGAGTTTTTGTAGATGACAAAGTGTTGATCGAGTACACGTGACGAAACAGAACTAAGACAAGGAAGAAGAAGAAGAATGTGTAAGAATGGGGTAATGCGCCTCTCATCTCTCTCTATTCGCCACTTTCTTTCTTAGTTCTTTGCTCTTCTTCTTTTTTTACTCCTTTATTTATAGATTTTTTCAGATGTTCGTTTTCAAAATTTGTGAGCATGTTGATTAAATTATTTTCAGCAGACAAGACAAATGTAATTTGCCATGTTCTATGACTTTTCGGCACTTGATTAATTCACTTCAACAAACTATTGTCATTAGTCTATAACTTTACCATGTGAAATTAAATTGATTTTCTCATGCAACATAACACATGTTGTTCAACAAGTATGTTTATTAAAAATGAAAAAAAGTATAAAATATTCGTCCATGATCCTCGTCTCAAGAAAGCCATGCTATGGTGCTCGTAAATGCATTCTTTGATACGTTCGAGGTATCCCTAGGATTCTTAGGTATGTTAAGTATTAACAGTATTAAGTATATTAACGTACCAAGTAATATAGGCCATAATGGGCCTCCAGACCCAATTTTAATGATATATTTCTTTCATTAGTTTTCACACGTGTACCAGATCGTTCGTCGTTGAAGAACACATATCATCAATTTCCCGACGAGCAAGCCGAGGACTGTTTGTATCAAATTCAACACTAGTACGTTTCTGTTCGAATCGAACTTGTCGGAGCAACCCCATCACTGTGTTTAGACTCATCTTCATCTGGGTTTTTGCAGGTAACATTTCTCAATTCGTCGTTTTTCATATTTCTGCTCTTTTTGTAACGTGCAATCTCTAATTTTCTTTTTGTTTCGGTTGTAATTCCCTCTATTGGTTTTAAGAATTCCTTCATTGGATGAAATTGTTGTCTGATTCGTTGTGTTGATAGGAAACTAATGTGGGGGTTAGAATAAAAAAACCTTAGGTTTTGTGACTTCGTTGTGATTTTGCAAACTCTGTTTCTTATTGACCTCAATCACTCCCTTTCAGCTACAGCAATGCAGGCATGAAAGAAAAGAATTCCACTACCGCCTCTACACTTGGACGGATTTTAGCTACTTGTTCTAAACAGGTTCGTTCAGACAGCTTCAGTTTCTTCTTTGTTCCTTCAGATTTTGAAAACTGTTAACACATACCTTTTCGTTCCTTGACTTCTTCCTTCTTTTCTGATTTCCAATCTGATAGGTTTTGTAACGAATTTGTGATAGCGTTGCTAGATGTTATGCACGACATCAGTATTAAAGAATGAGTTTGTTGGAGAGAATAAAATTATATTACGTCAATTGTGTAGCAACAATATTTTTGTACTTTTTCATTGTGCCTTGATGACCCAATCCTTGTTATTGACTGAAAAGTGCGTTTGTCACAGGCCAAAGACTACGGGAGCTGTGTTGCATCTAAAGTCCAGGAGGTTGAAAGAGACATTTGCTTGAAAGAGTTTCTTGCACTGAAGAATTGTATGCAACATACGGTATAATGAAATTTATTGCACGTTATTTGTCTTGATCATTTTATCTTCTTCATTTTAGACTAATCTGTTCTACTATCATGTTTTCTTTTTATCTCTTATAGATCCGGGGAAAGGCTTGAATCACAATTTTATTCTCTTTCTCGTTAGAGGCATTTACCAGCATTGCTTGAAGTTTTAACATGTACGCCTTTTTTTTTTCTTTTTCATTTAAAAAAAAAAATCCCTTCTGAAATGATTCTGAGTGATAGCCTGTGATATGTTTTTAATAGAAATTTTAGTGAATCAGTTCCATCATAAAGTGGGACTTCTATATCATAACAATTCATTTTGGACTAGTCTGGTTCAATTTGGAAAATTAAAAAGTTAAGAGTATGTCTAGCAGGTTTTCAAGTTCACAGCCAAGTGTTGGCTCTGGTGCTTTATCACATGTGTATATACATCATCCAACCCTACGTTGCAATATTCCTGAATCCAGGGGGTTGTTCTATGACGATGCCAACAGATTGCTAATTGTTACCACATCTACTCAGGTCTTTTTTTTTTTTCCTTTGAAGTGATTTATTTGATTTTGTTTCAACAATAATTGATATCTTAATTAAGCTTTGATGATCCATATCCTTGAAAATTGTCCCATCTTTTTCATTTAGGTCTTTTCATGGCAAACTTCCCCCTTTAATCAAGATATACCTCCTTCAGTTGATTCTATAAGTGAAGGGCCTATCCTATCTATCAGATTCTCTCTTGGTAAAAAAGTGATAGCTGTCCAAAGATCGGACTATGAAATACAGTTTTTTCATCGAGAGACCAAGCAGATACTTAGCCAAAAATGTAAGGCAGGATCAGAGAGCATTCTCGGATTCTTTTGGAGTGACTCTCCATTATCTGATCTTGCAATCGTAAAGACTAGGTAAGATGGCTATATATTCTACTTATTTTGTAGTTGGTTGTAGTTGAGATTTCTTATAACTTGTTTAAACGGGAGTCTACTGGTTTGTACACCTCTACTTTCGAATACGTATATCCTTTTCCTTGGGCTTTCTATGGCAACTAGCATTTTCAGAATCTTGTAATTGGGTCTGCACATTCTTTTTCTCAATAGAGCAACCTAAACATAGTTGTTTCTGTCTTATACTCTTCTATTTTAAGATGTATATGTTTAGCGTTTTTACTTATCACTTGTCTTTCTCAATCTTTTTTTCCCCCTAATGAAAAAGAGATTTTTTGTTTGTCTCAGTGGTATGGACTTGTTTGCTTGTGATTCTTCATTGACTACACTACGTTTGGTGGAAACCAAGAAAGCTAATGTGAATTGGTACATCTATACACATGAAACTCGACTGGTTCTTCTTGCATCAGGATTACAATGCAAGACATTTAATGGATTTCAGGTAAAAACTTGGAGAAGAACGAAAGATATGAATTTAGCTATGTGAAAGAGCTTTTCCAACTTTGTTCACCTATTGGTTCCATGCAGTTAATTTGGAGTTATTGGTCCTTAAGATGTATATGCTAGAGTTTTCATTCAGCTTTTATGATTGGGCTAACATTTATCTAACTTATTGAATGCTTTGTCGGACAATTGTGGTTGGAGCTTTAGCCTGAAATTGATTTGATCCACTTTTCCAGCTTTCCACAGCAGGGGTTGTTCGTTTACGAGGTTTGAGATGACCATGGCTAGATCTGAATCAAACAGTAAACCTATTCTCTCTTCTGGAGATGTCCACTTAGTCACTGTGTATGGTTCTTCTATGTGTTTCTTTTTTCCTCCTTTTTTGGGTCTTTTTTACTCCTACGTTCCTAATGAGTGAATCTTTATCACTCTCTTTTCAGCTATGGCGTATATATTGCTTACAAGTGGACAGGGGAGGCAATGCTACTGCATTTATACAGGTTCTACCGAGATGCAGTCGCTTCAACAAGTATGTTTGATTTGCCTCAGTTACTGGTGTATGGTTACTGATCTTGATGCATACATGGTCTTTATTGAACATGTTTTTTAGCCTTGTCTGACTAGCATCTGCATGACCTGTGACTCCATGAGCCTGAACTTTTGAAAGTTGCAAGTTCATAGGGAAATCATTGCACATTGGTTACTCAATTGCAACTGCAAGAGGAGCATAATCGGATCGTAGTTGATGCAAATATTACTATTTCCTTGTTATGTTTCTAAATTTGGCTTTGCAAAACAACTTTATCTTGTGTTCTGGACATGAGATCATTGTTCATGTTCAAAGGTCTGCTCTTTTCTTAGTTCATTCAATTGGCTCTTGTTTACAGGGTTCTTTGCCAATATACTCAAACAAATTATCGGTGAGTGTGGTCGACAATTTATTGCTTGTGCACCAAATCGACCTTTAAAGGTTGTTATCATCTATGACATATATGTGGATTCTCGAGCTCCTGTATCTGCTCCTCTTCCTTTGCTGTGGAGGGGTTACCAAGGCTCTGACTCATCTTCTCAAGCTGCTAACAAAGAAAATGAGAGCTCAGGAATCATCTACAAGCAATGAAAACATAGTCATGTATGAGGATGGCTGGAGCTTTTGGTTCCAGACCTTATTCTGGATCAGACTAACAAGGTTCTTTGGAAGATAAATTTGGATATTGAGGCAAGTTGGCTTTCGTTGGTTTATCTACATGAAAATTAACACATATATCGCAAATGCTCTGTATTTAACATTAT
>CM051373.1:10755850-10800375 GCA_028015245.1 Cardamine occulta | reverse complement strand
TTTGCCACAACCTTTGCAGACATTGATTGTCGGACTCTGAATTTGGCAAAAGGTTCTTACTTGTGTTTACATCATTTACCTATTCAATCAAGATTTGAGTCAATAAGCAAATCTTTGTCCACCAAATATTGAAAAATAAATATTACAATCTAAAATGAAGATGGCAACAGAAAATCACCTCTGTTATATGGATCCTTCCTCGAAACTGTGCCAAAGTTTACTCTAAGTTCAAAAGGCTTTATTTCAGTAATCTGAAAAGTATAAGATGTTAGTCTAAGCAGCAGAAGAAGTTACTGTAGAAGACTAGAAGTTGGTTACTTGAGAAATCCCGCTGGTAACCTAAATCTGTTTAGATTTTCATTTTAAGTATCTGCACCAATGTAAAGGCTTCTATTTGCAGTTTCAAATTCCATAGATATCAATTTGAGATAATATCTACATTCTGCTCAGGTTTAAACAGTGAAACAATTTCTACTACACCACAAGACTTAAAAGAGTAGGGCGTTAGTAACCTCGGCTTGGACTACAGAACCAACTTCACAGCTAGATTTCTTCTTTGCCTTCTTCGAACGGGAAGTCTCAGAAATCCCGGAAACAGAGTCAAGAAGTAAAAAGCAACCTCCCAGACGCCAAAGGGTTTTGCAGAGCCTTAACAGAAGCAACAACACTGCCCAGAGAAAATTATCAAGAAACTTAGCTACCATCAAGTAACTACACCAGTAAGGACAGCTATGCAATGAGTAGATAGAATAGCAACTAACTAAATACAAATTCACAGGGTAAAGAAAGCATGGAAAATTAGGATCCAAAACAAAGGGGAGAAAATTGAATAGCAAGCCTACCTTTGTCCATTCGAAAATTGTTGCACTGGCAGCTTCTGTGTGTTATAGTCTGATATTGACGATATCCTATAGTGTAACCATTCTCTGGAATAGACAAAATCTGAAAAAAATGGGAACCTCTGAGTAACATGCAATAATCATTAACTTAATGCAATAAAACACTTACCAGGTATTGCTCCTTCACAATCTCTACAACAGCACTGACCCTCTGGTGGACTTCAAGTTCCTTGGAGATTCCTCTTTACGCTTCTGAAACAAAAATAAAATACAACTTGTCATAAGCCAGCTAACAACGATGGCTGGAAAGAAAACTTGAATAAAACAAAAATCGTCCAGAATATATTCACTTAGAAGATAACCTTTTTTGACTGACTGTTGGACACCTCTTTAGTTGAGTTGTTTATGAGCTCAGGCCTCAACGACAAATCAACTAGTCTCTCTGCCCTGGAAAGATCAAGAACAACTGCATGGACAACAGAACCGTGTTCCAAAGTAGCCCCACCCACTACAAAAATCACTATGTATCAGACAGAGGCTATGTACCGATGTGTCAATCTGATGCTATACATACGAAACTGAACCAAGAAATAGATTCTCCAGAATGACTTACTATGATACTGAGGTATAAAACCAAGGACGTTATTAATTTTGTCAAAATTCACCACCACACCTAGGTCATTTTGTTTTGTACGGTTCCCTTGACCAAACTCCCAAAAGAGAATTTGTCAACCCAACTACACTCGCTTTTAGTTATATCCGATGATTGCAGGTCTGATATCTGAACAAATGAAACATCACAGTTAGAAATCAATCCTTCATTAAAATCATTTGCAGTAAAGTGCTAGTCAAAGTTATGCAGACACATGCAAAATTCCCTGAAATAAGCTCAATAAAATGCAATACATAGCAGGTTGCATAAAGTCCTTTAGCCCAATAAAAGAAAATGTATGTCTCAAGAACACCACCTTCTCATCCATAAGGAAGTACTCTTGGACAAAAGAAGCATCTACAGAAGCGCAGGATGACTGTTTCAAACAAAGAGTTATCCGATTTTTCTTGATTGACCTGAAAATATATTGCAAATGATCAAGACCTCATAACATCTTCAACAAAATTAATATAAGGCCTTGAGTCCAGCGCTCACATACATCAACTATATTAGCCCGAACCGATTGTCCAACAAAGAAGGATTCTGACAGATCTGCCCTGGGTTCGTCAATGGCCTTAAAAAGAAAAGAACAAACTTCAAGAAATACAATATGAAAACAAACACTTGATAAAGAAAATTCATAGTAAAAAACAACCCACCTTGCTTCGGGCTAAACCAGTCAACCCACCAAGAAAACGAACAAAGCAGCCGTTTTCAATCAAGTTGCAAACATAACCCTATATACAAATTCATCAGAAATACATGTGACTTAATGAACAAAAATATTATAGTGCTCCCACAAAGAAGTTACTATATTTAAAAGATGCAACTACTCACATGAACCACTGTGTTTGGCTGGAGCTGACTAAAATCCGAAGGAAGCTCTTCAGCTAACTTAATGAGAGAATATTTTAAGAGAGAGCCAAGTTGTTTCCTTCAATGTCTAAAATAAACAAAAAATTACTCCACGTAATTATTAGGTATCATATCAACTACTAAAATAGTCAAAACCGCATAACCATCTCTCATGCTCCTGGAACTAGATGGAACATTTTTATTAGTTTTAGATACTACACAATCAACGAGGTGAAAAACTACACTCATAAAATTTTTTCTCCTCTCCCACGATCCATCAGCACAGAAAGTTTAGAAAATTTACAGTAAGGGTGATAAAAAAAATACCTAGTACCAGCAGCTTATCAAGCTCATATCCAGGTCTTAAAAGTGACTTTTACTACTTTTGCTTGCTCTACATCACAAAAAAGCAACTCAGAAACAGATGAGTAAAAGGCAAACCCAAAATGAACACTCCTGTCGGTGAAAACCCATACCATGATGATCAGCTAAATGTTCCAGCAGAAATTGTACCCTTCAGAAAACCTTTGGATTTAACGCGGATAATGACTGCCTGAGGAGTTATACTATCAATGACCCCCTGATACAATGCCACCTAACTTGATTGAAACGTCTTCAGAAACACTGTCAGGAATAATTTACACAAATTTGAGCTACAGCATTTAATGATATTAATGCAGCCTTGATGGCAAGACGATTATCACATATCAGACTAAAAGGGGAAAACCTGGTTGGCTTTATCATAAAACTGAGGTTGATCCTTCGAGAACCATGAACTGTACTGGTTACTCTACATTTGACAACTTCACGACATGAAACACTGAATTGGGATCACTTCCAGGCTCTAGACTGAGTTCAAATCTGCTTAATCAAAGTCAGTATAGCATATTAGTTTAAGACCATCAAAATAGAAAATCTTAACCAAATCCTTTATGATGGGAAAAAAATCCATGTACTATATCAGTAAAAGGAAACCAGAACTGAAAGGCATTGGCAGTTGAAATGCAGCAAAGGGTGCAGAAATGACCTGGGAACAAATCCTTGCACTCCATTATAGAAGCTAACAAAGCATCCATGCTTTTCAATCTTTGTTATCCAGCCATGCGTCACTAGTCCTTCACTTGCATCAGCGTAAGAACTCAAAATTGGAAGTTGAGACTTCACCTGAAAGGAATAAACATTTCATCTTTACTGCATGAGAACACAGTTGAAACAGAAACAACCAGAGATGTTACTAGCAATAGACGACAGAAAGTAGATAGCAACAGAATTTCTCCTTTCCTAACCTCCAAATATGACACAAGTTTCAGACAAAAGTCCCTAAAAATATTTTCGTCCATAGCTAAGTGATAAGGCCTAATAAAGAAGAAACTTAGTTTCCAATTTTAACCGGAAAGAAATGGGTATAAATGTAAAAAGTGAAACCTAGAATCAGCATATGAAACTAAAAGAAGGAATGATAATTAAAACGAAATGCATTTGATCACATAATTTATAAGAGGAAAATGATTTGAACAATTGTAGGCCTCCTCTAAACCAACAAAATGAATTCAGTAACTAGACACATCAAGGAATATGCAAACAATGAAACAAAGTCAACTCCACTATCATATAAAAACTTACTAGTGTTTTCTTGTAGGTAACAGTTATTCTCTTTGATTTACAGCCAAGCACACGGAATAATAAGTCAGCTCCAACCTGAAAAAGAAAATAATTCAAAACTTATGCATGCCCCAGCAATATTGCAAATTAATCATGTCCGGTCAATGTAAGGAACCAACCTTGAATTTTTTTTCTGGGCTTCACAATTTCAAACTCAGACATATGCCAAGTGGGCACAAAGCTTTGAGACCACCCGAAATTGCACAATGGCACCAAACATATCAACAGATATGACTTTTGCCTTTGTCACCATACCAGGCTTGACATCTGAGTGAGTGAAAACTGGACCCTCAAAGGCGCTTTCCTGCTCAATATAAAAAACAACATGAAAAGTAGGAAACACACAAATTTAAAACATGAGCCAAAAAAACATATATGACCCAATAGAAAGAGGCATAAATCTATGGTTCGACACAAAATTATTGCTTATTGGCATTTAGATTGCAATGCTGATACCATATAAAGCATCAATACTATAAGAACAATCTATTAGCATATCTGGCAGTACAGTACCTTTAAAGTCCCTAATGCCAACCCCTCCATCTGCTTAAGGCCAAGGATTCTAGCACGGATACGATTTCCTTCCTTGAACTTCTTTTCTAGTTTCTTTACTTCATCTCCTGCGGCGTCATATGTCTACAATTACGTTATATATCAGGTTAAAAAAAGACATCAAAATGCATAAATCTTTTTAAAAATAAGGAAAGCCGATTAGACATACACTAACGTATGCTGGAGTTGATGCTGGCTTAGAAGGGAGTTCCAGAAGAAGGCCTGATTTATCGACACGAACTACTTTTGCTTTATCGAATATGTCTCCGATGGAGATATTCTGTAACAGGCCAAAACAAATTTTACAAAAATATTTTTAGAAAAGAGCAAATATATGCAGATACAGGTACTTCCACGACCACCAAACACAGGACAATGCTAACTAAGGTATCAAAGATGACAAACCAAATTTGTAAGATAGTAGATGGTCATTCTTCTCAAGCTTAAGTACGGGTAGATAGTGGATAAAATCATGGATGTACGAAATTTGATATTACAATTGCTAACCCTTCATTTAAACCTTAAAAGTAGCTGTCAAATAAAATTTTCTTACTGTATTTTAGTGGAAGCGCATGGACAAAACAGTAACTTACCATCAGAGGAGCCTTGTTACAAACAAGATGCGGTTCAACGTCAAACCAACAGCTCTAGATGATGGATCAATAAACAATATTCTAGCATTAACCTGAAAAACAGTAGGAACATTTTATTCAAGTAAAAACCAAACGGAAAAAAGATAGTCTTTCACCAAAGCATATAAAGCAAACTTTTAGTCAAGAGAAAGAAATCATTGTAGTATAAGGAGTGGTTAAGCATTTTACCAAAACTATGGTAATTAAAGAAATCAAATTGTGTTATATATCTAAATAGAAGAAAACGTAAGCACCAGATACCAACACCTAAGATTCTGAGCAAAGAGATCTGAGATTGAAGTCACTTTGTACCTACAGTGTTAGAGCTCAAAGGAATTTTTCCAACTAAAAAATCTAGGATACAGTTTGATCGTAGGCAACTGATCTGTAAAAGCTCTGGAAACCTAGATTTTCAGAGTCCTTTTTAGACAAGCACACATACAAATGAGACTTGGCATAAATGCAATCAATATACTTCTGTACGCTATTACTAAGATCAAGGTAGGCATGTCACAGATTTAGGGGCATCCCATCCCCTCTCGTTTTTTCTTTTGCTTTTTGAGGTTCCAACTTAGAAAATTTAGAAATTGAATCTTGGTTGATTTGGTTTTGTTAGATTTAGGATGCAGTCAAGAGTTGGCTTTCTAGCAAATGTACCAAAATGCATACCGTCTTATTCTGATTATACTCATCCTTCCAGCTTTTTGTTAGACAACGGATTTTGTAGATGGAAGAGATCAACCTGCATATTCAGTGAGAAACGAACTCATAACTGTCACCAAGATTTTAGGCTAAACAAGAAAAAACAGTTCCAGCTTCAGCAATAACTACAGGATCAAAATAATTAGTAACTCACCGCTCCATTAAAGTAAGTAAGAAAATCTAATAGTATCCCATTCTCAAGGACTGATTGCACACGGGCATTAATCATCATCCCTGGGATGAGAAGATCAAACGACATGCCATTAAGATCCTTGGTCTGCAAAATGGTATTCATGCAGTTAAGTTGTGAAAATTAAGGAAACACTCTTTAATTTGTGAAGTAAGTTCAAAGCATACCAGACACTTTGCCACTGAATCTGGGTCAGAACTAAGACGAACAATCTTACGTTCTCTATCGATCTTTGTAACCACGCCCTGAATAAGCTGTCCAGTCCTTATTCTTGACTCCTGGTTTCCTGGTAATTTCAGCAAAAGGTAGATGAAATTTAAGAAGATGGTCGGAAGCAAAACCAGAGACCCATGGAGTTTCCAAGAAATGAATACTTAGATTTGGATCCTCTAAAATATTTCCTTAGTTGGACATAGACAATCCAGTTTATCATGATGTACGTTAAGAGGTAAACTGAATATAATTCCCCTGAAGAAATCAAATTTAAAAGTTCAAAGTGAGAAAAAAGAGCAAAGAACCCAGTAGGTCAACCCAGTTTCTTACCATCATTGCTTTTTCCGATAAATCCTGTGATAGAAGGTAATCCAAAATGAAGGATATAACCATGGTCTTCGAAGCTTTTCACGTTAGCAGTGAACACCTGAACAAGCAATATGGAAAAGAAAAAAAAATCATTATTTTCAAACACAACATCATAACCCATATAAAAAGGAGCTATAATATTAACCACCATCGATAATCAAAAAGATGAATTGTAAATTACTACCCCCCCCCCTTTCAGAAGATAGCAAATACATAACTTGTTTTTCATTTAAAACTGCTAGCACATGCAACTTAATAAATATAAGTCTCAGCCATGAACTCTTTCAACTCGCTTTGGATCTTTGGATCACTTTGGCTATGCTAATAAACTTGAATACCAGTACACACAAATACATATGAAAATCTTACACAAGACAGAAGTCCCCAGTACATAATTACAAAATAAAAGAAGGGGAACCAAGCATTGACATACCATTCCCAGTTGAAAGGAATCAAAACTGAATCCCTTGTGCAATAAAGAAAGTCGTAATGAAAGCCAAATTTTCCTTTTGCTCGCTTCCTTCTTATCATCATCTAACTGCAATACAATGCAAGGAACAAGCTGGCCCACAGAAAAAATGTCTCCAAGGAGTTCATTTTCATCATCCTGGTTGACAAAAGAGGACCAACTCTAATCAGATTGAAGAAAAGTTAATGGAAAAGGGTCAAGATGACCAAAGTATGCGAAACTTTAGACAGCCAATTAGCTTACTACAGCTACCTCACTCCCAAGACCTGTAAAATCTGATGCCTCACTTGCACGAACTAATCCACGTAAGCCCCCTGGAAGACTAATAACAATATCCTTCGGGTTTACTTCAGTAACAATTCCCCAAAGCTTCATTCCTGGGGAAATATTCTGAACATATATTCGTATATAAGTCAGAACAGGAAAAATAGAGATATAATCTGCTGAAGAAATCTTCTAGGACAGTAGCATCATGCAACCATGGTTATGAGGATAGATATATGTCAATGAAAAGCTAAAATGCCATAGGTCGGTGAATCAACTGACGAAGGCATAAAACAGCATGAGAAACTGATGCAAGGACTATCTATCTAAATAAAGCGCCAGAGGACATTGATTCAGAAACTTAGTCACTGTAATCTAATGATATATATATCGATCAGCATCATGATTCAATCTAGGTGAAGGTAACTTCTCAATAATGTTGATCAAACCATAAATTCAGAGGGTTAGCAATTAGTACAATGTAAACTAACAATTTGTTCTATGAAATTCCAGATGCAGAAAACAAATGAATCTGAGTTGAGTCACTAAAAACTAATGGAAGCAACAAAAAGAAAACAATGTGGCATGTTAATGTTACAAGACTTAAAGATCTCAATGAAATCCTTTTAGTGTAATTATAAGCATGAACTTATTAAACAATAGAAACATATAAGACGGCTCCGTATTATATACCTTAATGGTAATCTTATTGGCATATCTTGGCCGTTTCCCAGTAAGGCCACCGCCAAAAAGCAATCCCAATTCGTCGTCTGCATTGTTAGGGATTCTCTTTTTAGACTTTCCCCCTTTACTCTTCTTAGAAACACGCTCATCAGCGTCAAACTTAGCATCAACTTCTTCATATATTTCCTCACGCTCTTTTTTACTCAGAGAAGTACCTCCACCTGACCATTTCAATTAAGAATTTCAAAATATTAACTGAAGGGGATGCTCATAACAAGAGAAATTTAAGGGAGAAACAAACCTCGGGGGAAGTCAGGAACCTCTTCGAGCTGCAGAGCCATGGCTTCAGACCTTGCAGCAACATCGTCCCTTGTCTTCTTAAAGGGTTTCTTCGATGGTTTAAAGGCCTTTTTAGAATCATTACGTTTTCCATTAGAAAAATTCTTCGACGGCATCACCATATCTCCAATGGCGGATGCGAGAGATTTAGGGGAGCTTGTTTTATGTTTGTAGGGTTTTAGTCTTTAGACGTTCGTTAAACACTGATGAAGAAGAAGTTTTGTAGGGTTTTTAGAGAACCGTCCAGTCTGTAATTTAACCAGAAAAATAAATTGAGAACCGATCGGTTTGGATTTTAACCCCAAAAGAAAAACATGATGGGCCTATTATATGGGCCTTTATTGTTGATAAAATCTATGAAAGGCCCACTGTAGATACAATCTATGAAAGGCCCACTGTAGAACATTCTCGAATATACAAGTTACACGACCAGCTTGTTGTTGTGAGTCACAGTGGGAGAGAGTGCACCGGCGAGGAATTGCGTTTCTCTTGTGGGATTCAGGTTTTAGTATCAATCACGATCATATTATATAGTTTTTGCATGGTTTTTTTTTATCGGCTTCTAAGATTTTCATGAACTTGTTCGTGTCTATGATGAATTTGTTTTCAAGATACAGAAAATTCTGTCTTTTGTCCCATTTTGTTATGGTGTGACTATTAGAACATATGATAGATTCACTTGCGTCATCGTCATACTCTTACGAAGATTGTGTCTTTGTTCTTCCTAATCATGTAATCATTTGGATTCGATTTTCTTGTCATCTCATCTCTCTTTTCGTTAAGTAGCTAAGCTCAAGGACATCTGCTCAGAAATGTTAACAGCTGAGAATTGAACTTCTGGAAACAAAATATTTAGGATGTATAAAGACACGTTCAATTTTAATGAATTACTCTGCTGAAATTAATTGCTCCAGTTTGAAGCCTAAGTAAGTTTGGTTCTCTTTGTGTGGATGTTGACAGTTTTTTTAGTGAGAATGGGGAGGAGCTATAGTTACAGTCCTTCACCACCAAGGAGTTTTGGTAGAAGGTACAGAAGCCCAAGTCCCGTGGGCTACTACAGAGGTCGGAGTAGAGATCCCCCTACCAGTCTACTGGTTCGCAATCTCCGCCACGACTGTAGGTAATAAATGACTGATCTGCTCATCTTTTTTTATTATTATTTTTCATCCACTCCCTTTGATTGAGTTTGAGAACAACAAGTGTTGAAAAGTCTCTACCTTTTGACATTTTCAAATACTCCAATTTTTGTTTTATCATTTCAGGCAAGACGATCTCGGGAGACCATTTGGGCGGTTTGGTCGCCTCAAGGATATCTATATACCTCGCAATTATTACACGGGGTGAGTGATTTCAGTTTCTTCCTCTGTCCATTTGTGTGACTTCTTGCTGTTCTAGCCTTTGTGTAAGTGTATTATGAGGGGTTGTTTTTTAAAACGAACTATTGGTTTATCAAAGTCTGGTTGTCTTATTGGAAGTGTTGAAGATCAAGAAGTAGGAAGTTTTATGTGCATGAGATCAATGAAGTAATAAGAATTCTTTACAGAGGGTAAGTGAGTACTGTTGATGCCTTCTTCCAGATTGAGAAGGAAGTTGGTTTTATTTCATTTTGAAGATGTTCTGGTCAAAGTTCAAGTTAGTACAGTGGCTTCAGAAAGGTTAGCAGCCAGCTGATTGTTTATGCCTGAGATGGTTGTATTTGTAATTTTTTTTGTGTATGCTATTTTGAAGTTTTCTTTTTTCAGAGCTCTGTCGCCAAATTTGGTTTGGAGGAGACGACTTGTTTTTAGATTTTGTATTCCTAATTTTTGATACTATGAACTTGCAGGGAGCCTCGTGGGTTTGGCTTTGTGCAGTACTATGATCCTGCTGATGCTGCAGATGCAAAGTATCATTTAGATGGGTATGTTCTCCTTGGACGTGAAATTACTGTAGTATTTGCAGAAGAGAACAGAAAAAAGCCCTCTGAAATGAGACAACGGTCAAGGTTAAGCTTGAATTTCACCTAATTAGCTTGTTGGTTAACATATTAAAATTACTTTATCACAATTGTTAACTGTTTGCTGCTTTTGTCGACAACAATTAAAGAAGTTGAATGTCAATTTCAGGGGCAGAACCTCTACAAGATCTCCATATGGTCACTCACGGTCTCCTGGCTATCCACGTTCACCAAAATACAGAAGAAGCTATTCACGTTCACCGAATAACAGAAGAAGCTATTCGCATTCACCAAATGATGATAGACACCATTCAAGGTACTGTAACAGGGTTGTTTAATCCCAGTTTCGGGTTCCTGGTTTTTATTTATTCGTTTTAAGGAAAATAGTCATCAATGTATAACCAAATCTACTATAAGATTGGTTTGTATGATTCTGGTTTCGGTTTTAGTCGGATATATTTGTCTAAGTTTAAAAGGAAAATTAGTTTTAGTACAGTTAGGGTTCGGTATTCCTGGCATCTAAAGTATAACTATTTAGGATTTAGTTTGTTTTCTTATTGGCTGTTTTTGTTTGGTTAGGGTCAGATCATTTCGAGTTTCCCGGTTTCATTTTGCATTCTCAATATCTATCTTCTTCTTACATACCATATTGTACATCCTGAGCAGATCGGTTTCCCTAGGGGGTAGGAAGCGATCATACTCAAGGTCAAGCTCAAGGTCCCGGTATGAATCAAGAAGCAGAAGCCCGAGTCCTGGATGCTGAAGGTGACTTGCTATGACCTAAGCAGGTGATGATGAAGATGGGGTCTGGTGTTACACTGTTGGAGTTAGTAATATGAGTAATAAGCATTTGTGATTTAGGACTTGGAAACTGATGTGGACAAACGACTGTGTGGTTTGGTTTCATTTTCTTGACACTTAATGTGCTTTTGTATCCTAAGGCTTGAGTGACATCTATGCTAGAAAGTATATCCTGTTTTTCCGAAACTAAATTGTGCTTTATTGATTTTGAGTTTCCATTACATTATGAAATGTGGAACGTATCCGAGTCAAAACAAAATTGTTAAAAGAAAAAAAAAAGGCGGGAAGGTGGTGGTTGCTGTTGTTGTTGTAACCGTTACCTTTCGCGCCAGAAAGCTTCTCCGACAATGGATTGGCTTCCTTATAGGACCCCAAGTCGGTTGGTGGTCCGTTCCTGTTCGTGCCACAAGTGGAATTTAATCTGGAGATCTCATATCATATAACACAACCATACCTGTCGTAGCTTTACCCTTTTGGTTGAATCGGTTTGTTATCTTTCGCCTCAAGAAGATGACGCAAAGGATTGACGTTTTAAGTCAAAGTCATCTGTTTCTCGTTTGCGCCCACCAGGTGTATGACGAAATGCTTAAACCAATACTGCTCTCTGTTCATCGCGAGTTTAAGGTTCTCTAATTGTCTCACTGTTCTAAAATATTCATTTTAGGTTGCATGTTTGACTTTGTAATCCGATTCATTTTTTTCAATCTAGAAGATATGGAACATCTTGCGTACTCATTATCTTAAACAGATGAATAATTTCATATTACCATAATGCTCTTAACTTCATGATAGTTTCATATTATCAGATGACTATATAACCCTCAAGCCCTTCAGATGTACCTAAACCTCAACACGAAGAAATGAGATTTGAGATTGTGTTTTTTTTTAGGTTAGCTATTTATCATTGGTTGATTTCTTATAGGTGTTTTTTTATATAAAATAACTTTTTGAAACTGCTGCATTTCTGTATTTCGCTTTTAATTTGAAATCTAAATCACCTGTAGGAAATGTTGCACAAAAAAAAAAAAAAAAATCACGCGTAGGAAACTGATGAAATGATAGAAAGAAGATCGTAAGGCAATCTTTTGTTTCACTTAATTTTTTAAATATTTGTTTTCCTATAAAACAGAGGAAGTTTTTCATCATCTTTTGTCCTTAGAACTAACCAACCAATCTTTCATTCCTCTTATAAAATCAATAGTTACTTACTTGTCTCTTAACGATAATAAGAAAAGAAAAATTCTGTCTTGGTTTACTTAATCTCTTTCTAATTAAGTATATTCTTGTTGCTCATCGTCAAAGGTATACTTTCTAGGTTAAGTATATTACAAGTCACCAATTTCTTAACCAACAAGTTTCTGTTTTTCTCAAAACAATTATTAATCAAATACAGTATTAGTTTTAGAATTTGTACAACGTCAACAGATATTTTGATAGTCTTATTTAGAAATTACCCTTTTTCTATTTCTTATTTCTTAGCTTTGTGATGGAGGCTCTCTTCTTGAGTTCTTCTTCTTCCTCCATTGTTGCGTCGAACAAGTTTGCTAGATTACACAACCGTTGTGACTGGTCTGCATTAGTTAGGGAGAAGAAAAGTATAGGTCCCACTTGGTGCCGTGTTGGTGGTGGTGGGAGAAACAGTAATGCAGAGAGGCCTATTCGGGTTTCTTCGCTTTTGAAAGACAGAGGTCAGGTACTGATAAGGGAACAGACTTCACCGGCTATGGATGCTGAGACGTTGGTTCTGCCTCCTAACGGGAATGGGAGAGCCATTGAGATCAATGGTGTAAAGACTTTGATGCCTTTTAAGGGCGCTGCTATGGTGGGGATGAAAGAAGGACTTGGCATTATCAGTTTCCTCCAAGGGAAGAAGTTTCTAATCACTGGCTCGACTGGTTTCTTAGCCAAAGGTAAGAAAGAACTACATATCTATTTATGATATTCTGCAACTGTCCGTTTCTGAATCATTTATCTTTTTGATATCTCTAGTGTTGATTGAGAAAGTCTTGAGAATGGCTCCGGATGTCGGGAAGATATATCTCTTGATTAAAGCCAAAAACAAAGAAGCTGCGATTGAGCGATTAAAGAACGAGGTGAGTCCTTTTCAGTTTGATTCTTTTTTAGTCAAGTTCTTTACCTGTTCTGTGCATAACTCTGGCCAACGTGCTTGCTCCTTTACAGGTGTTAGATGCAGAGCTTTTTAATACTCTAAGAGAAACTCATGGAGCATCTTACATGTCTTTCATGTTAACCAAACTCATCCCTGTGACGGGAAACATTTGTGATTCAAACATTGGCTTGCAAGCAGATTCAGCTGAGGAGATTGCAAACGAAGTTGATGTGATTATCAATTCTGCTGCCAATACAACCTTCAATGAAAGGTTGACAGTTATCAGATTACATGCTTCGTGTTCTCTTGTTTTGTTATCTAGATCATCTTGATTTACTAATATTATTGTCTTCATGATGTTGCAGATATGATGTTGCTCTAGACATAAACACAAGAGGGCCTGGTAATCTCATGGGATTCGCCAAGAAGTGCAAGAAACTCAGGCTGTTCTTGCAAGTATCCACAGGTACGTTAATGTGACAAAACAAAACAGAGAGAAATTGGGCTTTTCTGATGTTTCCGTTTCTTCACTTGAACAAAAAAATTGTGCAGCTTATGTGAATGGACAAAGACAAGGAAGGATCATGGAGAAGCCATTCTCTGTGGGAGATTGTATAGCAACCGAGAACTTCCTCGAAGGAAACAGAAAAGCATTAGATGTTAATAAAGAGATGAAGCTAGCTGTCGAAGCTGCTATAAAAGGGACTCAAGATCAGGAGGAGGCCCAGAGGATGAAGGATCTCGGTCTAGAGAGGTATTAATCTAATTCTTCTGCTTCACTACATCGATTTCTTGCTCATATATTCGCACAGCCTTAAACTCACAAATTACTGAAACAGGGCAAGATCATATGGATGGCAAGACACTTATGTTTTCACCAAAGCAATGGGTGAGATGATGATCAATAGCACTCGAGGAGACGTACCTGTGGTTATTATAAGGCCTAGCGTCATTGAAAGCACTTACAAAGACCCTTTCCCTGGATGGATGGAAGGAAACAGGTGAATCTATATTTTAATGCAGCGTATATATGTATATAAGTGTGAATGTGTACGTAACAAAACTGATTCTTCTTCAATTGTGTTATATGATATCTAAAAATCAGGATGATGGATCCTATAGTTTTATGTTACGGGAAGGGACAGCTCACGGGGTTTCTGGTAGATCCAAAAGGAGTTCTTGATGTGGTTCCTGCTGATATGGTTGTTAATGCAACATTAGCTGCTATAGCAAAGCACGGTATGGCAATGACGGATCCAGAACCTGAAATAAACGTGTATCAGATTGCTTCTTCTGCGATAAATCCGCTGGTTTTCGAAGACTTAGCAGAGCTTCTTTATAACCACTACAAATCATCCCCGTGCATGGACTCAAAAGGTGATCCTATATTGGTGCGTTTGATGAAACTTTTCCATTCCGTTGATGATTTCTCGGATCATTTATGGAGAGATGCTCAAGAACGGAGCAGGTTGATGAGTGGTATGAGCTCAGCGGATAGTAAGATGATGCAGAAGTTAAAGTTTATATGCAAGAAATCTGTTGAACAAGCCAAACACCTTGCCACTATTTATGAACCATATACTTTCTATGGTGGAAGGTAAGAAAGAACAACATTCTAATTCTTAGACCAGACCAAACCAAAGCCTCAAAGTTTTCATCTTTTGCTTTGGGTTTTTTCTTTTATAGATTTGATAACAGCAATACGCAGAGATTAATGGAGAAGATGTCAGAGCAAGAGCAGAGAGAATTTGGGTTTGATGTTGGAAGTATTAACTGGAAGGACTACATCACAAACGTTCACATTCCCGGTTTAAGAAGGCATGTCTTGAAGGGAAGAGCTTAGGTTCAAATCTAGCTAAGCCAGACCAAACCGAATCAAATCATTTCTTTGATCTTTTTCTTCTTCTTTCTATTCTAGTGTAATGGTGTTGTGTCTAATATATCCTTTAGTTTGTAATAATCTGAAAAAAGAGGGAGTGTTATCTTCAAGTTTGCCCCAAATCCAATCATGTTCCGTCCAGAACAAAGTTAAAACTTGAAAAAAATAATTAACACCTTTCAAGTCTCTTAATGTAAACGTTCTTTCAAACAAAGCAATTAAAAGCTGACATTTATGAAGTTGATAACACAAAGTTATTAATGAATAAACGTCCAATTAATTACCCTTCCCCAAATCATTATGCTCATTGCCATATAAATCTATCGTTTCTTGTCACCAATCTAACATCCAAAATCCAAAACCAACAAAAAAACCATCAAAAGCAAATATGGCAAAGTCTCTTCTCATGGCAATGCTTATATCTGTAATAATGTTTAACATGGCTCGTCCAATTTTCTCCCAGGAAATTGATCCATTTTCACAAGATGTACCAGAAGATGTGAATATATCTCCAACTTCTGATTTCGATATTTACGTTGAAGCTCCTGATGAAACGCCATACGAAGAAACCGAATCACCGGCAGCGAAATATGACATGGCACTGGCTCACCATTACTTGCACAAACAACTTGATTTTCTTCAGAATTGCCTTCAAACGATGACCACGAAATGCGGAGATGAGGTTTTCAAGAACATGTTGGATAAGACAATGCAGATGACAATTGAATGTTGTCGTGAACTATTGAAGCTTGGCAAAGATTGTCATCTTGGATTGGTTCAAATGATTTTTTCGACTTATGAGTATAAAAATATTGCATCTAAGGCCATTCCAAAAAGCAAACAAACATGGAACACTTGTGTACGTCAAGTTGGAAGCCAGATTGGTGTTCCGATCTCCTTGGAGCAGTAAATTAGTATTTTCTACTGCTGATATTTTCTATGGTTTCCTATTTTGATTGTTACCATTATAAAATATAGCTATCAATTTTAATTTTTTGGTAACCAAAATTCGGAGACATAATAATTGGTACGTTAATCCAACATAAATGAAAATTCATATGCAAACTGATACAATTAGTCAAGAATAAACATATTTCTTCAATAAGGATAAGTACTTCAAAGGTACTTACACTAAAATATATTCAATTGAGTGGTAATTTTCAAAACTAAAATATAAGAAACAAGATCCTCTAGAAATATTAGTCCAATCCTATATGAAAATTAAAATATATAAGACTCTTCGAACTCGGATTCCACAAAATTCTTCAAATTTTATAACATTATTCTTATACGTTTTTAATAGATAGAAATTACGGTTTTGCATACCGCATATGAATTCCGATTTTCTAAAATTTTAAAGTATCTGATTTATGTTTAATTATAGAGGCATATTCTAACATACAGATCTTGACCTCCGGCAGCGTAACTCCTCATATCTCCGAGCTCTCCTGTCCAAATAAAACAACCCAAGCCATCATTTCGGATATCCATATTCGCAAAACCGGTACAGTTACAATCCTTAGAGCACCTCTGCTCACATTCCTTCAACCCAATTCTCTTGTCCACAGTCGCTTTACTTGTCTCCGGCAACTTCATCTTCTTCATCAGAATAAACCCATCTCTACGCCAGCTCAGTCGCGACTTCCTCACACATCCATGGAACGTATCTCCCAAAGCCCACGTTGTCGCATTCTTTGGAGCGAAGCCTCTAATACAATTACACTTCGGTGACGTTTTCATGTCATAGTAACTGTATGAACCGCATACCCGGTACACATCGCAATCCTCAGTCGGTAAAATCGAAAACAAGCTCCATTCCGATAATGTCGGAATCCATGTGAACATCTGTAATAACCCTTTGGAAGTCAACGTAAATCTCGTGTGAATGCTGTGGTCGGTGACTTTGAAACTGTAAGCAACTTCTTCTCTGTTCTCTATGAAGTTGTTAACAACGTAGCTCCAATTTTGCATCGTCGGCATGCCACTAAACCCCATTCCATTCCACGGACCGGAGCGGTACACTAGAAACTCTTTCATATAAAGATAAAACTCAGGTAAACCTTGAATATCGAGTTTGAACGATAAGTCTCCACTTGAGGGATCATTTGGGCTTCTCCAAGATGCAAGGAATTTGTTGTGTCCAGTTTTGAGAATCCAACCAATTTTCATCTCCGGGAGTAAAGTATCCACCGGATAATCAAAGCTTTTCCACAAGAATTGATTTGGAACGTTGCTTTTGTGAGTCTCTAAGCACGAAGTTGCCATTATCGAGAAGCTCTGCCACTACTGGAGATTTCACAGCTTACGTCAGATTCGTTGACCAGACAGGAATACCAGAATGATCAAGGAGGAAGAGGTTAGCGTAAGCGATTTTCAATGTTCCAATGGATTTGGAAAGAGGATTGTCTCTGTGGACACCCAAACATAAGTTCTCTCAGAGATTGACTTGTACCAAATCCCGAGATACCAACGATCACCATTTTGAAAGCTTGTTGTGGTTTTAAAGAAACCAAGCTCGAAGACATTACCGGGAGACACTATGGTCCGCTTGCTGGAAATGGTCAGGGGTTTGGTGGAGGACGAAGTGTTTATCGAGGACACGGGACGAAACAGAACTAAGACAAGGAAGAAGAAGAAGAATGTAAGAATGGGGTAATGCGCCTCTCATCTCTCTCTATTCGCCACTTTCTTTCTTAGTTCTTTGCTCTTCTTCTTTTTTTACTCCTTTATTTATAGATTTTTTCAGATGTTCGTTTTCAAAATTTGTGAGCATGTTGATTAAATTATTTTCAGCAGACAAGACAAATGTAATTTGCCATGTTCTATGACTTTTCGGCACTTGATTAATTCACTTCAACAAACTATTGTCATTAGTCTATAACTTTACCATGTGAAATTAAATTGATTTTCTCATGCAACATAACACATGTTGTTCAACAAGTATGTTTATTAAAAATGAAAAAAAAGTATAAAATATTCGTCCATGATCCTCGTCTCAAGAAAGCCATGCTATGGTGCTCGTAAATGCATTCTTTGATACGTTCGAGGTATCCTAGATTCTTAGGTATGTTAAGTATTAACAGTATTAAGTATATTAACGTACCAAGTAATATGGGCCATAATGGGCCTCCAGACCCAATTTTAATGATATATTTCTTTCATTAGTTTTCACACGTGTACCAGATCGTTCGTCGTTGAAGAACACATATCATCAATTTCCCGACGAGCAAGCCGAGGACTGTTTGTATCAAATTCAACACTAGTACGTTTCTGTTCGAATCGAACTTGTCGGAGCAACCCCATCACTGTGTTTAGACTCATCTTCATCTGGGTTTTTGCAGGTAACATTTCTCAATTCGTCGTTTTTCATATTTCTGCTCTTTTGTAACGTGCAATCTCTAATTTTCTTTTTGTTTCGGTTGTAATTCCCTCTATTGGTTTTAAGAATTCCTTCATTGGATGAAATTGTTGTCTGATTCGTTGTGTTGATAGGAAACTAATGTGGGGGTTAGAATAAAAAAGAAACCTTAGGTTTTGTGACTTCGTTGTGATTTTGCAAACTCTGTTTCTTATTGACCTCAATCACTCCCTTTCAGCTACAGCAATGCAGGCATGAAAGAAAAGAATTCCACTACCGCCTCTACACTTGGACGGATTTTAGCTACTTGTTCTAAACAGGTTCGTTCAGACAGCTTCAGTTTCTTCTTTGTTCCTTCAGATTTTGAAAACTGTTAACACATACCTTTTCGTTCCTTGACTTCTTCCTTCTTTTCTGATTTCCAATCTGATAGGTTTTGTAACGAATTTGTGATAGCGTTGCTAGATGTTATGCACGACATCAGTATTAAAGAATGAGTTTGTTGGAGAGAATAAAATTATATTACGTCAATTGTGTAGCAACAATATTTTTGTACTTTTTCATTGTGCCTTGATGACCCAATCCTTGTTATTGACTGAAAAGTGCGTTTGTCACAGGCCAAAGACTACGGGAGCTGTGTTGCATCTAAAGTCCAGGAGGTTGAAAGAGACATTTGCTTGAAAGAGTTTCTTGCACTGAAGAATTGTATGCAACATACGGTATAATGAAATTTATTGCACGTTATTTGTCTTGATCATTTTATCTTCTTCATTTTAGACTAATCTGTTCTACTATCATGTTTTCTTTTTATCTCTTATAGATCCGGGGAAAGGCTTGAATCACAATTTTATTCTCTTTCTCGTTAGAGGCATTTACCAGCATTGCTTGAAGTTTTAACATGTACGCCTTTTTTTTTTCTTTTTCATTTAAAAAAAAAAATCCCTTCTGAAATGATTCTGAGTGATAGCCTGTGATATGTTTTTAATAGAAATTTTAGTGAATCAGTTCCATCATAAAGTGGGACTTCTATATCATAACAATTCATTTTGGACTAGTCTGGTTCAATTTGGAAAATTAAAAAGTTAAGAGTATGTCTAGCAGGTTTTCAAGTTCACAGCCAAGTGTTGGCTCTGGTGCTTTATCACATGTGTATATACATCATCCAACCCTACGTTGCAATATTCCTGAATCCAG
The DNA here is from genome assembly GCA_028015245.1 of Cardamine occulta. Classification (NCBI taxonomy): domain Eukaryota; kingdom Viridiplantae; phylum Streptophyta; class Magnoliopsida; order Brassicales; family Brassicaceae; genus Cardamine; species Cardamine occulta. Next base: position 10,780,675 of record CM051373.1, on the reverse strand, counting down.
GGGGTTGTTCTATGACGATGCCAACAGATTGCTAATTGTTACCACATCTACTCAGGTCTTTTTTTTTTTTCCTTTGAAGTGATTTATTTGATTTTGTTTCAACAATAATTGATATCTTAATTAAGCTTTGATGATCCATATCCTTGAAAATTGTCCCATCTTTTTCATTTAGGTCTTTTCATGGCAAACTTCCCCCTTTAATCAAGATATACCTCCTTCAGTTGATTCTATAAGTGAAGGGCCTATCCTATCTATCAGATTCTCTCTTGGTAAAAAAGTGATAGCTGTCCAAAGATCGGACTATGAAATACAGTTTTTTCATCGAGAGACCAAGCAGATACTTAGCCACAAATGTAAGGCAGGATCAGAGAGCATTCTCGGATTCTTTTGGAGTGACTCTCCATTATCTGATCTTGCAATCGTAAAGACTAGGTAAGATGGCTTTATATTCTACATATTTTGTAGTTGGTTGTAGTTGAGAATTCTTATAACTTGTTTAAACGGGAGTCTACTGGTTTGTAAACCTCTACTTTAGAATAATTATATCCTTTTCCTTGGGATTTCTATGGCAACTAGCATTTTCAGAATCTTGTAATTGGGTCTGCACATTCTTTTCTCAATAGAGCAACCTAAACATAGTTGTTTCTGTCTTATACTCTTCTATTTTAAGATGTATATGTTTAGCGTTTTTACTTATCACTTGTCTTTCTCAATCTTTTTTTCCCCCTAATGAAAAGAGATTTTTTTGTTTGTCTCAGTGGTATGGACTTGTTTGCTTGTGATTCTTCATTGACTACACTACGTTTGGTGGAAACCAAGAAAGCTAATGTGAATTGGTACATCTATACACATGAAACTCGACTGGTTCTTCTTGCATCAGGATTACAATGCAAGACATTTAATGGATTTCAGGTAAAAACTTGGAGAAGAACGAAAGATATGAATTTAGCTATGTGAAAGAGCTTTTCCAACTTTGTTCACCTATTGGTTCCATGCAGTTAATTTGGAGTTATTGGTCCTTAAGATGTATATGCTAGAGTTTTCATTCAGCTTTTATGATTGGGCTAACATTTATCTAACTTATTGAATGCTTTGTCGGACAATTGTGGTTGGAGCTTTAGCCTGAAATTGATTTGATCCACTTTTCCAGCTTTCCACAGCAGGGGTTGTTCGTTTACCGAGGTTTGAGATGACCATGGCTAGATCTGAATCAAACAGTAAACCTATTCTCTCTTCTGGAGATGTCCACTTAGTCACTGTGTATGGTTCTTCTATGTGTTTCTCTTTTCCTCCTTTTTTTGGGTCTTTTTTTGCACTACGTTCTAATGAGTGAATCTTTATCACTCTCTTTCAGCTATGGCCGTATATATTGCTTACAAGTGGACAGGGAGGCAATGCTACTGCATTTATACAGGTTCTACCGAGATGCAGTCGTTCAACAAGTATGTTTGATTTGCCTCAGTTACTGGTGTATGGTTACTGATCTTGATGCATACATGGTCTTTATTGAACATGTTTTTAGCCTTGTCTGACTAGCATCTGCATGACCTGTGACTCCATGAGCCTGAACTTTTGAAAGTTGCAAGTTCATAGGGAAATCATTGCACATTGGTTACTCGAATTGCAACTGCAAGAGGAGCATAATCGGATACGTAGTTGATGCAAATATTACTATTTCCTTGTTATGTTTCTAAATTTGGCTTTGCAAAACAACTTTATCTTGTGTTCTGGACATGAGATCATTGTTCATGTTCAAAGGTCTGCTCTTTCTTAGTTCATTCAATTGGCTCTTGTTTACAGGGTTCTTTGCCAATATACTCAAGCAAATTATCGGTGAGTGTGGTCGACAATTTATTGCTTGTGCACCAAATCGACGCAAAGGTTGTTATCATCTATGACATATATGTGGATTCTCGAGCTCCTGTATCTGCTCCTCTTCCTTTGCTGTGGAGGGGTTACCAAGGCTCTGACTCATCTTCTCAAGCTGCTAACAAAGAAAATGAGAGCTCAGAATCATCTACAAGCAATGAAAACATAGTCATGTATGAGGATGGCTGGAGCTTTTTGGTTCCAGACCTTATTCTGGATCAGACTAACAAGGTTCTTTGGAAGATAAATTTGGATATTGAGGCAAGTTGGCTTTCGTTGGTTTATCTACATGAAAATTAACACATATATCGCAAATGCTCTGTATTTAACATTATGTGCTGCAGGCAATTTCCGCTAGCAGCTCAGACAGGACATCTCTTCTAGAATTCCTGCAGAGAAGGAAGTTGGAAGCAAATAAGGTCTCAAACTTTCTGTTGCTCTGTGTTTTACCTAAGGGTTAAATATGCATGATGAAGCACCTATTTTTTTCAGCAGCAAACGTTTGGGGAATAAAACATACACAATTGAAAAATAATGTTGGTACTTCAGTAATGGTTTTTGCGCAGTTAGATAAGGTTATATGCAAATCTAACTTGGAAAAAAACTGGTGCTTGTTTCCATATTTAATGGTTTGCTGCGGTTCATGACTCTTTTTTGTACAATTAGTTGGATTCATAGTGTCTCCAGGAAAGTTAGATCACGCAAATTGTTTGGCGTTATTGTGCTTGGTTGCAGCTTTGATGGTGCTGTTATATAATATTGTTGAGTTCGTTATTTCAGGCCAAACAACTGTGCTTGGGGATAGCAAGGGCTATTATTTTGGAACGCCGACCAGCAACCCAGGTTACTCAGGCAATTGATGTACTGGTCACAGCATATTCCTACTCGGTTAAAGCCGGTACATACAAGGAAATAAAGAATGAAAGGGCAACTGCATCTACTCCAACTGGTGGTGCATCTCCTGGTAAAACAATTGAACCCGAAAAAAAGTTAATGTAGGCATGATTACTCTAAAGAAGAAACAATCTCTTAACACATCTTCTTCACTTATCAACCTTCGCTTTATGAAGATAACGAAAGACATAGGCCATCTGGAAGCAATATTGAAGAAGTTGAAATGGACTTACCATCTGGTTCAAAGGAGAACATGTTTTGTGCTGATGAGCAACAAGAATCTCAACTTTCTTCACCAGCCATTTCACCCGATGAGCTCTACAAGTTTGTTTTTGCTTCTGTGGAGGAAATGATGGTTGAGGAATCTGAGTACCTAGTTGCTATCATCACTGAGTTCCTTCGTAGGTAAACTAACTCTTTCTTCCGTCTGTTTGTGTTTCCAGACTAAAGAAACTTGGTTTTCGCCTTAGATCTAGTTTCAGTTCACCAATTGCCTGTTTCTTACTTTGATTCCTTTGCTGCAGTATAAGTGCAGAAAAACTCAAAGTGGATCTGAACATCTATGTGATGACCGTCAGACTTTTAGCTTACAGTAAGCGATTTGCAGAATTGTCTCTATTCACTACAAACAAGGTTTGTATTTATTCTTCTTCTTCTGTGAACACCAAACCTCCTCTAAGGTTTCTTGTTCGTAGAGTTTGAGCTACATTACATTACACTTCTCTGCAGATAATCGAACCATCAAAGGAAGTCGCGGTACAGCTTCTCGAGAGCGGTCGCCAAAATCTCCGGGTAAGGAAACTTGGGCTTGACATGTTGAGACAGCTCTCATTACATCACGATTACATCTCCTCCCTTGTGCAAGATGGATACTATCTTGAAGCTCTGCGATATGCTCAGAAGCATAAGGTATGATTTCTCAACAGATCAAATTACCTATAAGCATGTGGTGGGCATTCGGTTCGGTTTGGTTAATTCAGTATATGCAAATTGCAGGTGACGAGTGTGCGATCGTCGCTGTTTCTAGAAGCTGCATTCGCGTCGAATGATATGCAACATTTGGCTGCAATTTTGAGGGTCTTGTCGGAATTGATTCCTGGGTTTAAAGAAACTTCTGAATATTACACTTTCTATGGCCTTCTCAATGAGACCAATTCCTCAGTTGCTGTCTGAGAGAGAATCTTCAACCACATTTATGTTCATGAAACCTATAAAAATAAATTTGGTTCATCGACTGGATCTTGTTATGCTGAAATGTGTTGATAATATTTCATTTTATGTTCTGATTCCTTAATAAAAATAATGATGTGAGTTCAAAAAAGTAAAATAATGTAGATTTGGTATAGTTTTGATTTTTAATTGGATTTTCTGGCAAAACTTAAAAATAATTTTGGTTGTGACATCTTTAACGACAAAAGGGTAACATTAACTAAACGAAAAAAATAAACTCAGTTGTGTTAATAGATTGAATAACTTTCTCTTTTTGTTGGGTTTGATTTGGATCTTTTCACTACATATGTCATAAACACTTTCCTCTGCAAATTGTTCGTTAAGTTTTCATTTTTGTAGGTCCAAGCTGTGACTGAGACACTTGAAAGTTATCATTATCTCTGTAATACATCTTTCCTTCATTAAATTATGAACATAAGTAAGTACGCTCGTGAATCTCAAATGGATGCAATAAATAAAAACAAAATCCTTTCCCATCAACTGCCAAAGTCAAAGTTACAAAATATTAAAATAATTAAATTATTCTTATTAAAGACTTCTTTTATTCTGTAGAAATGCAAAAAAAAATAAAGGAAGAAGAAGAAAAATCGCCACTCTCTCTCCTAACTGTATCCGTGAAGGCAAAATACGTATAAACAAATACGTACACACAACGCAACTATGTATGTATACTCTTCTTCCTTTTCTCTCTCACCTGTACCTTTTTATTATGGTGTTCTCGTTTACGAGATTACCAAACCCACAATTGAATTGAGACTTTGGATTTTCAAAACTCTCTTTACAATCACAATCGAGCTACAATCTCATTACTCGTTTTATCTCTGAGATCTCTCTTGTCTCTTCTCTTTCCTTTTTGATTACGATTCTGATTTTAGCTGTGATGCTCCTTTGATTCACTCGAGGTACTCTTTTTCTCTGTCTTCTTATGGAATTTTCTAAAATGCCGTTAGGTTTCCGAGAAATCCGGTGATTATTTGACGATTTTTTTTTACAGCTCTTGGGGTTTGTGAATTGTTCATTTTGTGGTCTTCTTCAAGCTTCCTGAGATTATGAATCAGAGATTCATGTTATGTCATAGCTTATTCTTTAATTGTTTTCATCCTTTTTGCCCCAATTTTTTAATTGCAACTTTTTTGTGTGGCTTCGGCATGAACTGTGAGAAAAAGCGGGGCCCTACTTGCGTAAGTTTAGGCTTTGTTGCTTTTGGCTTTACTGCTTGTTGGTGGCATTCACTTTTAGGCTATTTCGTTTCATGGAAAGCTAGAGACAACCTTAATGAAACTGCCTACTTTTTAGTGTTCTTTGTGTTTTCAGTTTTATACTAGTGAAGCTGTAAAATGTGTTGGACATTTTTCTAGACTGTGGAGGTATTGTTAACTTTAAGGAGATATCACTGTTTTTGTTTGTTTGTTTATTGATCGGACTTTGTACTCGTGTCTTCATTCAGTGTTTTGGGAGGTTTGAATTCGACTTGTGATGGCATCTAGACAAGGATCAAAGTCGAAAAAAGCAGGGTCTAGCAATTTGAAGGGTGCTGATTCTACTGCATCTTCAACAACCTCGTCTTCAAAGTTTTATCAAGAGACTTCCATTGATGGCCATAGCTCCCCTGCTTCTTCATCTGCTCAAAGCAAGCAGCAGTTCTTCTCACCAGATTCCTTTCCACAAAGTGCTCAGCGGTCTAAAGAAAACGTCACAGTGACAGTTCGCTTCCGTCCACTCAGGTTCCTAGTGATATGCTTCTATAGGCTTGCAAATATTAGGTTGATGTTTGTTCTGTGAGTTTGACATATCTTATCCTTGACGTAGTCCGAGGGAAATTCGCCAAGGGGAGGAGGTTGCATGGTATGCAGATGGGGAAACAATCGTGCGAAATGAATATAATCCGACTAAAGCGTATGCCTATGGTTAGTCAACATGGGTTTCATGTCATGGGTTTGATTAGTGTCATGGGTTTCCATAATCATCAGAAATATTGCATGTGGTCAATACATCACTCAAGAACAACAAACTAAGGAAAATAGGATTGTTCTTATGTGGTATATATTTCAACTTCTTAGCATGCCTTAAAGAATGAAGGCCGATTTCAATGGTTACTCTTCCTTTTTTGATGTTTGGATCTTGCATTTTGTTTTCTAGCGGTAGTCTTTCTGTCTGTTAATGATTTATTCTCTTTCTGGCAGACCGTGTCTTTGGACCTACAACCACAACACGCAATGTCTATGATATTGCTGCACACCATGTTGTTAATGGGGCAATGGAGGGGATAAATGGTATGAAGTGAACTGTTTTAATGGCCGATCTAGTTTGTATTAAGATATTAACTCTGTAGCATATCTTTTTCCAAATCCTATGTTGAAAGACTTAGTTCCATGATATTGATAATTTATGCTATATCAACAAGGCTTATTCTAATTCAAAAGAATCATGAAAAGATATTCATGAGTGAGATTTTTGACATAGCTGACTCTACCTAATGAATGTTAAAATCTTCAGATTAATGTGACTTCGGTGTGCTTACCAGTTGATTTTATTATAGTGACATTGAATTTAATCCAACTACAGGGACCATTTTTGCATATGGAGTGACAAGCAGTGGAAAGACTCACACAATGCATGTAAGATCCCTTCATCTGGATACTTCTTCTTTATCAGCTTGTTACAAAAAAGAACATATTTTCGGCACATCTTTCTACAATGTAGTTCAACGTGTCATTAAAGATAGGGTGAATTGGTATTGGCTGAATTGTCAGATAATTTCGTATTTGTATTCTTCGTCTCTGATTAAACTTCTGAACTTCATGCTAAAAATAAAACCAATCACTAAATTTCAAGTTAACAAGCTTAAAAATGAACCTCATAGAAAAGTTTCAATCTATAGCATCTACATAGGGATTATGGAGTTTAGTATTGACATCATAAAATGTTTCTTTGTAATTTGTTATTCTTCTCCTATCTAGGGTTGCTCTATCAGCCCTTATAACCATTTCTTGACACTTGGCTTGTATATGGCTGCATTAAGTTTTAGAGGTCTCTACATTAGACACACTACAATTTATTTGACCTGTTCCTCTATGCCGCCATAAAAACATGATTCTTCTCTAAAACTGTTTGATTTTCTGTGCACCATACTGTTGAAACGATGTTTGCATTCAACTTTAGGAGGCCCATGACATAAGATTTATATTAACTGATAGATTTGGTTTATATTTTTGGTCCAAATGTCAGGGTGACCAGAGATCTCCTGGTATTATACCGTTAGCAGTGAAAGATGCTTTCAGCATTATCCAAGAGGTACTTTTTAGGATATTGGTTTGCCATATTCCTTGGCCTAAGTACTAGCAACCTCACATATTTATTTTCTTACAGACTCCTAATCGAGAATTTCTTCTCCGTATTTCCTACTTGGAAATCTATAATGAGGTGCTTTTATTTAGCTACTTTTCTTCTCTGCTTTATTATCTATTTTCAATTTCAACAGCAGTGGAGAATGATAGAAATATTCTGCTTTTAGTTTTCCTTTGAGATTACTATCGTTAAGATTCATTATTTCAGGTTGTCAATGATTTGTTGAATCCAGCAGGACAAAATTTGAGGATCAGAGAAGACAAGCAGGTATGTGCTTCAGCTTCAGATCCTCTTTGTTGCTTTTCTGCTGATAACATGTGTAGTGCTGCTGTCACTGACTTGTATTAGGAAACCATGTTTAAGCCGTTTCGTACCTGAAAAAATTCTGGCAGACTTGAAGTTGATCCTTTTAATAATAATCATTTGAACTGAGAATTTATTATGAGCTTCTCATGAATTCTATTGCTACAAGTGTCTTTATCTCCAAGTTTTTTGGAACCCATCTTTGTTGTTGATTCTAGGGAACCTTTGTCGAAGGGATCAAAGAAGAAGTTGTTTTATCCCCTGCTCATGCGCTTTCTCTTATAGCAGCTGGAGAAGGTATGTGGTGCATCCACCTTTCTTTGGTTGAAGAAATAGGATTACTTATTTCTGTAGATGCCACTTACTTTACAACCTTACAACTCCAGCCAAGACTGTTGCAGTCATTGTACATTTATCAAATATTTATTCATAAGAAAGTGGTTCTCCTCTACCTCCTTAAGGCTATAGAGAATGTTGAAACGTGTGGTTTTGCTTTGTTTAATATGATAGAGCAGTTCTAAAGTGTAATCCTCTCTTTCTTGATTCCAGTAAATCCCTTTCATCCTTAAACCTTGGCATGATCTAGTGAATTCTCTTTATTGTTTGCTTCTCATTCAATTCATATTGATAGCAATTTTTTCCTCATGACAGAGCAACGACATGTTGGATCCACAAATTTTAATCTGCTCAGCAGCCGGAGCCATACAATATTTACGTTGGTATGTTAATATTCTCTTCGAAATATTTAAAAGACTGGCATCTTTCTCCTCATGTAATTACGCTTGTGATGTGGATAGATGCACACCAAATCCGAGTTTCTTTTCTATTACTATTATTGGTTAACTGTTAAAAGTCAGTTTTTTTTTCTGCCCCTATAATCGCCTTAGTACTGAAAAATGGAATGCTGAAAAATCATATTTTTTTTTGTTGTTGTTTTCAGCAGAAATTGTGTACCATGTTCTTCTTTTCATATTTCTTCTGTTCAAGGAATTTCTATTCTCTGTTATACTAATCCTAGTTGTTGAATCATGTCAAGTGTTCTAGCTTCATGATTTTGCTTTCTTTGATCATATTAACTTGCATAGCTGTACCGTTTCTGAAAGATGATAAACTAATTTGGATGCAGACGATAGAAAGTAGTCCTCTAGGCGACAAGAATAAAGGTGAAGCGGTACACCTATCACAGCTGGTAAGCTCATCTTGTATGCAGTTCTATTATGTATGGTTATGATCAACGATCCTGTGAAGCGAATTATATTCTTATAATCTGTTCATTCCTTGCATTGTCTGAAAATTTTAAAAGGTGAACATCTGATACTAACTGCCCATAATTTCTCTTGTTCTGCAGAATCTCGTTGATTTGGCAGGTTCCGAGAGTTCAAAGGTCGAAACCAGCGGTTTAAGACGCAAGGAAGGATCATATATAAATAAAAGTTTGCTGACTTTAGGGACTGTGAGTTTTTTCTTACCACAGTTTTCACCCAGTTTACAATAGGCTTTGGAGTACACTTAAATCCAAGGACTTAGACATTTTTCTTTTTAACCAAGTCAGATCTGTGCTTGTCCAAACCTTACAATTAACCAGTTGTCTACTCTTGTTTTTATTCTCTTCTCACCGAAAACCTTGGTTTCTGCCTATCCGGCCATGTTTAAAATATTCTTCTATTGGTTGAATCTTTATAGTTTGATTGGGATGTTATAGGTGATATCAAAGCTTACAGATGTGAGGGCTTCGCATGTACCATACAGAGACTCTAAGTTAACCAGGATCCTTCAGTCCTCATTAAGTGGTCATGACCGAGTATCTGTAAGTCTTGTTTGAGCCGTTCTCAATCCTCTTCCTATAATAAATATAAAATCTACGACTTGATTATCAGCAGGGTAGAAATTTCTGGATAATGTTACGCACATATCTTTATAGTAATATACTTGACTGATTAATTGTTCCCTCTGGATATGGTAGCTCATTTGTACAGTGACTCCTGCATCAAGCAGCTCGGAAGAAACACACAACACATTGAAATTTGCTCATCGTGCAAAGCATATTGAGATTCAAGCTGAACAAAACAAGGTTTTCCTCGCATATCTTTTACCAGCTCTTATTTTTTGTACTGAAAAGTCTTTCTTGGTTTCTAACTCTATAAACTGCAGATAATTGATGAGAAATCATTAATTAAGAAGTATCAACACGAGATTCGCCAACTGAAAGAGGAGTTGGAACAGCTTAAACAGGAAATTGTACCTGTTCCGCAGCTGAAAGATATTGGTGCAGACGATATTGTTCTTCTGAAGCAGAAGGTATTTTTATTTTTTCTAGCGCTGGCAAATTTGATTTATTTGTTGTATTCATCCCTATTTAGGCTTTCTCTGCCCATTTCTTTTATTACTTAAATTATATATTCGAGTAGACAAGTATGAGGACGTTTTATGTTGTTGCCTTTTGGTTACAATTATACATTTGAGATAATCTGTAGTAACTTGGTTTCGTCTTTTTTGGCTATATAACGTGATGATAAAAGCTAGAGGATGGTCAAGTCAAGCTGCAATCCAGACTCGAAGAAGAGGAAGAAGCTAAAGCAGCTCTCTTGAGTCGAATCCAACGGTTGACGAAATTAATTTTGGTGTCGACTAAAAATCCACAAACATCTCGATTACCTCATCGTTTTAATCCTCGGAGGAGACATTCATTTGGGGAAGAAGAGGTAGAGCCACTAATTAGCTGGACAATATACAAATTGTTTCTATGTTCCCTTCCGAGGATGGTTCACTTTGATCTGCATGACTTTAGATCAATTATAGTACACAAGTTTACTAGCTTTGTTGGCTAATTGTGGTTGATGATGCATGTTCAGCTTGCTTACCTACCATACAAGAGGCGGGACATGATGGACGATGAGCACCTTGACCTGTATGTTTCTGTGGAAGGAAATCATGAGATTAGAGATAATGCGTATAGAGAAGAAAAGAAGACCCGGAAGCATGGATTGTTAAATTGGTTAAAGCCTAAGGTATACAGATGATTGAATTTCTTATAGAGCGTTGACATTTTTGTGGTGGGTTATCCTTGTTCGTTTTTCAGAACTGCATCTGGCAATGATAGGTTTTTATTGTTGTAACTATTTCATGCACTCACGATAGATTTCTGGAACGCAAATGTGATGCAAAGAGTAGTGCTAATAGAAGGGAAGAGTCCTACTCACGTGGCCTTATGTCCTCTTAGATGGATTTTCTTCTTTGATTTTTTGGTGCCTCTCTTGTGCCCTTTTTTTTTTGATCCAAGCTTACTTTTCCTATCAGAAAAGAGATAACAGTTCGAGTGCCAGCGACCAGTCAAGTGTGGTCAAATCTAACAGCACACCATCAACTCCTCAAGGGGGAGGCAGTAATCTGCATACAGAATCAAGACTTTCAGAAGGCTCGCCTTTGATGGAACAACTCTCAGAGCCTAGGGAAGACAGAGAGGCTTTAGAAGACAGTTCCCATGAAACGGAGATTCCGGAGGTACATCAGAGTTATTTTCATTATCAATTCCGGTTCCTGCTCTCTGTTTTATAAGAATTTTTTGTACTTGTTCCCAGACTAGCAATAAAATGAGCGATGAGTTGGATCTCCTGAGGGAACAGAAAAAGATTTTATCTGAAGAGGTGGCGCTGCAATCAAGTTCTTTAAAACGGTTGTCAGATGAGGCTGCGAAGTCCCCTCAAAATGAAGAGATTAAAGTAATATAATCACTCTGTTCATTATCTCTATGTAGTTGTCGTTTAAATCTAGCAAATATTCAGCTTCCTGGTTCTCGTTGTTACTTAGGAGGAAATTAAAGTGCTTAATGACGACATCAAAGCAAAGAATGACCAGATTGCCACGTTGGAGAAACAAATCTTGGATTTTGTTATGACATCACATGAGGCATTGGATAAATCTGATATCGTGCAGGTAGGTTCACATTGTCAAATATTATGCCGTGGTCTTATTTATCTGCCATTCATTTCTCAAGTGATTTATCTATCATCTTCAGGCAGTTGCTGAGCTGAGGGATCAACTTAATGAGAAATCTTTTGAACTCGAGGTGACCGAATTGTTCCTGTTAACTATTACTACAGCACTTAGAGATGGTTTTGCTGGTTCCTGAATAATATTATTTCTCTTAGCTCAATATAATAACTGCTCATTCCTGAAAAAAGTTCCTTCTCTGTATATTATATACTACCCAAAACGCCAAACTATATTAATAATGAAGCCAATGGTGTGCTCTACGTTTTTTTTCTTATTCTCCATCTTGTTTGCAGGTTAAAGCTGCAGATAATCGCATAATCCAGGAAACACTTAATCAAAAGGTTCAGAGACTGTCTTTTGACTATCTCCCTAATTTCATTTATCTTTGGAAAAGCTTTGAGAGTAGGTTTATAATGTGTAAGAGATTTCAATAATGGATGAAGTAATTTTCTGCAGACATGTGAATGTGAAGTGTTGCAAGAAGAAGTAGCAAACCTAAAGCAGCAGCTCTCTGATGCCTTGGAACTAGCACAGGTTTCTATATACATTTCGTAAACATTGTTATTTGCAAAAAACCAATGCTTTTCATCAATCTTCTTGTTATAGCCACATGATGCTTAAACCAACTCTATTTGCTTTCTGACATGAAAGGGAACTAAGATTGAAGAGCTGAAACAGAAAGGTGAGGAACTAAGTGAATCAAAGGAGCAATTAGAACTCCGTAACAGGAAACTCGCAGACGAGAGTTCATATGCTAAAGCTCTTGCATCAGCAGCTGCAGTGGAGCTTAAGGCATTATCAGAGGAAGTTGCAAAACTCATGAATCAGAACGAAAGACTAGCAGCTGAGCTGGCAACACAGAAGAGCCCAGTCGCACAACGTAATAGGACAGGAACAACAACAAACGCAAGGAACAACGGAAGAAGAGAGAGTCTTGTAAAGAGGCAAGAACAAGACAGGTCGTCGATGGAGCTGAAGAGAGAACTGAGGATGAGTAAGGAACGTGAGCTATCATATGAAGCTGCACTTGTTGAAAGAGATCAAAGAGAAGCTGAGCTTGAAAGGATAGTAGAAGAATCTAAACAGAGAGAAGCCTATTTGGAGAATGAGCTTGCTAATATGTGGGTTCTTGTTTCTAAGTTAAGAGAATCTCAAGGAGCTGATTCTGAAATCTCTGATTCTATATCAGAGACACGACAAACGGAACGATCATTTTGAGGTTTGAGAAAAAAATACAACATAAGTAGGATATAATGTTTGTGCAGTGATTCCAGAGAGTTTGTGTTTTGGTATTTGCTTGTGAAGTCTTAACTTCTTCGATGATTGAGACTCTTTTTATAACTTTGTTGATAATTTTGTAAGGAAGATTCAATGAAGGGAACTATTATGTCTCTTTCGATCGAATCAGAATCCAGACAAAAGATGATTTCAAAACTTGAAACTGTTTCTTATTAATGAAAAATCATCAGATTGTTCAAAAATTTCTCCAAAAAAAAACCATAAGAAGTGATCATACTGATTTGATCAGTTGGTCTTGGGATCAGGCATGGGGAACAATCCACCAGCAGAAGCAGCTCCTCTCGGCGGAGAAAACCCTAGAAATTTCTGTAGATTGGTTCTGATACTGATTGAACACAGCAGATAAAGAAAAGCCATGGAGCAATCCGTTGGATCGTCGCCTTTCAATCCTCTATGGCTCATCTTCTTCACAATCGTGATCGGATGAAAAGGAAGCTTCGCGACGACTTTACCTTCGAAGAGAGAATTGAGCAATCCAAAGACGACGAAGAGGACCAGAGCTACAACGGCGCCGGATTTGAACTTGAAGAGAGACAGATCTCGACTCGATTCCTTCAAGCTGGTTTCAACGCGATCGATCTTCTTCGTCTTCGATTTCTTTATGGTTAGCTTCGACGATGGATTCTCCGTCTTCATCGTCTCGAGTTTCTTCGCAGCCTTGTCAATGGAGTATTTCAAGGATTTGTATGAGCTGGTACGGTAGATTAAGATCCACGAGATTGCTTCACAGACCAACGCTGTGCAGAAGGAGATTCCGACGACGGTTAAACTATCGGCGTACTTGAAAGAAGCGAAGAGCGGTATCGTAGTCGCCATTGTTGCTGAGATTGAAATTGATCTTTCTTCGCTTCCTCGAGAAAAGCACTGCTCTGTTAATCCACTACTAGAGATTTGATTAGAAAGTCAAAGACTGGGCAAAAGAGTGAAATTAGGAAAGTTTTGGGGAACTTGAAAACTTTTAATTTCTTCTTTCAACGATATACTTCTCTATTTTCCAAATTTGCCTCAATTGTTTTTTTTCTCTATATACAAAGCCCAAATCACAATCTTTTAACAAATAGCATAATACAAACCAAAGAGAGTAATCATGCAGATGTATATTTACAGAGAAGAGGCAGAAAAATAGAGAGTTTTGGGTTGAAGTTAGAGAGGTTTAAGAGTGTTCTTAGGAGCACTTATCCATGGAGTGTCTGCAATAGCAAATCTCCACAAGGCCTTGACATGTTGAGGCAATGCGTAATCTATCCCAACACGAGGACCAGCCATTACTTTCTCCACATCTTCTCCTCCATCTAGAAGCTCCAATCCTCCTGCGTTCATCATTTTTACTGTAAAGCTTAAACTCTCTTAAAGAAAGAGAGTCTTTAGAAAGTTGAAACCAGAAACTTCAATAAGCTGAGTTGGTCTGTGGACTAACCAGGAGAATAAAGTGGATGATGAGACCACTCTGTTGAAAGTCCAAGAGCTTGTCCCACCTGCAAGAGGCACAGCTTAAAAGCTGATTATGCGAGAGGATTGACTGAATTGCATAGTAACTGAATCTCTGCATTGTCGATTTGTAGGACTTAATGCAAGGTGAAGATTACAATCATTGAGAGCAGATCAACCTTTCCTGGTCCATTAAGAAGAATGGGCTTGTTGGTTTTCAGGCCACGGCGCTCCTGTATGGTCTCCAGGCCTGCAATACCATCACTCTTTCTATGAGTCAACACTTGCAAAAGATGCAACTTTAAGCCTCAAACAAGACAGAGTGAAATGAGAACGTTTCCATGCTAAAGAAGCAGAACAGATTATTACCGGTAACAGGAGAACAAGAGCGTATCAAAACAGCAGCTCCAACTCCTTGTATATCAGCAACAATATTGAGCATCATATGAAGACCATAACATAGATAAACATAGGCATGTCCTCCTGGTCCAAACTAAAATAGAAACCACATTTCAGAAAAAAGTCATGATTTCAATGTAACTAGAAGCTAGCAAGCAAAATGAACAAAAACTCACAACTGATGCGGTCCGTGGGGTGACCCCAAATCGTCCATGGCAAGCTGAATCATTTGGTCTATAAGCTTCTACCTGCCAAAGGAGGAACAATGTTAGAGATTTTAATCTTTCTCAAAATTCATATCTTTTGGAAATTACAATCACTGTAAAAATATTAACCATAGTATTTTCAGGAAGCACCAATCTCATAAACTGTGTTGGTTGTAATAGTTTACAGTTTTATTGGAAATATACATAAAAAATTTGTACAGTAAATCTGTTCTTCGTATATTCCTAAATCCATTTACCAAACAATCTAATCACTTAATCAGAGTATCAAAACAATTCAAAAAAAACAAAAAACAGGATCGTGGATCTGACCTCTGTAATTCGCAGTACAACATTGTCTCTCCTCAGGAACTTCCCAAGCAAACGTGGCGCAAGCTCAAGCGCGTCGATTTGAAAGAACTCCGGCGGCATTAGCTTCATCTCGGAGGTATCGCCGGTCTGTGGGAATTCGGGTCTGACCCGAACCGCTCGAGTTTTGGAACATTTCTTCTCTCGTGCCCGGAGGGCCACTCGGGTTGTAACCTTGGGTTTCGATTCCTGATCAAGCCGCTTCGATCGACGAGGCGATGTTTTCATTGTCGAACCAGAATGAAAAAAATTTGACTTTTTCAAAAGTGTGCGACGTTGACCTTGTTGATTGTTATTTGGCGGGTGATGGTTTTGCTGTCCGAGACAATTAAAGCAAAACATATTCTAGAATCTTTCCACAGCTGCTACAAATTTGGCGTCTGAGACATCTCCAACAGTATACTCCATTTTTTACTCTCTATTTTTAAGTTAGGTTTATCTCCAATTAATTACTCTATTTTTACTTTGAAAAAAAATATTCTAAGTATATTCTATTTTTCTTTAATTACTAAATTTTATTATATTTCTATATTTTTTAAAATTACAAATTCTACCCAAGTAACAAATTACAATATTATTTCAATTTAAACTGTATCATAAAATAAAAATTACATTGCATAACATTAATGAATAAATAAAAACATATAAAATATAATATACATGTGTTTATAATATATACCATTACATGTATTATATTTAAAAATAATCTAAATATTTATAGTTATGTACCATTATACATGTACAATTATACCAACACATGTATTTATAATCTATAAATAATCTAAGAATTTATAATTTTGTTTAAGTATAAAATAACAACAAATGATTTGATTTGAGTATAAAATATAAATATATTAGACTCAAGGGATTGATTTGCAAATAAAAAAAATTATTTTCAAAATGGAGGCAAGAAAAGGAGATCTCCAAATATGGAGGCAAAAATGAAAATCTCTATTTTGGAAATAGAAATAGAGGTGAGTTGGAGATGATTTTACTCCAAAATAGAATTTGGACGTGAAAATGAAGGTGAGTTAGAAATGTCCTGAATGTTATAGTTATTTATTTGGCACCAATGTCAGACTGTTGTAATTTACCGGCCGTGATTTTTCGAATAACCAAGTTAAACATAATAATACTAAAAGGGGTGTATTGGATAAATAATTTGGAGAGATTAGAGTTTTAATGAGATTTAAAAATTTGGTTGAATTTTGGTGAATTAAAAATTTTGCTATTAAATTATCGGAAATCTCACCTAAAACCATGAGATTTTGATCTTTGAGTTTTTAACTAAGAAATCCATAAAATTATAGTTGAAACTTTCAAATCCAATTCCTAAAATGTTTTCAATACTAGTGGATTTGATTATATATTTTAAAATCATTAATCTAATAACACTAAATTTTAAAAAATATTTTAAAATTCATGTTTTAATAATACATGATTTATCATTTTAATTCAAATCACTCCAAATGCTCAGTTCAATACACTCCCTAAGTTAAGCATAAACATACACTTTTTTCAACTAAAATGTGTATAACCAAGTTAAAGATTGCTTCTACGTTTTCACTACAGACTAGTTCACTCCATTTAAACCATTCTTTTCCGGTCTCGACTTTTTTTGCAGGTTGTGATGATTAAACTAGTAATCTCTGTAATATGATAGTTTTATTTGACCCAAAAAAAATTTTCCATCAAACTATCATATATTAAGTTTCAGTTAATAATTATTCTCTAGAAATAATCAAACGACAACCGATATATTTATATAAGAAAAATAGAAATTACATGCTCTTAAGTCTTAACTGCGAAAATTTCGACCCATTTATAACTGCGGGATTTGCAGAATGTCTAACTTCTGTTAATTATGTGTATATTTTTGTTCTTTTTACATTATAAAATACATTTATCCAGAAGATATATAATTTGGTCTATATGTTTCAGTATAGTTTATGTGTGATTCTGAATTTTGCTTAAACTGAATTTAACCGATAAAAAAAATGTTGTTAACATAATTTCAACTTTAAAAACCTAGAAAAGGAAACACAAAGGTGAATGAAAACCCTAGAAACCCTTACATTCTAGACACTTCTAAGCTAAATTATTCAACTGGTTGTAAAAAAAAAAAAAAGAGGGTTAAACTATTAATCTTTTCCATTTTTTTCTCAATTTGGAAAAAAAAAAAAAAAAATTCTAGAGGCTTCGTTAGCCTTATTCATTAATAAAAGGTTCTCCGAGGTTCTGCTGCTGTTGTTTCCCAAATCACAGCGAAATCGACTTCTCTGCTCTAGCTGAAAACTCAATCCTTTTAGCTTAGCTTATCTAATCCAGCCATGGCAAAGTTTGGCGAAGGTGACAAGCGATGGATCGTAGAGGACAGACCCGACGGCACAAACGTCCATAACTGGCACTGGGCCGAAACCAATTGCCTTGAATGGTCTCGAAACTTCTTCAACAAACAATTCTCCGGCGTTGTTATTCTCGCCGGCGAAGGAAATCTATTCATCAAGGTCAATAAGATCGAGAAAGTCGAAGGCGAGGCTTATGTCAATGTACGAAAGGGGAAAATCATCCCTGGGTATGAGCTTAATGTCTCTTTATCTTGGGAAGGTGAAGCCAAAGATTCCGAAGGGAAGACGCTGTTGAAAGCGGATGGATTGGTTGATATGCCTTATATCTCCGATGAGAATGCCGATGAAGATCCGGAGATTAGGTTTTCGGTGAAGGATGAAGGACCGATTGGGAGGAGTTTGAAGGAGGCAATGGTGAAGCAGGGGAAATCGATTATTTTGGAGAAAGTTAGGGTTTATGTTGAGGCTATGGCGAAAGGAGGTCCGTGTAGGGATGAGTTGGAATCGAAAAAGGTAGCGCCGAAATCGGTAGCAGCTGGATCAGTTACTGTGGCGGTAGAAAAGTCTGGTGCTTTGTCGGCGGTGTCTGCTGCGGCGGAGACTAAGGTAGTGAAGGAGAAGAAGAAGGCGAAGACGAAGGAAGGGTTTAAGACAATTAGTATGACTGAGAAGTTTAATTGTAGAGCTAAGGATTTGTATGAGATCTTAATGGATGAGAATCGTTGGAAAGGTTTTACACAGAGCAATGCTAAGATTAGTAGAGATGTGGATGGTCCGATTAGTGTATTTGATGGGTCTGTTACTGGAATGAATGTGGAGTTGGAAGAAGGCAAATTGATTGTTCAGAAGTGGAGATTTGGGAGCTGGCCTGATGGTCTTGATTCAACGGTTAGTTTAGTGATTGTTATCTTTGTGAATGGTCAAACGTTATATCTGACTTCGGTTTGATTGTGTTATGTATTGGATTTTGCTTTGATATTTCAGGTGAAGCTTACTTTCGAGGAGCCTGAACCAGGAGTCACCATTGTCAATCTTACTCACACTGACGTTCCTGAAGAAGACAGGTTAGTTTTACTTAGGGGATTAGTTCTAGTCTTCCTTATTTTGAGTTGCTCTTGATGGTGAGTCTGAAATTAGGAATTAGGAAACAAAAGAATGGGGCTTTTAAGTGTTTGAACTCTTGACACGTTTTTTCGTTATTCATAAAGTGGAGAGAAGTATTGAGTGACATGTTTTGTGTTTGATAGTATGAATTCTTGTGGAACGTAGGACTGTTTTATAGTTTGGTTTTAGATAGAACTCTCCTATCAATGTACAATCTAGAACCAAGGGACTATTTGTGAGAATCCCGAATCACCTTTAGCCAACTAAATTTCCCAATGACCGACACTACTGTTAAGTCTATTATTTACGCTAATTCTTGCCACTAATTCACTTGCTGTATGTAGCCTTCTGTAGTTGATGGACTCTTCTAGTCGTCTCTCTAATTACTTGCTCTTGATTCTGAGTTAGAACTTTGAAACATGGTAAACCTAGAAAGCAGCTCTAAACTCTAATAGGTTCTTCATTCTCAAATAGAATAGAAGTGATGAGTGACATGTTTTGTGTATGAGAGATCTTTTGAAATTTGGGACCAGTGTATGGGTTCGTATATGATAGAACTCTCTAATCTACGATGAACAAACCTTTGGCCATGGGATTGTTGGAGTCTTGGAGAGAATCTCAAATTTTCCAAATGGACCCATACGTCTTTTCAATCTACTATCTCACTTATCTGTTAAGTTATGCTTGCCACTAACGAACAGTTAGCCTGTTAGGTTATGCTGATGATAGAAATCTTCTTTGATTCTCAATTATGAACACTTGTTAGTTTATTCCCAAGTTTGTCAATCTTTCTCATGTACATGCTTGCCATTTTCTTGGTGTATTAGCCTGAGTCTTAATACGAGTTAGTGATTATCTGTTACTGAATGAGACTCCATTGATGTTGTCTAATGTTTCCATTGACTGGTGCAGATATGGAAATGCGACTGTGGTGGAAAACACAGAGAGAGGATGGAGGGATCTAATTTTCCATAGGATCCGTGCAGTTTTTGGGTTTGGAATGTGATTTGTGATTTTGATTATCAAATAAACAAAATCAGCATTGCTTCATCTATAAGTTGATTATGATTTCAATTCAAACCAGAGGGACTAATAAACAATGCAAGATGTATGATTTTTAAGTTTTTCACTTTTAGTTAATGCATTTCACTTGAACTAATATATTCTCTTTCAAGGTGATCATCATTTGTTAGTTATGTTACTTTGATCCTTTTGTTAGATCATCTGGATCGATGTAACATACATGATATTATTCACTTAAAGAAAGTTAATTTTAGATAACTTCTAACTTATTCTTCAGTAAATATATTTAGATTGAAAGAAAACTAACAAAAATATAATCTTCACTCCTTAGTGTATGGATTATGGGCTGGCTATGTAAGTTGAAACTTTTGACAATTAATGGACACATCGTCAAGGAATAGCTCGTGGGAACTGCCATGTGGTAATCAATAAACAAATGCAAAAATGAAATCATTTCACTATCAGCTTTTCAGTAGAATTCAATGGGAATCATTACTGCGCATGCAGCAACACCATATTCAACTTCACAATGGCTAGAGACTAGAGTGGTCTATTGCTTTGTCAGCCTAATGCCTTCTCTTTCCTCTGGTGAATTGGGTTCGTTAGCTGAGCTCTATATAGTAGATTTTGTTTCTAAACATCGTCTAGTACTGTGAATTTTTACGTTTTGAATATAATTGGTATTTTGTTTTTCTTTTGCGAAGATATATTTGTAGGAGGGTGTGTGTATATAAGTTTTCAAGAAAATAGAGGAATGAAAAAGAAGAAGAAAAAACTAAAAATGGCAAAAGGTTATAGTAGATCGCATATACACATACTGACATATGTTGAATTCTACCAGAAAAAAGGATGTTACTAATAAAAATATTCAAAACATTTTCGTTTTTAATTTAACATATTGAAACTAGCACTTTAAACTTTAAAATTCAACAAAACGACTGAAAAGTCTGAAATTTTGTATTAAAGGTAAGTTTTTAATACGGTTGACCAGATAATTAATTTTCTTACATCAGATCCAAGATTCAAATTTTGAAGATTAATGCAGTTTGAAATTTTAAAAATCTCTGAAATTTTTTTAAATATCATCTCACCTAGTTCATGTGATATAAGACAGAGAGCAACCTAAGAACATTTCCAACCATAAATAGGGTTTTTAGCATTTTTTAATAATAAATTTAAAAACTTCTGTTAAGAACCGATTCTAAAAATTTTTAAATAAGAATCGGTTTTTAAAGGAGAGGTTCTTACCACACGTTTACCGATATAGTTTATAATTTTTTAATGTTAAGAACCCCTCCTAAGACCTCCTCATTTTCATTGGAGGTGCTCTAAGTGTTCCAAGTCAAATTTTTTTAAAATACTGGCCGGATCGATCAAACGATTCGTAGCTTAATCAGTTATTTTTGAACTATTGACAGTGAAAAATATAGCAAACGATTAGCTTAGATATCATTTTCGGATCCATTGAAGTAGTTTTAGATTGGATCTTAGGCTGATCCAGCTCACATGATTGGTAGTATTTGTCTATTTGACGTAATAGTTATTTTGATCATATCTGTTAAATTTGAGTAAAAAAGGATAGTCGTTTTCATGTTTTCAGGCCCAGACCAATCATGCAAGGCGAAACATGTCGTGTCCTGACAACGAGACTGATGATACTGGTCGAGTCGTGAAAGCACCTCTGTCGGAGAATCTAGCCGTCAATTCCACTGTTTCTCCGATGAGAAAACAGAGAAAGAAGAGACGAGGGATCGAGTCTCTGAAGAACTGCGAGTTTTTCGAGGGGAAGTGGGTCAAAGACGATTCGTATCCGCTTTACAAACCCGGTTCGTGTAGTCTGATCGATGAACAGTTTAATTGATCTCTAACGGAAGACCTGACGTGGATTTCCAGAAATTGAAGTGGAAACCCAAGAAATGCAATTTACCAAGGTTGTAAACTACACTTTTAATATTTGAATAATCTAGTTACTTTTTGTTTTTTTTCTACGGTGAGTGAAATAATCCAATGATTGATGTGTATAGGATAACTGGTGGTAAATTGCTGGAGATGATTAGAGGAAAAAGGTTAGTTTTTGTTGGAGATTCTCTAAATAGGTTTGCATTCTTAAAGGATCAGTGAAAGATGAGAGTCAAGTCTTTGAGGCTCATGGAAGGCATCAGTTCCGTTGGGAAGCTGAGTACTTTTTCGTCTTCAAAGTAGGTTTCTTTTTAGCAATCAAAATCGATTTCATTACTTGTTTTGTTTTCCCGGGTTTTCATCGAGTGATTTATATGGTCGATAGGATTATGATTGCACTGTGGAATTCTATGCATCGCCTTTCTTGGTTCAAGAATGGGACAAAGAAGGAGACTTTGCGGTTAGATTTGGTCGGGAAGTCATCGGAGCAGTACAAAGGAGCGGACATTCTTGTATTCATGAGAAAACTTCTAAAGGGTAGATATTTTTCAACTACAATAGTTTGATTCCTGATTTGGGATTTTGTCTCATTGTTTTTTGGTATTTGGATGCTTCCATTAGGGAGGATTAATATCAAGAAGGGAGCAATGTTTACGCGAAACTCGACGTGGATAAAGCTTTTCGAAAAGCATTGACAACTTGGGGTCGATGGGTTGATAAGAATGTGAATCCAAAGAAATCCCTTGTTTTCTTCCGTGGTTATTCCCCGTCACATTTCAGGTTAAATTGAAATCTTCATGGTGGTTTTACCAGTGATAAGAACCATTTTGTAAATCGCTTCGGTTTGATTTGATTGCAGTGGCGGGCAATGGAATGCGGGAGGGGCATGCGATGATGAAACAGAACCGACCAAGAACGAGACTTACCTCACACCTTACATGTTGAAAATGGAGATACTTGAAAGAGTCCTGAGGGGGATGAAAACACCGGTCAAGTATCTCAACATCACGAGGTTAACAGATTACAGGAAGGACGCTCACCCGTCGATATACCGGAAACAGAAACTATCCGCAGAAGAAAGTAAATCGCCATTGTTGTACCAAGACTGTAGCCACTGGTGCCTCCCCGGGGTGCCTGATTCTTGGAATGAAATTCTCTATGCCGAGTTGCTTGTAAAACTTGACCGACTTGGCGGCAAGAGACGGCGGAAACCTAAAAGGTCAAAGGAGTTGAATCCATATATCATCTTAGATGAATATATAGCTTTAAATTGTTAAAAGAAAGGAAACATTTAGAGTCAATGTTTCTTTTCAAATTTGCCATTGAAGGTGTAGGTAGATGAGAAGCAGATTAGTGTCATGTTCACTGTTCTTGGTTGTAAAACCAATTCATACGAGAGGCTTGAGATTGTAAATGGTTTACTTTTGTCACTACTGTACAAGTAATAGTAAGGTATGTCTAACCCGATACGAACCAGAATATTAGAACCAAAAAACCAAGTAAAGAAGAGATCCGGTTCTCTTTTGTTTGGGGTTATCCAATTCTAATAAAAATCGAGTTTTGTGAAATAAACCGGAAGAACCGGTTTCGGGATCCATGAAACGATAAGAAAAACCCAGAAGATAAGTGATAAACCCTCTGGCAATTTCTTCTTCCCTCTTCTTCTTCTTCTCCTTGCTCTGCCTAAAATGGCGAGTCTACTTGACTCGTTGACAACCAGAGGATTCCTCGCTATTCAATCAAGTTCTAAGATTTCTTCATCTTCGTTTGCTTCTTCACCATTTTCTCCTTCTTCGATTATCCAATTCATTCCTCCCTCCGTGCTCTCTTACTCTCACCAACACTCCCATTCCCGCTTCCCTTTCCCTGTTGCAGCTACTCTGGATGGTTCCTCTGTTGAGGAAGAGCTAGATTTCGAGGAATTCGAGGAATTTGCTGAAGACAACTACGCTGATGATTCGGATAACGAAGACGACGTCTCCATCGATATCTCTGTTCTTGAAAAAGAAGCGAGAGCTATCGTCAGGGACTACGCTTCTACTTTGTCTCGTGAACTGAAACTCGGTAATTCTTCCCCTGTTTTGTTGTGTGTGTTGTTCATATGTGTAGAATCCAGAGTTAGTGTTGGTCTAACGGTAATTAGAAACTGCTTGGTGCTCCAAAATGACTGTGAATGATGATCATAGTTTGATGTTTCAGAGGATGAGATCATTGAGGGGAAGGAAACTCGTAGAAAAGGGAAAAGGCAAGCTAAAAATGTTAGTCAAGCTCTTTTCTTGTTTTTTTCAGTGAAGGCTCCTTCTGTATTTTGTGTTTCTTGTGTTGGTTTATCAAGGAACCTTTGGTGGTTATTGACACTACTATGAAATATAATACCAGACGCAGATACCAGAGCATCTTCTCCAAAGAGTTGCAATTGTTGGAAGGCCCAATGTTGGCAAATCAGCTTTGTTCAATCGCCTTGTTGGTGTAAGTCTTGCTGACATTTTGATTTTTTTCCCCTTACTATTCATGGTAAAAAAAATAAAATCAAGTTGTTCTTAATAATGGTGCATTTGCAGGAGAATAAAGCAATTGTAGTGGATGAACCTGGAGTTACTAGGGATCGATTGTATGGTAGATCGTATTGGGGTGATCAAGAATTTGTGGTGGTAGACACAGGAGGTGTTATGACTGTTTCAAAATCACCTTCTGGTGTCATGGAAGAGCTCAATGTATCAACCACCATTGGCATGGAAGGTATTCCATTAAGCTCTAGAGAGGCAGCTGTTGCAAGGATGCCTTCCATGATTGAGAAACAAGCTACAGCAGCTGTGGAAGAATCAGCTGTTATTATTTTTGTCGTCGATGGCCAGGTTCTGTGCTTATGTCCTATCTCCTTAACTTTTCTGTCTTTGGCTTTCTTCCAGGTTAGGCTTTTCCTTTCCCGTCAGAAAACTAAGTCTAGAGAAAACAGCCACAAAAAGGGAAATAATTTCGCTGCTGTTTTATTTTTCTTAGTCATATAGCTGGTATACTATGAAATGGATGTAGACGATGTATCCTATAGATTTTTCATGTTTAGTGGAAGATACTACCCAATACTCGAGATAGCTGTGACTGTGACTGTATCTAAG